>VZRW01011569.1:24465-35619 GCA_013398125.1 Aegotheles bennettii | reverse complement strand
GCACATCCCTGCCTGCTGCTGCCTGGCACATCCCTGCCCACTCAGCCCCACACACTGCCCCTGCCCCCAGCACCCCCCGAGTGGCTCCTGCAGCTCCCACAGGTGCTCCCGGGGTTGGCACTGCCAGCCTGTGTGTGCCCTGCTGTCCCTCTTGCCCCCACCCTGCTGCCAGGGGCAGCCCCGAGGCTGCCGGGATGAGGACCCACATGTCCCAAAGGCTCCCTCTTCCTTCTCCGGCTCCGACCCTGCCTGACTTCACTGGGTTTTGGGGTTTTTTCCCCCTGGTGCCCGTTTTCTCTGCTTTCCCTGTGCTGTGGTGCCCCGACGGGTGCAGCCGGGGTGCTGTGCAGTGTGTGCCTCCTCCTCTCCCCCCCCGCCCCGGGTTGTTTGTCTCGCCCTCCCCTTCCCTTCCCCCTGTTCCCAGCACTTCTGACACCATGGGATTATTTTCCTTTCTCCCCGCGTTTTGTAGCTTTTGGCTCCCAAGGCCCTTGATTTCCTTTGGAGTTTGGGAGGAGGGATGTGAGGAGGAGGAGGGGGGTGGGGGGTGGAGAGGCTGCCTCTCCTCGGGCCTTCGTCAGAGCAAAGCGGTCGGGAAGAGCCAGAGCCTTTCCACGCCGGGGAGCAGCGAGGCGCTGGGGCAGGAGCTGCGGGATCGCAGTGAGTGGGGCTGCCCGGCTCCGTCTGGCCCGTGCTGGGGGGAGCTGGGGCTCGCTGGAGCCCCGGCTCCGGTGCCTGGGCGGAGGAGGGACACTTTTCTCCTCCTTTTCCTCTCCGACGCATTCGGGAGGGGGAAGAGAGCAGCGGCTTTCCCGGGGCAAGGCCACCGGGAGGGGGCCAGCGCTGGCCACGGGGCCCCGCTCCCCCTGCGCTGGCGTGGGAAAGGCTGGGGGGCAGCCCGGGCAGCGGGGTGGTGCCCACAGAGGGGGTGGTCGGACACGGCCAGGGATGCTGCAAGGCCCAGACAGCCCCAGGGCAGAGCCGCCGGCACAGGGATGCTGCCAAGGGCTGGGTCATGGCGCTGCCCCGGCTGCTGCCCGGCCACGCACGGCCCCGATGGAACAGCCCCAGCCCACGCGGGGGTCACAGCTGGCACCCCCGCTGCCCCCCACTGCCACCCCGTAGGTAGCCAGGCACTGTCCCACCCTAACCAGCCCCCAGCCCCACACACAGAGTGCTGCTCCCGTGCCTGCTGCAGCCCCCTGCCTGGCTCCCAGCCCCCCTGCCTGGCTCCCAGCCCCTCTGCCTGGCTCCCAGCCCCTCTGCCTGGCTCCCAGCACCCTCACCAGCCCCCCCTGGGGGGAACAGCACCCCCAGGGTGGCACAGTGGGGATGCTGTGGCAGGTGCAGCCAGCCCTTGCTGCGGGGAGCAGCCAGAGAGGCAAAGGGGAAAGAAGGGGGGGACAGTCCCCCACTGACCCCCCACACCCACTCCCTGCCAGGCACCTGCCAGGCTGCTTCCCAGCCCTCTGCACTGAGGTCCCCAGAACTGTTACCCCTCTCTGCCCCCTTCCAGCCCCTACACGGCAGGCGAGATGAAGCAGCTCTTCCTCCTCATCCTCCTCGGGCTCATCGCCAGCTCCTTGCAGATTGAAGACAACAAGATCCCTGGGCTGTGCTCAGGGCAGCCGGGCATCCCAGGGACCCCCGGCCTGCACGGGGGCCAGGGTCTGCCAGGCAGAGACGGACGTGACGGCCGGGACGGGGCGATGGGGATGCCAGGGGAGAAGGGCGAGATGGGCCCTCCTGGTAAGAAATCCTGGCTGGGGAGGGGAGGCCTGCTCTGCTCTGCCCGTGGGGAGTGCCCTCATGCCAGGGGGTGAACCCTGGATGCTGGCACAGCCCCGCATTGCCAAACCAAGAGCAAATCCTGCAAAAGTGCCCCTTTCATGCCACCACCACCCCTCTGGTCCTGCCCGTGGTGACCCTGTGGTGCCAAACGCGGGTATTCACCGCCTGCATCCCACGGGATCCTTCTAACCCTGGTGGGACTGGGGCTGGGCAAGGGTGCTGGGGGAGCTCGGATGGTGGCAGTGGCACCGAGGTGACCCTATTCCCCTCCTGCTTGCCCCAGGAGGGGGTCCTGCCCATGGTGCCAAACGTGGGTATTCACCGCCTGCATCCCATGGGATGCTTCTGACCCTGGTGGGACTGGGGCTGGGCGAGGGTGCTGGGGGAGCTTGGGTGGTAGCAGTGGCACCGAGGTGACCCTATTCCCCTCCTGCTTGCCCCAGGAGGGGGTCCTGCCCATGGTGCCAAACGTGGGTATTCACCACCTGCATCCCACGGGATGCTTCTGACCCTGGTGGGACTGGGGCTGGGCGAGGGGGCTGGGGGAGCTCGGATGGTGGCAGTGGCACCGAGGTGACCCTATCCCCCTTCTTCTTGCCCCAGGAGCACCTGGTCCCCGCGGGGAGGTGGGCAGCCCCGGTGTGAACGGCGTGCACGGTGAGAAGGGCGCGCAGGGCGAGTGCGCAGTGGCTCCCCGCTCAGCATTCAGTGCCAAGCGCTCCGAGTCGCGCAGCCCCCCGCTCCCCGACCAGCCCATCCTCTTCGACCTGGTGCTCATCAACGAGCAGGGCCACTACGACCCCACCACGGGCAAGTTCACCTGCGAGGTGCCCGGCCTCTATTACTTTGCCGTCCACGCCACCGTGTACCGCGCCAGCCTCCAGTTTGACATCATGAAGAACGGCCACTCCATCACCTCCTTCTTCCAGTACTACGGGAACTGGCCCAAGCCCACCTCGCTCTCGGGGGGAGCCCTGGTCCGCCTGGAGCCTGAGGACGAGGTGTGGGTGCAGGTGGGCGTGGGGGACTACATCGGCTTCTACGCCAGCGTCAAGACGGACAGCACCTTCACCGGCTTCCTGGTCTACTCCTACTGGCAAAACTCCGCCGTCTTCGCCTGAGCCTGGGGTCGGGGCACACGTCCCTTCCCTGCTTCCCCCCCCCCGGGGCAGCACAGTGCTGGGGGCCGGCTGGGAGACACCAGTCCCTCCCCCCCGGCTCTGCTGCTGCTGCCCAGCGCAGGGCAGGGGCACAGCTGGGGGTGGTGGGGAGCACCCCTTCCTCAGCACCCTCCGAGAGCTGGGTATTACTGCGAGCACCCAGCTCCGGGACAAGTTGCCCACGCCGGGGGGCCGCAGTAGCCCAGTCTCGTATGTTACTTGCCACAGCCGCAGCCCCACGGGCACGGCACCAGCTTCACCCCCGAGCCCGGGTTACCCGGCCGCTGGCACGGCGAGGGGCCCGTCCCGCCGCGGTCCTGGCATGCCCCAGGGCTAGCAGTCGCCCCAGGGCTAGCAGTCGCCCCGGGGCTAGCAGTCACCCCGCTCCTTGCCCTCCGGCCACCCCGGCGCCTTCTCCCCCTCCGTCGCCCCCAATAAAGGGCTCTCAGCCACGCGTGTGCCCGCTGCCTGCCTGGGGGTCCCGGCCCGGGGGCTGCGAGGGGACGGTCCTGGGCCACGGGAGGGGACGGTCCTGGGCCACCGCCCGCGGTAGCAGGGCCAGCAGGAGCCACTAGATGGAAGCATCGGCGTCCCTTTGGCGAGCGCACCCGGCGCTGCGACATCGCTCTGCGAAGCTTCACGGGGGAGGGGGGGACAGGGGAGCGGGGACAAAGGTGCCCTGGCTCCCTGCAGTGCGACGGGGCGGGACCGACGCCTTGCTGGGAGTGAGGGTCCGGTCGCCGCGAGGGCCACCGCGCTGGGAATGGGGTCGCCCGGGGGCGAGGGGGGTCCTGGACTGGGGGGAAGGCGGGCGGGAGGGCGGGGGGGGGCTCTTCGTGCCTGCCCCCCAGCCAGCCCCGCACTCCAGTGTGAACGCGGTGACCCGCCCCTGGGAAAGGGCCCTATTTTTAGCTGGGGAATGAAGAGTTTCCTCATTCCTGCCCAAAATAGGTCCCCGCGGGGACCGACCAGGGAGGGGGCTCTTGGCCAGGGGCCGAACTCCCCAGCGGGCCCCGCTGCCGGAGCGGCTGGGGACGGACGGGACGGATGCTCTGGCCAGCCGTGGGGTGGCAGCTGGGCTGGGCTCCTCTCCCGGCCACCAAGCAGGACCTTGCAGGCTCTCATCAGCCCGGGACACGGCCGGACAGCCACCCCTCCTCTGGCCCTGCTCCCCCGCTGCCCCCCACGCCGAGCCCATGGGGCTGTAGCGATGCCCACCCGGGATGAACCCGGGATGAACTCAAGGCACCCTGGCAGCAGCCACCGGGCTGGCTCGCGTGTGCCCCTGCAAACACCACCCCCACTCAGCCCCCATTCCTGAGTCTGGGCACCACGCAGGGACCTGGGGCTGAGGGAGCATCACTGTGACCTGCCCGGCTGCGTGTGGTGGTGGGAGATGTGCCAGCTGTGCCAGGGGCCACCCAGAGCCCACCAGGACCTGTGGGGGTGCTGGGAGCAGGGGTGAAGCCTCGGAGCAGCCTTGGAGACTGAGGGGGGACCTCATCCATGGTTACAAATATGTAAAGGGTGAGGGGCAGGACGATGGAGCCAAGCTTTTTTCAGTGCTGACCAATGATAGGACAAGGGGCAATGGATGCAAACTGGAGCCCAGGAGGTTCCATGTGAATCTCAGGAAGAACTTCTTTCCTGTGAGAGTGCCAGAGCACTGGACCAGGCTGCCCAGAGAGGCTGTGGAGTCTCCTTGGCTGGAGACATTCAAACCCCACCTGGATGTGTTCCTGTGTGATGGACTCTAGGTGACCCCGCTCTGGCAGGGGGGGTGGACTGGATGGGCTTTCGAGGTCCCTTCCAACCCCTAGGATTCTGGGATTCTGTGATCCCCCCGGGGTGCTGCCTTGCAGGCTCCTCTCCCCAGCCCCAGCTGCGGGGTTGGGTTACAGCGGAAGCTGCTGTTTGGGTTGCGACAGCCTTTGCTGTAAGCAGAGCTGCCCAGGGGCAAACAACGCCGCAGAGCAGATCGATGCCTGCTCTGGGAGGATGAAAATGTCTTTACTTGAGGCCAGGAGATGTGCATGGGGGCTGGAAGCATCCTCTGGTCCCTATCACGAAGTGGGGGAGCTCAGCTGAGAGGCAGGCAAAGGCACAGTGCTTGGCACAGCAGTTGCTGGGTTCAGCTTTCTTTGGGATGCTCTTTGTCCCTTGGACACTTTGGGATCATTGAGGGGCTGCTGGGAACCTTCTGAGGAGCACAGTGCCTGCTGCTGCCTGGGGAGGAGGAGGATAAGATAAGGATGAGGGAAGGAAGGAGGGCCACAGGAGACCTGGACTTCTGGCAAGTTTCTAGTAAGCTCCAGGTGCTTCTGCCAAGCTCTACCAGCTGCCCCCGAGGAGGGAGAGCTGGAAGCCCCCATTCCAGCTGAGCCCAGGTTAGGGAGGGGCCAGCATCCCTTAGCCAGGGAGGTGGAGGAGCCTTTATAAGGGCCAGGCTGAGCACCCAGGTGCTGCAGTAGGCAGTGGTCTGTGCAGAAGGGTGGGTTGTTTTGTGGGCTTGGGGTTTTTTTTAAGGGTGCCAGCAGCATACATCTCCTTGGCACACCAAGGTCACAGTCTTCTTCAGCAGCTACTGGGACAACTCCTCCTGCAGGTCTGGAGGACACAGCTCTGAGCTGCAGAGGGTGCCTGGGGCCTCTTGCTGGTGCACCTGGCTGGGGGGGTTTTGCACATCTTGGAGCTGTGCTGCTGTACGGAGCAGCTGCTGGAAGAGGTCAGCAGGTTGGGTGGCATCAGAGGGGGCATGAAAGGCACCAACTGGATCATCTCTGAGACCCTACAGCTGCAAGAGCCCAAACCTTCAGCTATGGTGGCAAAGCATGTGCCTGCCAAGTCTGAAGGTGGAAATGCCTGATGGTGAAGGTGACTTCTGGAAGCAGAAGGTTGGATCCTGCTCCATCCAAAAGCTTGTGGTTATGGCATGAGTTCAGCACCCTCATTGCTGAAGCACTCCCCAGTCATCTTCAGGTGACTTCTGCCAGCAGGCCAGCTGACCTGGTAAGGAGAACTTTAAACTGGGGGTGGCAGTGGAGGGGACAATCCTCACTTGGGTGGGGAGGTGGTGGGCAAGCAAAGGGTTTGGTGGGTGTGAACAGAGGGGGTTCTGTTACCAACAAAACATTACCTACAGCATTGTGGGCAAGCTCCCGTGGCCTTGCTGAGAAGGGGCAACTGTGAGGTGTCCAAGAGGACCAAGGATCAGCTCCTCCAAGCTCAAGCAGCCTATCACAATGAGCAGGAGTCAGAGGTGGCAGGTGATAAGGTCTCCTCTCAGTCTCCTGACTGATCAACCCCTGGTACAGGCTGCTTGGAGAGGCAGTGGAGTCTCCATCCATGGGGATATTCAGAACCTAACTGGCTGCTCTACCTGCCCCTGTCTGAGCAGGATCCTGGGCTGGGTGTTCCACACTTGGAGGTGTTCAAGAGGCGCCTGGATGTGGCGCTGGGTGCTGTGGGTGAGTGGGGATGGAGGTGGGGGTTGGACTGGGTGAGCTTGAAGGGCTCTTCCAACCTCGATATTCTATGATTCTATCTCGAGGTCCCTGCCAGCCTCAGCCACTCCACCCCCAGGGCTCAGCACCGTGGCTCCGAGGCACTGGGATTAGCCTGGATTTAGCCTGGAGAAGAGGAGACTGAGAGGAGACCTCATTGCCCTCTGCAACTACCTAAAAGGAGGTTGTAGTGAGGCTGGTGTGGGTCTCTTCTCCCCAATTGCTGATGACAGGATGAGAGGAAATGGCCTCAAGTTCCATCAGGGGAAGTTTAGGTTGGAGATCAGGAAGAAGTTCTTTCCTGGGAGGGTGGTTGGGCACTGGAATGGGCTGCCCAGGGAGGTGGTGGAGTCACCGTCCCTGGGGGGGTTCAACAAACGGGTTGATGAGGCACTTGAGGCCATGGTCTGATGGTCTGATGGTCAGGAATATGATGGGATAAAGGTTGGACTTGATGCCCCTGGAGGTCCCTTCCAACCGGAATGATTCTGGGATTCTGGGATTGCCATAGAATCGGCTCAGCTCCCCGTGCTGAGCCGCTAATGAGGGACCAAGCTGGGACCCAGGAGCAGCCCTAAAGCCCCCCGCGGTTCGGCTGCTGATCGGCACCTGCTCCCTCCCTGCTGGCCGCTATCATGAGCTGCCCCTGCTGCTGCGCATCTGCAGCGAGCGTCTGTCACCGCAGCCCCCTGCTGCCAGGCAGGCGACGGCCGTTTGTCCCCTGGCAGCTCATTATGGCTGGGAATGCTGCAGCTGGGCTGACAAAGGGATACTGGGGATTTTCCCAGGGCCTGGGGAGCCCTGGTTTCAGCACCAGTGTCCCTAAACTGGAGTAACCCAGCAGCACCCTGCTCTTCCCTCCTCGGGAAAGGGCTCTTGGCAGTGTGATGGCTCATGTATGGAGCTTCTGAGCGAGCTCTGGAGCAAGGAGCACCCCCGTGGACTCCGGATCTTGTGTCCTGGGTTGGTCTGTGGGTGTTGCTGCTGCTGGACCCCCTCCCCAGGCAGTGCAGTAAAAGCCCACCAGTCTCAGGGACCCTCTGCCCCATCAGCTGGGAGGGAGGTGGCTGCGTTCTCCTCCTGTGGTCGCTTGCATTTTGGCCAGCGAGTGAGCTGAGTGTGTGCAGGATGGCCCCTGGGGGAGGGCTGAGTCCCTCACGTCCTGTCCTTGCTCTGCAGGCTTGGCTGCAGTGGGCTGAGGCTGTGGGACACCCTCTGTCCCCTCCCCTGGGGCTGGGGAGGGGGTGGTGGGCTGGGAGCACGGGGCATGGCAGATGTGCCCTGCTGGCCTGGTCTCACAGAGTCACAGAGTGTCAGGGGTTGGAAGGAACCCCAAAAGCTCCCCCAGTCCAACCCCTCTGCCAGAGCAGGACCACCCAGAGCAGGGCACACAGGGATGCACCCAGTTGGGTTTGAATGTCTCCAGAGGAGACTCCACAGCCTCTCTGGGCAGCCTGGTCCAGGGCTCTGTCACCTTACAGTGACAAAGTTCTTCCTTGTGTTCACCCAGAACCTCCTGTGTTCCACCTTGCACCCGTTCCCCCTTGTCCTGTCCCTGGCCATCCCTGAGCAGAGCCTGGCTCCTTCCTCCTAGAATCATAAAATCATAGAATCATAGAATCATTATGGTTGGAAGGGACCTCCAGGGTCATCAAGTCCAACCTCCTGCTCCTCACCCTTTCCATATCTATAAAGTCCTGCTGCTGGGGGAGCAAAGTGAAGGTGGGAGTGCATATGGTGCCACCAGCCTTGGCCACCTAAAGAGCTGCCTCTCCCTGCCTCAGGGAAGCTCTGCAGCCCTCCCAGGTGCCACACAGCCCAGGAGCAGGGGAGGAAGTCTCAGCAGTGCCTCAGTGTCCCCAGTTGTCACCCATCTGCAGCCAGACCCCCACCCACAGTGCTCAGGTGGACCCCCTCCCCATGCCAGTGCTGAGCTGTGCTCCTGCAGCAGATGTCTGTCTGCTCCTGGCCTCCCAGCAGCCCCTCTCCCTCGCTGTGGTTTTCAGCCAGGGCATGCAAGGATCCTGGTTAAAATTAGCCAGTTTTCTGGCGTGTCCCTGCCAAGGCAGGTGAGTTCAGGGCAGGGTGAGCCAGAACTCCCGGGGTCTCTGCCCATCAGGGCCCTGAAACACTTTTCCAAGCCGTTTACAAGGATGCTGGAGAAGCAGAGGGTGCTTAAAAGCACAGAGCGACCTGCCAAGAGCTCAGATCGTGGCCAGGGAGCAGCTCACTGTGCAGCAAATGCATCTGCTCACTTGTAGTGACAGCTGAGCCTTCTGCGAGGCGAGCCCGAGCCCTGAGCTGCCTTCCCAAGGACACTCAGGAGCGGAGATCGCACGTCCCTGCGAGCCTGGGAAATCCCAGCCCCCTGCTTTAGGCTGCTCAGGCCCTGGGGAGCTCCAGCTCTGGAGGACGTGAGCACAAATCCCTTTGCTCCAACACAGAGGAACTGCTGCTGGAAAGAGACAAAGCTGCGTGTAGGAGCCCCAGTGAAGCAGCCACTGGCTTCTCTCTGCACCAAAGAGCTCAAAGTGACCTGAATTAGCAGTGAAGATGCCCACCAGCCCTAGGCTTTTGCCAGTGAGGGCTCCCCCAGCCACCCTGTCTGCTCCTGGAAGAACCAAACACACGTCCAGGTGAGATGCAGGCACCAGCTCTGGTGCCTTCTTAACTACACTGACCCCTGGCACAGGCAGGGACTCCTCTCACTGTGGGTTAGCAGAGCAGAGGCTGGGAGATGTCTTCAACTGTGGATTCACCTCCTGGGTACAGCAGCCAACAAACACCCCCAAATAAGAACCCCTGAGCTTGCAGATGGTGTTGGGTCTCCAGCTCTGCCCCTTGGTGGGGAGCAATGGGCTTCCTCTGGAGCCCAGGGGTGAGCAGAGAGGAGACCCCATCCCCCCCCAGAAAATCCTTCCCAAGAAGGAGGCAGCAGGCTCAGCTTTTGGTAAAGGAGACTTTAATCTGCTCAGTGTCTAGTCCATAGTGCAAAGAATTAAACTTAAGGCAAAGCTTATTCTTTTTGTATAAACAGGCAGCAAACAGGCCCTAAAACAACAAGCGTGACTGCTACAATAGAAAAAGGGGTTTGAGGGGAGAAGCTGTGGTCCCAGAGAGGTGTCCTCCCCCCTGGGAATTCATGTAGGAAACATTGCACCCCAAGATTCATGAGCTGGTCCCAAACAAACAGCCCCCAGAGCAAAGTCACTCTCCAAGCCATTCCCTTGCCACAGCTCAGGCTCACAGAAGAGCCTCCCAGCACAGCCCAGCCTCTCCACTGCCTCTGTTTTGGCTTAAATCACTCATCAAGGAGAACAGAGAGGTGAGCCCTTGCCAGCTGCCCTCAGGCTTTTGGCTTTCGGTCCATGAGTCAAGATGTTTTCCAGTCTGGCTCCAGCTGAAGTTGGCTGTGGTGTGTGGCTGAGCTCAGGCAAGCAGCTGGAAGAGGAGAAGCTGCTCTGTGCGAGGCCTCCCTGCAGCCCAGCAATTCCTTGGATTGATGCTGCTTGATCAAGCTGGAATGAGCCACCTTAGCCCACCCCCAGATGCTCTTAAGACTTCAGGGAATCTTTTAAATAAAACTCACTGCGTTTCTGACAAACAGTAAGAGCAGTGTGACCCAGCCCTGCCGAAGACAGTCCTGGTCCTGATACTGCTCCATGCACACCACTGCAGATCAGCAGAGCTTGTGCCTGGAGCTGGAATGTCTCAGTGGCTCCCAGGAGCTTTGGGGTCCTCTCTCCTCCCAGAGTTCCTCCCTCTGGCCAGCCCAGCCTGGGAAGCAGCAAGCATGGGTGGAACCACCCAGTTCCGTGGCACTCTGAGCCTGAAGGAAACGTGTGTTGTCTAGAGAGGGTTCTCCAGCATCAGCTCAGACACTGCTGCTGCTGTGAGCACTGGCTGGCCACCCCTGGGGTTCCCCAAGCAACACCACCGCGCCTGCAGGACCAGTGACTCCCTCCAGCCTCCCCCACAAGCAATCTGATGTGTGCTTGCTGATCTTGCGTGGGCAATGTGTGGAAGCAGCAGCAGCACTGAGCTCTGCAGGGAGCCTGGGTCCATCACAGCTCCTCATTGTCCTGACAAGGGAAGCTCAAACCCCAATGCCATGGTGGCTGGGATACTGAAGTACCCCAGGAACCCTGCACCCCTCCAGCTGAGAGCCAGGCTCAGCCCTCTGGGAGCAAAGCCTAAAAAACTCAACCGTGCTCATTGTTCTCCTGGCAGAAGGGGCACAATTCCCCCTTCCCAGGAGCTCTCCTAGTTGGTGGGAGGAGGGAATGGAGGCCTGAGTGTAGTCTACCAGGTAGTTTTCTGGTCAGATGTCAGGAAAAACCCTCCCTTGCCTTGCCCTGTGATTTCCAGCAGGACACAGCCTTTAACTTTCCCATCAGCTTCAGCTAGGAGAGACCAGAACAGCTTTGTGCAGTTGGCTTTGGACCTCAGATCACTGCAGGCTTGAGGCAACAGGCCCTGAAACAGCAAAAGTTGTCAACAAAGTAAAGGTAACTTTCAGCTTGCTGCAGAGATCAGTCACTGTGCTTGCTAGCAAGAGCTACAATCTAGTTCTGTAGCAAATGTGGCTGGTGGACACCCCCGACAGCCTCTCAGCACCATCCATCATTCTTTGGAAGCTGCCTGAGGCAGCCCTGGGAAGTTCTGTTCTCCAGCAAGAGGCAGAGACAGGGGTGCCCTTG
>VZRW01011567.1:63310-99355 GCA_013398125.1 Aegotheles bennettii | reverse complement strand
GTGGGTTACCTTGTCATAGAAGGAAGTTTTGACAAGCAGGACTTCCCCCTCATGTAGCCATGCTGGATCTGACTCATGACTGTGTTGTCCTCCAGGTGTTTTTCAATGCCTCCCAGAATGATCACCTCCATAATTTTACCAGGCACTGAAGTCAGACTGACTGGCCTGTAGTTTCCAGGGTCCTCTTTCCTGCCCTTCTTGAATATTGGGACAACATCGGCCAGTTTCCAGGCAACCGGGATCTCTCCAGATTCCCAAGACCTCAAAAAAATTCAATTTAGGTAGACCAATTTTTTTGCAGAACATGAAAGTAGTTTTGCTAGGAAAGCTACAGACAGAAAATTTTACTAGTTTTTCAGCAGCACAGTAACTATTCCCAAGCCATGTCTGCTACATTGCAGAACTGCATTCTTATTTTGATCAAATAATTTAACAAATCCCTTTTGCCTAGAAAGTTATGAAAAGATGACTTCAGTTGGAAAAGCAGGAATTTTTTTTAAAAAGTAAAGTAGCTGAAAACAAGGAGGTAGAAAGAAAAATATGTGTCTGTGCAAGATTATCTACTTGGTGTGGTAGTCTGAATGTAATCTGAAATGGGAATATTCTCAAGTGAAAAAAAATAAACTTTATTTTGAAACAAAGAACTACCTCTTGAATATGATAAGTAGCATGTTATCTGTTATTTTTTATCTATCTATTGTTATCTATCTATTTTCTTCTACTAAATGTGCAGAATTATACACATATATGTGTGTATATTTATACATATTGAGAGGAAACCCAGAGCACAGGAGGGTTTGACTGCGTTTCCCCCACTTTCTGCCATGTTTTCTGCTGAACAAGAACAGTTTTGAAGAGAGGAACAGACCATCCTAGGGGCACCCCGAATTGTGCAGGCTACTTGTGGCAGGAATTATGTAAAAAGCCAAAGTACCTGGCATCTAGAAATCAAGAATGGATCCTCTCTTCAAGAACCAACCTCCTTGTGGTTGTGCTACAAGAGGCTTCCTCACCACCCCTACTTTTATAGACTTTGTAAGGAAACAAGAAATGACAGTTTTACTTGAAAGACTTCCCACACTTCGTGGCTTGCACAGGAAGAATTTGGTCCTTCAAGGTTAATACGATGCTGCCTTGTGCTTTTATAGGTCGAGTAGTTGCTGGATGATAAACTCCCCCAAAGGGATTCATTCCTTCTGCCAGTCCCCACGGAGCAGCACAGTAAGCATGTGTTTTGTTTCCTTCGAGCCATCGTGGGCAGATGTGGGGTATAACAAGCATTCAGTTTGTGTTGAGCTATAGCTCTGTCTTGCAGCACGACACGCTCTTCCAACAGCATCCCAAAATATGGGAGCTGAGCAAGCTGCCCTGATCCTCTGATCCCCAAATTCCTCTTGTGAGTATGTGTTCTTATCTGCATTGTAAGTGCTCTCACTGCCCACATACCTTTCCCATCATTTCACTCCCACTAATCCTTTCAAGCACTGTGATTACTCTCTGAGTTTCACTGTTTATTCCTTTCTGGGTGTTATTTCATCTCTCATTCACTCCTCTTTTGACTTGTTTGCTTTTTCGGAGTTGTCTTTGCCTTTTCATTTCAAACGAAATCAAAAATTCTGTCGGATTCAGTCCCACAGTCTGTCATACCACATTTTAACTCTGAGTGGCAGATTTAAGAAGTTTGAAGTGTCAGAACACTTTAGGGAATATTATGATGAAAAGTAAAGAAGTAAAACCCATCTAAGCAACACTTACACATTTCCCTGCTTGCTTACACTACATAGATATTTAAAGTTATTTTTTTCTAGAGTTATTTCATTTGTTTCTTCCTTGTGACATATGTGGGGTTTTTTCTTGATTTTTTTCTTCATCCTTGAAAATATCCATGAGAAACCAGTCTTTGGGAAATTAGGAATTAGATTTTATGATTTCTTTTTCGTAGAGACCTCTTTTTATGTGTTTTTCTCAAAAAAACCCCCAGTGACAACAGCTGGTCAAAGAGTTAATCATGCATAGAAAAATTAATTTTTGTCTAATGACATTAAGGTGAACATTTTCAAATAACTCAAAAGGGCTAATGGATGATTGAATATTGCTGGAAAATATTTGATGCATAATGCATTCCTGAAATGGAGACTAGCTTATGAATCAAATTGCTTTAAAAATATTAAATTGTATTTAAAACACATGTACAAATAACTGCAAGCAAGGATCACAGGCAACTACTGGAATGTTCATTTTTGCAGAATTTGCACTCTCAAGGGGTGGTAGGTGAGTGCTTTTTACATAATGATGTGCAGAATTATACCATGATATAAACACTTCATCATTTGACCTTGAGGCATTTAAGTGTACACTGGCACATACAGAAAACTCATCCAGAAGAATTTTGGAAAAACCCAAAAAAGGGGTGCATTCAGAAGAGTGTGGCCAGCAGGTCAAGGGATGTTCTTCTCCAGCTCTACTTTGCCCTGGTGAGGCCACATCTGCAGTGCTGTGTCCAGTCCTGGGCTCCTCAGTTCAGGAAAGACAAGGAGCTACTGGAGGGTCCAATGAAGAGCTACAAAGGTGATGAGCGGACAGGAGAATCTCTCTCATGAGAAAAGGCTGAGAGACCTGGGGCTGTTCAGCCTGGAGAGGAGAAGGCTGAGAGGGGATCTCATCAACACTTATCAATATCTACAGGGCAGGTGACAAGAGGATGGGCCCAGACTCTTCTCAGTGGTGCCCAGTGACAGGACAAGGGACAATGGACACGAACTGGAACACAGGAAGTTCCCTCTGAACATGAAGAAAAACTTCTTTCCCTTGAGAAGGTGACCAAGCCCTGGGACAGGCTGCTCAGAGAGGGTATGAAGTCTCCTTCTCTGGAGGCATTCAAAACCCATCTGTATGCGATCCTGTGCCTTCTGCTCTGGGTGACCCTGCTTGATCAGGGGGGTAGGACTGGATGATCTGCAGAGGTCCCTTCCAACCCCCATCATGATGTGATTCTGTGGATTTGCCCCAAAGAGCCCAAGTTGCAAAGCTCTGTGATGAGCAGTAGCTCCCAGGATTTATGAGCTCCTGCTGCATGTCTGAGATCCTGGAAGCCCTGAATGTCTGTGGGAGTACCGGTTCAGAAGCAGCTTCCTGGCAGCATGGATTGTGCCAGGCTGGGAGGTGCTGGGGTCCCCAGGTCCCTGCTGAGGTGCTGCAGGAAGCCGGGGTCACCTGCAACCCCAATTAAAACTCACCTGCATTCCCACATGCCTTCATCAAACCAACGTATTCCTGTTTCCAAAGGTCTCGTGCAGGCTTGCATTACAGGACATCACCTCCTGCGTCACATTTCATGTAAGAGCACTTATACTTCTAAATTCAGTGTTTGTGGTGGAAATACCTCCTCTATTGAGCAGTCACAGTGTCTTCAGTAAACCTGGAAATAACTACAGGACACGGGAACATTCCTTTTTGTTTTAGTTTTTCTTTCCTTGTACTGCAATATGTGTTGGATGCATGTTCTTATTAACACTGTCCCAGCAAAGGATATAGCATTTTCCTTCTCAGATGCTTTGCCCTAGCAGTAATACTATCTGGGGGTAATACTACTGACCCAGAACACCCGAGATGGAAAATGCTATAGATCAGCATCTTCCCTCTCTGAAAAATATCCCTTGGCAGGTTGCTCAACTGGCCTGAAAGCTGTTTAGGAAAAGATGCAAAGAGAATAAATTATGTTCTTTACCACTGATCACAATGAGTGGGATGTATGCCTAGTACTGTTTCTGAAACAGTCATTCCCTCATGATTTTAAACACAAAGAATAACACAACATCCTCATGCATCCTTTTTATTTTTAAATTAAGAAAGACCAACCAACTAGTTTCCTGAAAAAGAACCTCAAATGGATGTAAAAGCCCACATTCTTCTGTTTAATTCTGAGATTTACAACAGATCTTTCTGGCTTGCTCTTTCTAGTGTCTTGTTATTGCTATGGATTCCTAGCAGAAAATCACAGAATCACAGAATCACAGAATTCTAGGGTTGGAAGGGACCTTGAAGGATCATCTAGTCCACCCCCCCTGCCAGAGCAGGGTCACCTAGAGTACATCACACAGGAACACATCCAGGCGGGGTTTGAATGTCTCCAGTGAAGGAGACTCCACAACCTCTCTGGGCAGCCTGTTCCAGTGCTCTGGCACTCTCACAGGAAAGAAGTTCTTCCTGAGATTCACATGGAACCTCCTATGCTCCAGTTTGCATCCATTGCCCCTTGTCCTATCATCGGTCAGCACTGTAAAAAGCTTGGCTCCATCGTCCTGACCCTCACCCTTTACATATTTGTAACCATGGATGAGGTCACCCCTCAGTCTCCTTTTCTCCAAGCTAAAGAGACCCAGCTCCCTCAGCCTCTCCTCATAAGGGAGATGTTCCACTCCCTTAATCATCTTTGTGGCTCTGCACTGGACTCTCTCAAGCAGTTCCCTGTCCTTCTTGAACTGTGGGGCCCAGAACTGTACACAATACTCCAGATGTGTGATATATGATAGTGTGGAATAGGCCCCACAGTAAACGTTTATCTGCCTTCCACTTTGAGCGCTCTAACAAGTTGGTGTGCACTTCCATTCCTCATTTGGTTTCATTAACGTACCAGAAAGCTGACCTGTATTTTGTTCTGTTACAATACAAGTTCTTAGATGTGCAGTAGGCTTTCCAGGGCCAAGAATGTTTTAATTAATGTAACACTTACTTCATAGAGATATTGAGAGACTTAATTAATTCAGTTTTTCACAGTCAGGTGGAAAACAATGAGTAACCACAAAATACTGCCAACAATTATTTTGTTCAAAACTGAAGGATGTGTCTACTGGGAAAAGGAATACATTTTATCAGAAATATAATGTGCGTACATGATACCATAAGGGGAGACTACTCTGTGTGTTAGTAAATTAACTACTACAGAAATAATTCTGCAACAGGAACCCATATCCACACCTTTCCCACCTGCAACAGCCCTGTGACACTCGACTGAGATCAGCAGCAAAGTGTGTGGACGAGGCTGCAGGTTTTGCTTGTTTAATGAAAGCGGATCGTCGCACGCTGAGAAAGCCCGCTGTCCACATCCATCATTACCACCGCTTCGCAGCTCCTCTAATTAGAACTCACAGGGGATTGTTTACAAGTGCTGCTTCCTCGCAGAGACCTACATAATCTGCTATCCACCGAGATCTCCTGGCTGAGCAGCCTGCCCGAGTGTGGGCAGTGGACAGCATGATGCCTGTTTGGACTAAGCCAAAATGACATTTCTCTTAGCTGAATTCAGGTCAACCTGCAGTTTGGGGTTAAGCCAAGCTGGAGGAAAATAAAAGTAGCAATATTCTGGAGGAATTTCTGACGAGTTTTTCTGTGCCTCCTCTCTGGTTGCAGCTGATGAAACCTTCTTAGACATCTTCAAGCATTCATCTGAATTAATAATATGATAAATGACATTTTAATGCAGGACCTATTTTCCTTTGTGAATATGCACAAGAATGCTCACTCTCTTTTTACATACAGGAAGATTACCATATCCCATATCTGTATAAATGTGTGGACCACCGCTTCACACCAAATGGTTTGGGACAGCGGGAAGAAGTCATAGAAAAGGCAAATCCAGTCCTTTACACGTTTCCTATATATTGGTCAAATGATTAGGAGATGTTGCAACAATAAAAGAGTTCATGAGTCATTTTGTGCCTGGAATAAATCAATGTTCAATTTTATTTTCTTTTAAGTAGTTCTCCATGTTTACTATCATTGCAGCTTTGTAAAGTCACCATCAGGTAGGAAAAAAATAAGGTAGACCTCTCTGTTTTACTTCGCACTGGGTATTCAGGTTACCCCAGCTGTAGTAGCACTGCTTAGGGATGGGAAGGGGGACATTTCAGTTCTTCCTGAGTGGCAGTGGAGGCTACTGACTGCCTTTGGTTATGTCTCGTGTGACCTCCTGAAAGAAACAGGTGGAGAGAGACACCAGATCGGTGGCCTCCACAAAGTTGGAGGATTCACTCATCATTTTTTTTTGGAGTGATAGTTTCACTGAGAAGTTGTTTGACATGTGCTAAGTGGAATAAATATCCTAGATTTTAGGAAAAATGTGTTGGTGAGAAGTTTATTTAGTAACGCTCAGCAAAACATCAGAGAAGATTAGTAATAAATACCTCCTTCTGAACTGACCTACATCCTTCTGATCTTCAGAAGTCAATGATCTGTTATCAACAGGGACACAAACATTCAAAGCAATGTAAGAGAAATGTCATGTCCTTAGAAAAGCTGAATGTCATCTGCATTATATTGTGTATACTTCAGTATACGTTTCTGCACTATTAAAATATTACTTTATATTTTCATCAATTTAAAAAAATATCAAATAAAAAGACAGGATCTTCTGAAGCAGTATTTATAAATTCAGCAAAACTTCATATGATTTTCATAGCAGTTTTTTTCTTCCTTGGGATAATATTGTATAATCCTTGTTAGGCATCCCTATGTTCAGCCAAAAAACCCCTGAACTATAAATGGAAGAACAATATGAAATCAATACACTCAGAGGTATCTCCTAAGAGGCTCAAACAGTCATTTTTGAATTGTGAGGAAAGCTGATATTCTTGGTAACCATGTCTAACTCTGGTACTTTTTGTTTCTGGAAGATGGGCAGGATTTAAGGGTTCTCCTTTCTCCTACCTCCATCCAGCATGATGGGCAAGCTCCACTTTTCTTTGGCAGTTCTCACTACTTTCACGGTGGTGGTGTCTAGGCAAGGCTCCCAGGTTTCCCTAAGATTATCTTCTGTTGCACATTTTTTCAACCTGGACTCTGTCCCAGTTTTCATCAAATTTGGTTTGTTCTATTGGCAACAAATTATTCTATATTTTTTGATTGAAAAATATTCAAATCAAGTATATTTTCTACCATCAACTATAAGCCAAATTGTTTCCTTCAATTATATTACAAGATTCATCTCTCTGAGACAACTCCTGATGATTCTCCACTAACCAAAAATGGCTCTTTCATGTTATCATTTTTTGTGAGTCTCAAGACACTTCAGAGGAACATGACTACATGTCCATGCTCTCTGTGGAGATGATTTCATACTTTTATTATTCCAAGCTTTAAGCTACATTAATTGCTCTCCTTCATGGCTATCAAGAAAGTCATTCTGCATTAGAGTTTATACAGGCTTTCACTGAATCCCTCAAAGAAATTATGCTGAAATACAAGATAAGTGTTGATCAAAGAAGGGAATGTGCTAAAACTGACCCTGCCTCAACCACTGCCATTTCCAGAACGATTGTGACACCGTTCTTGCAATGAATACCAGAGATAAAAACAATCAGCTGCCTAAGTAAACAGCATAATATTTCAGTTAAAGCACACAGACAATATCTTAAGGGAGAAATGTCCTCCTGCACATGAGAGCAGGTCTCAAAGATGGAGCTGCTCGTTACCCACAGTGGTTGGTGATGACCTGTCCGGTCTGATGCTGATCTCTCCTATTGCCTCCTGCCATGAGGATCAGCAAGGGTGGGAGGGGTGACAAACAAATGGGTTTTTTGAAAGGGACCTAAACTCCCTGTGCTGAGCTTTGTTACATAAATCATTCCCACTTCTAATCATAGACTGGAACAACAAATGATCTTGAATGAAAGCGTAGATTATGGGAAGGGTGGCCTATTTCAGAGCTGCTCGGACATTCCTGGTGCATACCTGGTCTTTGTTACTTGGCCAGACTTTTGGGTTGATATGCCCAGTGCTAGTGTCATACTCATACAAACCGAGATTGATAGATCATTGACAAAAATATACCATTGAATCAATTACACAAGACTAGCAACCGCAAAACAACATATTCTAATACTTCTAGTGTTTAAAACAGTCTGTTTAATGACATCATTATGTCATGAATGTGAAGTTACAACTTTTATTACATCTTAGATGTGGAGCTTCTGTATTCATGATGGAGCAGTTTGATGATCATATGGGGATTAGTCCATTGTGAGGTGTTTTACAGCGTTGTACCGAACATGCCTACCCTGCTGCACATGTGTAATCCCAGTAATAGCTGCAATAGTTGTTCTCCTTTTAGGATTAGCTGAGGTTGACAGTCACGTTTTTGTCTATTTCATCAACATTAGAGCTACAAATCTTAGACAAATTAGGGCTTTCATCATTTTTTTTTTTGAGATATATACATGAAGCTAAGAAAATGCACTAATTTCTGTAATAAATGCAGAAGCAGCAGTCAATGCTGCTGAAAGAGCACACTCAGAAAGAATCCAAGCTGAAGTGAAACAAGAAATGGTGCTTTGGGGCACATATCTTTTTCTTTCTATGAAATACAAAATTTTCTCAATCTCTTTGTCTTGGATGATGGTCAGAGGAGATTTTACCTGCAGAAGTTATTTTCCTACCCATCTACTGCAGACTCAGCACTATTGATCAGAGGTAGTGAGAGGCTCTGGGTGCTCTAATGGCCTGACCCGTGCCCCTAAATTTGTTTGATCTTTTTCTAGATTAATCCCTAAAATTGTTATGTTATGTTTTGTTTTGTTTTCTTTTGTTTTGTTATGTATTGTCATTTAATAAATATCCTATCATTAGGATAAAAATGTTAAAAATAAAGCCTTAATTACTTGGCAATTTCATGTTTCTACAAGAATTTAGACATTTGCAGCCCCTCTTGTTCTATCAAGAAATAAACCTTTCTCATGTTTCTTACTTTCAAGGAGAATTTGCAAGACCTTCACAGCGATAGAAAGTTCAGAGGAGAATAAAAATACTCAGAGAAACAGAGTAGGCTGAATCAGTGATATCTGCAAAAGGCCACAGTCTTGGAAATTCTGTGCTATGCAGGTGTATCTTTGTGTTAATGTGAATATATAATGATCTTTCTCCAACAATAACAAGTAACTCAAATGAGGCAAAACATCCCCTTCAGAAGAGTCAGGTGACAATGAAAAAGAAGTTATTAAGCCAAGTTCCTTAATTTATTTACAAAGTGCATCTCACTCCTACCGAATAAAAAAAAAATTGGCAAAATTTGAATTGGTCGTTATGATACCCTGTGTGTAGTTAAATGTGGACTTTACTATGTTTCATATGAAGAGTAAGTCTAAATTTAATAATTTGCAAACAGTTGTATTCTTGCAAGATTCTTTTATAGTGATATCTGTTTAACTATCATGCTATGTTAGGTATGCTCGTGTATTTGATTTGGTTCACTGAATTTAATAAATACTTCTGTAGTACTCATAATTGAAAAATACTATGACCATATGTCCAGCCAAGATAATTGAAACAACATTTCCTACTTAGGTGGAGCTAATACCCTTCAGATAGGAAGCCGTAAAATCTAATTGGAATAACTGTCTAGTCATTCAGCAAATAAAAAACAGTAAAACAGCACATAGTACTCTGATGCATGAGAACAGCAGTATTATCGTACTACCTTTGTCTTGTAGATGTTTTAACATAAAATGACCCAGATTGTCAGGTGCTTAACACTCCAAAATAGGGTGTTTTCAAATATGCATACACACACATACAATCTGCTGCAGCATCATCTTTGCTCCCACTGACACCCTCCATTTTTGTACTCTTGCCACATACATCTTTGTAGCTCAGCTACAGATGTCATTATTCTTGATTACAGAAGCACGAGTTGCCAGATTTTACACTGAAATAAAAACAGCAATATTTTAAATTGCATTTGGAATGTGAGAAAAGCCCCAGCCATCAAGTCTGAGTTCACAGGGTAGGTCTGCACTAATGGGCTGATCTCAAATGAAAGCCAAATACAACATCTTCGTTTGGAGCAATTGAAAGCCTGGTGCTGTTCAGATGCAAGTAATTAATCTGATTAAAAAAGGAAGAAAAAAAGAAATAAAAGGGGGGGGGGAATAAATAAAAGGGAAAAAAAGTAAATATCTGTTAGCTTTTTTAGCTCCTGCCCCAGTCTCTTGTGTGATTACAGACTGCATGCTGGTGATTCCCATAGGAGTGGTTCTCCCTGATCTTTCCTCTGAGGGTTTCTCCAGGCTCCCTGTCATGAGCTGGGTGGTGCAGGTGAGCTTCTGCTGGTGTTGGGGACCTCAGGGCTGGAGGAGATTGTGGTCCCACACTGATGCCCAGCCACCCCCAGTTCCCACCGACAGCTTCTCACCTCTCCATCTGCTCCTTCCTGCCAGCCACCTCCTCCTGTGTGCAGCAGTGCTGAAAGAGTCATGAGACTGAACCAGCCACCAAGTTTCTCTGTCTTTTGGGTTTTTTTGCCTTGCATGATGTTCTCTGTTTTATGTCACAGTTGGCACAAAACTCAGGTCCATTTCCAAGCCAGCCATGCTGTATTTACATGGTTTAATCACAGTGTGCTTTTCTGAACTTAGAAATTCTTTTACAGAAATCGGAGCCCGCTCCTCGTTTTCCTACTCAAAGCTTCCAACTACAAAAATAAAAGCTGTCTTAAAATAAGATGGGAAGGATTGAACTGATAAATTTATATGGGTCACTACTGAAATAAATATTAAATATCAGTATTTTTTGTTTTGCTCTTACTGACTTTGTGGTTTATTGAGCTATCTACAGAGGAAAAGAATTGCACTAATTTGCACTGATAGTTACCAGAGAATAAAATACCGAAATAAGTCCCAATAATGGGTGAGAATAGAAATAAAGATACAAGTTCAGGATTCCACACACAGGAGCAGACAGTGTCACAGAATCACAGAATCCTAGGGGTTGGAGTGGACCTCGAAGGATCATCCAGTCCAACCCCCCTGCCAGAGCAGGGTCACCTAGAGTCCATCACACAGGAACGCATCCAGGCGGGGTTTGAATGTCTCCAGCCAAGCAGACTCCACAACCTCTCTGGGCAGCCTGTTCCAGTGCTCTGTCACTCTCACAGGAAAGAAGTTCTTCCTGATATTCACATGGAACCTCCTATGCTCCAGTTTGCAACCATTGCCCCTTGTCCTATCATTGGTCATCACTGTAAAAAGCTTTCCTCCATCGTCCTGACCCTCACCCTTTACATATTTGTAACCATGGATGAGGTCACCCCTCAGTCTCCTTTTCTCCAAGCTAAAGAGCCCCAGCTCCCTCAGCCTTTCCTCATAAGGGAGATGTTCCACATCTCAGTAGCAGTGACAGTAGCATCTATGCGGAACACAGGAACACAATTGAGAAAAGTTGCATTAAACAGACAATTGCCAAGAAACCTGATTTGGGAGCAGCCTACCTTCCTGTTGGATGCGCACCATCAATGAAAACCCACCCTGGGAGAAGCCAATCAGTTTTTCCACGACAATCCTCCCTGTCTCCATTTAAACCCCGTCTAGACGAGATACTCATCATTTTCACACCGAGGGAATCCAGCCTGCACGGGTGCTGTGTGAACAGCCCATCTGCTCATCCCCACGCTAAACATAGCCGGAGCCTGCCGTGCAGGGGCTGCCTCCAGAAACACATGGTTCTCCGGCAGCTCTGCCAGGTCCCTGGAGAGTTTTCTGAGGTACAAGATACATGGGAGCCCATCTGCCTGAAAATACCACTTGTCACAGACACCATGAACACCACTCTTCGTCTTACTGTCACTGGGGGAATATGCAGTGGAAGGTCTCGCTGGGCAGCAACGGATGCTGGGAGCCCATGGCTTGTATTCTCCCTGAGGCAACCACAAACCCCACCCCACACCTGACTCTCACGAATGTATTTCTATGTGCCCTTTTGCTCCTTCTCACTGACTGAAAAAGGCATGAGCAAAATCACAGAATCACAGCACGGTGGGGGTTGCAAGGGACCTCTGGAGATCATCCAGTCCAACCCCCCTGGTCAAGAAGGGTCATCCAGAGCAGGGGGCACAGGATCACATTCAGGGGGGTTTGAATGTCTCCAGAGGAGACTCTACGCCCCTTCTGTTTGGGAAACAAATTTCCATCACTCAATTTGAGCAATAAAATTTTTTGGCATGAAAGAGAGACCATCTCTGTAAAAAAGATAATTTATTGTTATAATTATTTACTTCTAGATTTTCACATGCTCAGGCAGTATTTCCCGATCTTCACTTTCCTTGTTTTTTTGTTGCAAATGTTGTCCAAAGCCAGTGGGATCCATTAAGAGGGCAACAAGGTGAGGTCATATTCCAGAAAGCTCAAATGCATGTGGTTCACCTAGTACTTCTCAAGGTCATTTCCTGATATAAATTCAGAATGCAATAGCTATTGCCACATTTTATAACAATTTTCAGTTACTCTGTCTCCTGTATGGAATCCTCTCAACAAGCAGAATACTGGATTTTGGCTAGATTTCAGGTTCTACGTTCAGCGTTTTTTATTGTGTTCTGCTTTCCACCAAAATACAGTTCTTTGGGGCTGGAACACAGCTCAGATTTACTTCACGGGTAGAGAAAGAGGAACAAAAAATGAAAAACCGCTTTCCCCTTTTCCAGGAGGCAAAGAAAGAAATTAAGTGTGAGCATCTGACTCCCCATGAAAAACTTCTGCTCTTCATTTTTAAGACAATTGTTTTCAATGTTCCTTGTCTCAGCCTTATCATCCTACTATCAACCATTACTTGTTATGCCTTTGCAGGACATTGTGGCTGTGAAATGAAAGTGTATATATATAAGGAGCAAAACGAATATTTTTACATGTAGGGAGAGCATATATATATATATCCAGCTTCTGTCTGAGAAGTAGGTTAAACCTTCTGTTAGCTGCAGATGTGCACAGAGTCTTGAAATAAGTCTTGGAAAATATACATAAATAATTTTAACTCCTTATTTAAAACATAACATACATATTTTTTTTTTATATTGGTGATTAATTCATGGGTTTTTTAGTATTTTCTATTCACAAACTTTCCTTGCACACTGTGGTACTCAGTGGGTCTGAGTTCTAATCGTAGCTAACTGTCACCTTGGTTGGTAACTTAAGCAATATCCTTGCTTCTAGGACATTCCTTTCCATCAGAAGCATATAAATTGTATATGAGTTCCTTTCTGGTCATACTAGGAGTTTATATGTCGGAGGAAGGAAAGGATGTCCTTGGAGATGAGACAGGGCACAGCTTTTGAAGCAGTCAGCTATGGTGGATTTTGGACCCATTTCCCCTCTGTCCAAAGTAATGGCAAAATGCCGTCTGTCCTCCAGGCAGAGACAAGTGCTGTGATACTGCCTAGGGTAGGTCAGCCCTGGAGGAATCACAAGGCAGCTGTCTTTCAGCCAGGAGACTGATTTTCACACCATCATTCCCAAAATGGGTGCTACAAGACAGGCCTCTCACCTCTTCCCAGAATCCAGCACAGCTGAACATTCAGATGCCCCCTTAGGATGGTTTCACAGGTCACTTGCCTCAGAGCAGAGTGAGAAGGGGTGGCTAGATGCTCAGCTGTGGAGTGTTTTGACTGCCCTCATGGAGCCATCCAGCTGCCACTGTACAATCCCTCATAACCATAGTGCCACAGAAAGAGTTGAAATTATTTGTAGGCTGTTTTCTGACGTTAAAATACTGCCAATGTCCAGTGATATTTCCTTAAGGGCCTCTTAGTTTTCTTACATATTCAGCTCTTGTTTTTGACATATGTTTATAGAAAACCACAGTCATTTTCTGTTTGCAGAAGCACCAGCAAAAAGGAAGGGACTGTCGTTTTGTGTTTTGCATCTTGACACGATCAGCTCTGTGTTGTCCCCTGCACATCCATGCTGCATAACACAAACAGAACACTAGAAGATTTCACTAATATGGAGAGGGCTATCAAATGCAATCCTCTGATCATTTATGCTGCAATCTGTCCATGTCTGATCCCTCTCTGTATCTCCAGATGCTGATCCTGGCACATACCACATATGGGCATCCCTCCCCGTATATCTGCAAGACCTCACATGGAAGCAGCAGCATTTACTGTTTCTTGGACAACCATCTCATTTATTCTGCCTGTGGTTTTACATCACCTCAGCCCACCTGGAAATGAAGAACAGCATTGGGTGTTTCTGCCAGGTTAGCTCTCAAGCCCTTGGATACCGCTTTGACACTGCAGCTACCAGGTGAACAGTAATGACAAGTGTCTTCAGAAGAGGTTCCTGAGAAGGTCTTGTACAACTTGTCTTGGAGAAATGATCTGCAAATGTGACAATATGCTCCCTGAATCACTTGTGATTGGTTCACCTGTGATCATGTATTCCACTTGAAGGGCAATCCACACTACCAGAGTTTTCCTGGGTAGATGTTGAACATGAAGTTGAAAGGGTTTTCTCAGATGGAGGCAGAGGGACTCGCACACCTCCAGAGGTGAGGACAAACCCCCACCGAGGAGCAGTCTATGCAGTGCTGCAGAGGAGGGTTCACCACCCCAGTACCCTCACACAGCTTCTCTCTCACTGGGCTGGGGCAGCAGCAGCTCCTCAGACCCACTAACCTTTCCTGGGTAAGGAGAAGAGATCATGACTCAGGCATGGCAATTTAGATGAGATATGCAAGAGAAACACAGCTGCTAATCCTCAGCACACTTCCTCCTCGGAGCAGGCACCAGGGTTTCCTGGAGACAGGAGCAAACACAAACCTGTTGGCAGCAGTAGTCCCCATCCACTGGGGACCCGCTGGCCCCTCTGCCTGGCTGCTTCTGCTGCAACATGCTACGGAGGCAAGTTCTGTGAATCTTTCAGGTCTTATTTTAATTCTGAGCATTTTGCCTGCTCCAAGGGGACAGGATTTTGGGAGGTTAGCAGTAGGTGTGTCTGTGGTTTGCTTGCTGTTTTTCTGGTCTGCAAAGTGGCTGCTGTCTGCAGGGGGAGTGGAGTTTGGAGCTGTTTGCATTTGACCCTTGTTTCCTTGGCAATTGCTTCTGGAGCTCCAGCTGTCTGGGGTTAAGGTTAGCATGACCAACTCTGAAGTTTCAAAAGGCAAAGGGAGAGAAAAATATCAGTTTCAGGATACAGCAGATGGTCTGTGTCTCTCCTGAGGCTTTCGGTTGCTCCAGCTGAAGGGGACAGCTTGGTGCTGCTGTGGCCTGTACCAGAAGCCTCAGTCTGCAGCTCTGTTATTCTCTGTCCTTTCGAAATGAGCAGCTAATATACAAGACTGCTGTTGCCTAAGAAGGTACTACATGTATGTAGCACCAGCTCAGGCACTGGAATTCCAGAAACCCATTACCATTGCTTTTCTTACAGAATCATCACTTAATTTATGTATTCATAATTCATGATGCAGTGGAAGCAATCCCGTACAGGCAGGCAGAAGTATGCTGTGATTATTTACTTGGATTTCTAATCAGCAGTGCTAGGAAAATGTTTATTGTCCACTCTAACTCTTAATAAACATCTATAGAAATTGTTACAGCTTTGAAGTCACTGTAGACATTTATGAGCCGAAAGTGTTGTTTTTTTCACAAGACTGATGCAAATGTAAGGTTTGACACAGACAGTGTCCTGCTCTAAGGAGTGTCTAAAACGTCTTGCAGTTGCTATGAAAGGCCACCTAAAACTCTCGAACCCACTTGAGTCCCAGCCTTCTGCCATGTGGAGCTACGGATGAGCTTTGTGCTCCAGGCAGCGGAGGGTGGAGGGGTGGAGGAGCCAGTGCCCCAGGTCCGTGGCATGGACATTCTCTTGGTGATCTGTGCATGTGAACGACCACATCCAGACACTGAATGCACAAAAACGCAGAAACCTTCTCAGTTTGCTCTGCTTAACCTTTTCCTAGCCTCATTTTAAGAAGCTTTTCAAAGGTCTGATGACTCTTCTGAGCACATCTGTATCTTCTAAGCCTGCCCACAGTCAGAATAAAGAAGACTCTGTCTCCAGAGCATGCCAGAGGATGCTCCTCAAAAAGAGGAAATCCCTGGAAGGTGCCAAGGTGGAGCACTGAAGATATATCTTTTTGCAAGTGCTTTTCATCCAGTGCCAAAACTGTCACAGGCTGGCGATGGGGTGATGTTTTGCAAAGGCAGTTAAGTGACACAGTAAATAAGACCTGCAGTCAGATTTCTGAGAGCAGATGAGTTAAAACCTTTGCAGACAGCATCCTCCCCGAGCTCAGGCTGAGCTGTGCAGCCTCAGACTAGCAGAACTGGCTAGTTAAAGTGCTTGCAACTACTTATTATTTTTCTACCTTTACCTTTGTAGACAGAGACTGAAAACAACCAAGGAAAAAGGGGAGAATACCTCCAACTACACAATTTTATACTAGTTGCAACAACGTTGTGCACACTGTTGCAGACTGATTTGTCTCACAAGCCTTTCTATTTCAAAATGTTCTGCTTGCATTTGATATCTCCACTTCTAAATGATTATAGGCATATGTGCCACCAATTTGCAATGGTGGTGAACAATGTGAGGGGAATTACATTATTAATCTGAAAATTTTGCCTATGCTGGGCAGGACATAAAATATCAGGTATTGGCTCTGATGCCATGTCAAAACACAGGGTGAGATCAAGGCTCTGTCCTGTCTTT
The DNA here is from genome assembly GCA_013398125.1 of Aegotheles bennettii. Taxonomy (NCBI): domain Eukaryota; kingdom Metazoa; phylum Chordata; class Aves; order Caprimulgiformes; family Aegothelidae; genus Aegotheles; species Aegotheles bennettii. The sequence goes on along the minus strand of VZRW01011567.1, from coordinate 82,886 downwards.
AGGCATTGCAAGACCAATTGAGGAAAGAAATTATATGGGAAATCCAGCCAGATGATCACAGCAGCCCTCAGGATGTTAAACCTAGGGAAGCTGAAGTAAGCTAAGGGATAAACCAAGAGTGGTACCAAGAGGGAAAAACCAAATCCTCCCAGCCTGAAACCCATGTTCAAACACAGTCATAGTGTGTTTGTGGAACTGAAGTCATACATCCTCTTGTCAAGGGCATCCCCAAACTCTATGGACTCTTCTGGCCCACCCACCAGGCAGCTGCCCACCACTCCTGCAGCACAGCCTTCATCTGAACTGCGGAGACCACCGGTAGCTCTCCCAGTCTGAGCTTTTTGCCCAGAAAGTTCTCGTTGATGCTAGTTTTTCCTGCTGTTAAGTACTCAGTGATTCTCAGTGTGCTCAGTATTCACAACAACTCCAATCCCAGCTCGGCAAGGCATTCCAGCTTGTCTGGGTTTTATTTGGTATGGGAAGAGACAGCTCATGCTTCAGCATGGTTTAAATAAAAATTCAGGAGACAGATCTGAGGGCAGCAGTGGGCTGAGGAAGCTGTTTGCTAAACTCCTTAGGTTGTTACCATTGCTTAGAAACCTCCTGTTGAACAGATGTTATCAGGGAATTGCTAATAAGAGCACCAGGATTATTTAATTCATGACAGAAGCAATTAGGCAACACTGACAAATCATTATTGTGGATATGCTGCAAAACATTTGTTATTGGTTTTAGCAAGGAACATGCCTGAGGTTAAACTCATCAAATACTTTCTGCTCACCTCCACTCCGGGTTGCCCGCCCTTTGCCCACAGCCTCTTCTCCAGTGTCCCAGATTGTGCTCTGCTGCTTCTTAGGAAATCACATGGAAAAACACCCGAACGACCCCAGAATCCCCACCCTCGTTCCTCCAGGATGGCCAGAAGCCCCCAGAAACGTTGTGGTATGAGTGTGGGGTGGAGGAGGCCAGACCTTTGCTCTGCCGCTGGTCCAACCCATCCATTGCCGTCATAGCCCCATGAGATGAAAACCCATTAGTACAGCCCAGTGCACTACTGAGATCCTACCCATATGGTGCTGCCCTTGCAGCACTGCACTTTGCATTACTTTCCTGTACTTTTGTTTTTATGAGAAGTGGTATGCATCTTGGTTGTGCACGGGTTATTTAAGAGAGTGTCTATGCCACAGCTATGCAATTTTGTGCCTATTTTATAGTCTCATTTCTCTTCATGCAGAAGCCTGCATAATGATTTATTTGATTGGCAGTAGAAATGAGTTGAGTGCCCTGTAATACNNTAATCTACTTGATTAATTTTTCTTTGACTTGCTCATAGCTGCAAGGGATAATAATCCTCAAACAGGGACCTGAAGTTCAGTATTCTCTCATTATTACTTATGTCCATATTTATCTTGATGCCAAGAGATGAGTAACAACACTGACCATTTAATTCAGCAGGTTACTTGGAGAACAATGTAAATGAACTCAACTCACCATCTTGCAGTATTGATTGATTCCCAAGCTGTAGTCCTTCCCAGGGTAACCTCGGTTATCAAACCATGGTTATGAAATGTGCTGCTCATACAGAAGAGCGTTAGTGTCAGTGAGGTGATACTTGTAGCATCTTTTCTACGACAGGGATGAAGATTGTAATTAAGAGCTGAGTGATTCATGCTGAAGTATTACAAACCTCTGCAATGTGGTAATGTAATTTCTCAGGACCTCTGAGGCTCTCCTTGAGCTCCACGTGGTGGCTCACACGGCAGCAGCTGTCCTGCATTGCTGTGGTTCCCTCACCCCATAAAACTGGTTTCTGTCCCTGTGGTGAACTGCTGCCCATGCTGCCCTTTCAGAACATCCTGTCCTGGCCTGCCCCGGGCTCTGCTCTGCTCTCTGCTGGAACCAGCTGGATGTGTTGTTCTGAAAGATGATCTCCACAATTTCTGTGACCTGTGTCCCTGGGCAAGGATTGGCTTCCCATGCTTTTTGGAGAGCTGTGGGACATGCGAAGCTCCTTGTGCTGCTCACCAACTAGGCCAGGAGCATTTTCATAGATGGTCAACAAATGCCATGAATTTTCTGAATGCTGAGCTCCCAGGCAGGCCTGTATCTCTGCTCATCCCTATATATATATTCATATTAGAGTTGCTATAGAGCCCTCTGCGTGGCCGTTGATGTAGCAATTTGCCTTTTCATCCCCTGTCTCACAGGTCACTGTGTCCATGTTTACACATCCACGGCAGAGATGTTGCACTTGCACTTCTGGAAGTGTTGCAATGACCGAGGAAGGTGAAATCATGGCACGGATTCCACACTGGAGTTAGCACTGTCTGGGTCTGACCTGTATTCTGTCCAGGGGCAGTGGGTGCCCTTGCTGGGCACTGCTGGATCTCCTGCCCTGCAGTGATACCAAGGGATGCTTCTGGTGCATGTTGCTCATCCATCTTGGTGTGTGAAGTTACAGACTCACAAGTCCTCACTTTGCTTGGCACTATGCAGCTTCTCCTTGAGAATAATACTTTCTAAAGCCTGTATCTCAAACATTTGTCCCACTGATCATGGGATCATAGAATCACGGAATCATAGAATCACTTTGGTTGGAAAAGACCTTTAAGATCATCCAGTCCAACCCTTAACCCAGCACTGCCAAGGCCACCACTAACCCATGTCCCTCAGCACCACATCTACACAGCTTTTAAGTCCCTCCAGGGATGGGGACTCCACCACTGCCCTGGGCAGCTGTGCCAGGGCCTGACAGCCCTTTCAGGGAAGAAATTGTTCCCAATAACCAATCTAAACCTCCCCTGGTGCAGCTTGAGGCTGTTTCCTCTGGTCCGATCATCAATTTGACAAGCTGGGATAATAAGCTAATCAGAACTCTACTTAAAATGTTGACATTTTTGTTTGTTTGTTTGTTTTATTGGCCAAAGTGTGACATTTTAAGCTATTAGCTTCAATGACTCTTCAAGGCCACCTGTCTCAGCACAGTTGGGTCTCACAGTTTGTCGGTCTCCCATGTCCTGGAAAATGCCTGGAGCCACTGCAAGCATGGGGGGTGCTGTGGATAATTGCTGTGAGTAGGGAAAAACAGGTATGGGATGATATAGCGCCAACTTTGAGCTTCTTGGTATAGACATTTTTTCCCATGCTGAAGTATGGCAAATGTTTATAGTCACAGAGCTAGGAGGTAAATAGTGATCCCTGTATTGCAACAGCAGCTGCACATAATTTACACTGTTATGCAAGATTTGGAAGGCTTTGTCATGATCTCTGTTAAAATATCTCCACTGAAATCCTCCTGTGCAGCCAGATTTACTGTGTGTTTCAGACCATTCTTAAAATGGGCCCCGATATCTTTTAACAGAGCTTCTGCACAGCAGGGGTGGCTCCTGCTCCTCAGGGGAGATGGAAAAATACCTGTAAATGGGTTATGATGGGGAAGAAGGCATTGGCTGTGTCACTGCAGGAAGGACAGAGGAACTGTCATCGGAAGTCCAAACTGCTCTGCCTCCAGCAGGTGAAAATTTTCAGGACTTGTATAACTGCTCATCCATGGTTATATAAATTCTTCCTTGGATACAGATTTCCAAAAACCAAACAAAAATAAGTGATTTATGCCATATATTAACTAACTTAAATGATTTATGACATTTATTAATTGACTCAGTCATGCAGGAACTTGAGTTGGACAGGAGCTATCTTTCAGCTCTGAGGAACATCTCTGCTTTCTCAGCCCTGTCCTTCCATCAGTGAGCATTGTGTAGCACAGGACTAATTTTTGGCATTAGCACCATTCTCTTCTGCGCCCCTATCAGCAGCTCGACCAGAAAAAGCCTGGATACTCTTCAAGCCATATCCTTGACTGCTCTCTGCTGAATAGGCAGAGAAATGAGGATGGATTTGCCTCTATTGAGAACATTCAAGGTTCATGTGAGTTGAAGGCGCATGCTGATTAACCACGACTGTGAAGTGCCATCTCACCAGATTACTCTTCTCTTTTCGCAGAATTAAGGGAACAGCTTTAAGTAATGGCAAATCAATTAACTGCTCTGGATGTAACGTTTATAAATGTTCCTCCTCTGAATGTTCTTTGTGTTTTCGTGCTGTCTCTTTAACCCTGCAGGCCACTGACTCCAATTTGTTTTCCCAAAGTTGAAAGTGCAGCTGCCAGAGGAGATTCTTAGGAGATACTCATAGTCTCACCAGCAGAAAAACTTTATCTGCTAGGAGTAAAATGGCTCCCTCCTTGGTTTTTTTCATTTAAAGCACCCTCAGTAGTAACAAAAATAAATGAAGAAAATCCAGGAAATACGAAATCCAGAAGTATTTGCCCCATTTGAATCTTTTTTTCACCGTATGCTCAGTAGTTCCTTGTGAGTGTCCCTGCATTGCTGTTAAATTGCTTCTTGATGAAAGTGCAGTTACTTTGCCTTTAACAATTTCTTGAATTCCTAGGGCATCTCAAACAGATTTGATGGAGGTTTAGTGCTCAAAGTTCTGAATTTCCTGCAAGTTTTGAGAGAATCAGTAGCAGTGTAGAGCTGCACATATGTGTCACTGCTGATCTTCAGTGTGAAGTGAGGGTCATTTATTTACTTTTATTTCCTTTTATTTGGCCTTCTGACCAGCAGCAGACAGAAGCTCAAGGGCAGGGTGCAGCTACCCAGTGTGTGCTGCCCCTGGGCTGCTGGAGCTGATCTGCAGCCGGGTTACCAGGGGGGAGGGAAGGTCTCAGGGGCACTGTAGGGACTTGCAGGCATCTGGCTGGAGGGATGGGAATGGTCACAGGACAGGGAGAGGAATTATTTTGGTGAGGGGCTGTAAAATGGCAGACTTTGGGAACCACACTCTGTTCACAGAACATTTTCAATGGGTCTGTGCTTAGTACAAGGAGTTAAAACATGGTCTACAATGGCCTGGGACAAACCATGGTTTTCTCTTTCCTGAAGAGATCTCCAAAACAACCAATGTGAATATGCGAGTCAGCTGCCCTGGGACCTGCAGATGACTCTCTACCTCTCCAATGGCACTGGTCTAGGGCAGAAGAGAGGCTGGGTCCGTCATACAGGGCCACTTTCATTTTTCTACTACTTGATAAAGTGAAAGCAATATAACCCCGACTGCCTTCACCTACTTCTTAGATCTCCTCTTCCCACCTCCATCCAGCTCCCATCACTTCGGTGAGCCTCAGCCTTCAGACCCAGACTCTAGATCTGATCCAACCGATCCTGCTTCCCCACTTTATTTTCTTCATTCTGTTGCTTGACATGCTTGATCTTGAACAGCACCTGAGCTCAGGGTTTGGGATGTCTTCTTGACATAACCATTTCCTCCTGGCTCTCTAAACCCCAGTCTTGTGGGAGCAGATAATACAGCTTATCCAGGACTGGGGGGCTCTAATTCAATCAGCTTCCTTCATTTTCTAGACACATCTCTGCTGGTAATACCTGCATACTTAAGGCCATTAACATCCATGCTTTAGCACTTCAGCTGGAGAATGGAGCATCCCATTTGCCTTGGCCCTGAGCCACAGGAGATGGCTCTGCCTGCAGAAAGCATCTTGACATGGGAGGAGCATCTGGTGTAAAGTATGAGGTCCTTGGACTCTGAGAACCTTGTTGGCTTCTCCACTCAGTGGTTAATTACAACTCATAATCATAATTGATGTGTTTAGAGCAGTAGATTGCAGGGTTAGCTTATTGCACACGCTCAGCTTTTTTGAAGGAGGTCATTAATCAAAGTGACTTGGAACTCCTAAATCCATGTTAGTTCTACTAAAGCCAAATAAAATCCAACCTAAATTTTCATCAGATTATAGGACCAGATTTGTAGCATACACTAATTTCTGTAAATGATGGTAATTCTTTGGTAAGTCTTCTGGTGCTGACAGAGTATGGAGGGTGTTTTATTGTCCTGATCATGCAGACAAGCCTTCAAGCTGACACAAGGTGACAGAGAGTAGAGGGTGATGATAGGCCCAGTCTCATAACGAGGAGGAATATATTTATGGAATATGATACAAGGTGACCATCTCCTATGCTCCTAGACCATTACAGTTAGAGATGCACTCCAACCCAGTGGCTGCTTGCTCAGGGTGCAGCCAGTGGCAACTTCCAGGCCAGTGACATGGAAAAGCTCAGAAGTCCTCTGGGTTTGGATGCTGACTGTGTTAGGCATCCTGCAGGCTCCAGTCCTTCAGGAGGGGCTTGAAGCAGTAATTGTGACAGAAAACTTCTCATTAGCCTGATGAGTCACTGCTGGTCTTCAGGTTTTTGTGTATTTTTTTTCCTTTACTGCCTCCTCAGCCTTCCCCAACATGCTGATCTGGATGCAAAAATGGGACTGAGTGACTGCGAGCAGAGAAAAGGATCTGAGGAGTCATAGAATGACTGGATGGTCTGGGTTGGAAGGGACCTTAGACACTATCTAGTCCCCCCCCCTGCCATGGACAGGGACACCTTCCCACCAGACCACGTTGCTCCAAGCCCCATCCAACCTGGCCTTCAACACTGCCAGGGAGGGGCAGCCACAGCTTCTCTGGGCACCCTGGGCCAGGCTCTCACCACCCTCACACCAAACAATTTCTCCCTCACATCCCATCTCCATCTCCCCTCTGGCAGTTTGAACCCATTCCCCCTCATCCCATCACTCCCTGCCCTTGTCACCAGTCCCTCTCCAGCTTTCCTGGAGCCCCTTCAGGTACTGGAAAGAGCTCTAAGGTCTCTGCGCAGCCTTCTCTTCTCCAGGCTGAACAACCCCAACTCTCTCAGCCTGTCCCCAGAGCAGAGCTGCTCCAGCCCTTGGAGCATCTTCATGGCCTCCTCTGGACTCTCTCCAACAGCTCCGTGTCCTTCTTGTGTTGGGGACTCCAGAACTGGACCCAGCACTGCAGGGGGGGATCTCACGAGAGCAGAACAGAGAGGGAGAGGAAAGAACAGGAGTGATGGACAGTAGAGCAACACCCATGCCTTCTGGTCATAGGAATCGCTGGACCAGCTTGGCTGCTGTGAAGGGTCTGAGGGGAATTCCCTGAGACTCCTCAGGAGGAAACTGGCTTCAAGGCAGGTGAAAAAGCAGAGGCTGAGGCAAATAAAGCTTCAGAGATTATGCATTCAAGTCCTTTGGAACTCCCAAGGAGTGTTCAGGCTCAAATCGAGCCATTGCTCTCAGCAGGACCCTGGTGCACGTGGCTGGCTGTGCACGTGAAAAATGCAAGACTTGTTTCTGACCTACCTAGGAGTGCATTGAGTTACTGTTCCCTATTCCACATGTACTACGGTCCATGGTCATGGGCAAGTCAGGTAAGATTTTGTAACTTGTAAAGCTGCCATAACCAGAGCTGGAGCCTAAGTCCTGAGGTTGACTACTGAGGGTAAGCTGTACATCTGTGGACTTCAGTGAACTTACAGCTCATACAATCATATTCCTCTGAAATGTTATCTCTTTATTTGTATTTCTTTTTTAAAAATGTTAGTTTGTAAGAAACAAAAGGCTTTTGAAAACTGAAGGGGAAAAAATAATTTGTGACCACACTTCATGTTCAGCCAGTGACTTCTTCTGCCACAACAAGAGTTTACACAGCCTCATATTGATATCTAGAGCTTTTACCAAGAAGAGGTTGAAATTAGAGTGTTCATATCTTGGTGGTACTTCATGTCTGCTAAAGGTTATTTTTATTTAAAACCCTAATTGCGCAGACAACTGTAAAGTAGCTCCTGGTACATGCAGACGTAAGCCAGCTGCAGAACATCATCACAGCCCATATGGCTGTAAATTCATTGCAGAGTATCCTTAGGCGCACTCCAGTCATTAAACTGTCATCTTTGCATTTTGTGTATTGATCAAGTAGTGTAGCTGAACTCTCCCCTCCTTTCTTTTTTAAAAAATATTTTTACATCAGAACTTTTATTTATAGCAGTCTGAAAGCAGAGATCAAGAGAAAACTCGTATGACTTCTTTCCCAAATAACTAATTGGATAATTTTTTTCATCATTGAGCTAAACTACATGATGAAAGGGTGCTTCATATAAGCACTGAGATCATAAAAATTATGCCATTCAGGTTAAACTAACACATAAAACAAACTTCATTTTCTGGATAATACGCAACCCCAAACTTCTGCAGTGATTCAATCTCTCTCTGCCTTTTTACAAAAAAAAAAGAGTAAATGGTGACTCCAGTTTCCCTCAGACTCCAGATTGTGCCTGTCTAAATCGAGCTTCATTCTGTACCTGCCAGTTTCAGATCCTTGCAACACCCTTCCTCTTTTCTATATTTATATGCAGTTTCACTGGGCGTATTTGAGCTCATTCCCCTGGCTTTCAGCAGGCAGATAGGGATGGGGTAGCTGTAAGAAAACCATTAGGCTTTCAGACTTCTTTCCAGTGGGCAAGTGTAAATAATACAAAGGGAAACCAAACACAAGCATTGCTGCACATGGCATGAGCTCTTCTTCTGCCCACTCGCGGCTGGTGTGCGTTCCTGGGGATGCTCTGCATGAGCACCACTGTACGCACCAGGGTGTTTTTGAATGTGGTCACTGATTGTGTCCATTTTTGCCTTTGTTTAAAATTAAATAGGAAGAGCTTAAAATGAAGATTGCAATGGTGACATATTATGAAAGTACCTCAAAGCCTCTGAAAATAAGCCCAGGTGCTTAAGCTCTATGGTTTTGCCTAATAGCTGCCAAAATGCCATTTACATTGCCAAGGCCATGGGCTGACAATACCAAATGGTAGCCCTGTGTAGAGGGGTTGTTATTACCAGTGGCAGGGATGCATCAGCAATGCATGGGAGCATCAGAGACCCTGTACAGTGTACAGCCTGCATACCTGGGGCTGAGACGGGTCCCGCTGTGCACAGGAGACCACCAACACTCCTATCCCTTGGCTCTCTTGCCATGCCTGGTGTGACACTGGAGTTTTTGGTGTTCACAGGAGAGATCCTTCCCCTCCTCCTCACCCTGGAGACAGGAGTCGCCTGTTGGAAGAGCGGTTATCCAACCAGGAGAGGACCACAGCTTTCCTCCTCCATCAGGCTTTCCGAATCAAAGATGACATCGTCTCCTACATCCAGGGAAGCAAAGGCTATCAGCACAGGGAGGCTTCTGCTCAGTGGCTGCTGGAAAACCACATCCAGACCATCATGAGCATCATTAAAAAGCTCTGCCAGGACATTGAGGTAATACAAGCCAAGGAGCATTTTCCTGCTTTAGTGGTTCAGCTCTAGCCCATGGTGCCCTAAACACATTGGCTTCAGGAGGAGAAAAGTACTCGACATGACCACTATGTTTTAGTTAAATTCCAGATTTTCTTGTATAGTGGCACTTGCAGTTACTTGTGTAACAGATGGGAGGGGACTAGGGAAAGTAAAGCAAAAAAAAAAAGGAAAGTAAAACAAAATAAAAAGCAGATTAATGACTTTTGGGTTTGTTTTAACCTGATGGCACAGATTTTATTTGCTTTGAGTTTTGTTGGGGTGCAGGAGACTGAGTTCAAGGGGAATAAGGAGTAAGCTGCATTTTCATCTAATGTACAACGTCAAGACTCAGGTCTGGGTTTACTTCTTAGTTTTCCTGATGCAGATGTTCTAATACTTTATATAACTCCCACATCCAAACATCATCAAATATTGCTGAAACCCCTCACAAAGCTTGGTAGACTGGAATGGAGGTTCAGGTTCGTATCTTATTGAAACTGACTGATGATTCTGTGCTGGAGGTGCATGGGGTGTCCCTTTTCTGGCTAAAGACCTTTGCTGCCCTTTGTCAAATTCATATGTGAAATTTACCAACACCATTTGGCTTTTCCTTTTGGATAAAGGTGTAAAAGACAAAAATATCTTTAAATAAGCTTCTCCAGAAATTTGTTTGGTCCTTTGAAGTGTTAAACGTCTTACAAATGCCACTGAATTCACAATGTACTTTGTTTTTCATGTACTTGGAGAAGTAATCAGTGTTCTGTACATTTATCCTAAGAGGTACACCACCATGGCTCACCTGAAATTAATCTGAATTAAAACTAGTGTCCATATTCATTTCATACTGATTTTATTTTCAAGATTTTGATGCTATGGTGATAAGCAATGCTATATAACCACTTACTTATTTTAGATCATCCAGGTTTAGAGACCCCATCCAGGTTAAGTGTGTACAGCACTGTTTTGCTAGAAAAATGGCAAAAATGCTATCAGCATTTACATCTAATCTTTTTCCTTGGTTAGGGAACCAAGGGAAGCCTTTAGGTCCTAATCTCAGATGCATGTTTGCTTTGTGTATCTAGGTTGTGAGGATTTGATAAGGGTAGAGCACTGACAGCAGAGAAAACAGCACAGTGAGACATGTCAATCAGAGCCACTACAGAATTAGTGGAGGTCTGGGGAATTGCTCCTGACATACAGCAAACGAGAGTGGATGAGCAATGCTGATTTCTCAAGCATTAAAAAAAAAAATAAAATCTGCCACAAAATGTGACTCACTCATACTCCCAATCTTCCCCAAAGCAGGAAGAATATCCTTCAAAAAAGCCTGCTTTTTGGAAGTGTTGAAGGCCAGGTTGGATGGGGCTTGGAGCAACCTGGTCTGGTAAGAGGTGTCCCTGCCCATGGCAGGGGGTGGGAACTGGATGAGCTTTACGTTCCCTTCACACCCAAACCATTCTAGGGTTCTGTGATTCTATGAAGATGCTGGCATGCCATTGCCACCACGAGTGAAGCTGAGCCCAAGTAAATACACCGCTCTGCTGGAGTCAGAAAAATGCAGCCACTGCCGCTGCATCAGGGACGACAGAGCAATTAGTGCCAGGTGGAAAATGACCAGACCATTGACGAAGATGGAAGATGTCCTTCATGATCCAAGGAGAGGATTACAAATTGCCAGAGGAAAAACATTGATACTGAAAACCTAGGGGCAGGGTGGGACGTGCCTGGCGTCACCTCTGATAACAGCTGTAAGATAACCGTGTCCCAGCTGAGGGCTTGCACACAGATCACTGGCACCATCAGTCACAGCCACCACGTTGTGCACGTGGCTGTCTTTTGCCAGGGGTGGTGACCTCTGGGACAGGAGGGCTGTGGGGAGCCTGAGGAAGGAGAATATTGATTTCCTTCTATAAACAAGAGGCTGCTGTTTTCTATCCTAATGAACCAGAGTCTCGTGCTGCTTTTGCCAGCAAGGGAGCGGTGGTCCCAGTCTGTGCCTCCATCTTCATGGATCTGAGGCACCAGGCTTGCATTGTCAAATACACTGCCAAAAGCACACTTGAGTTGTGCAGTACATTCAGCCCTTTGAAAATATTGGTTTCTGATGTGAAACAAAAATAGGAATACCCAGTTCCAGCTCAGTATCTCAGTCATCCATACTCCGTGTGCAGGGGAGCCAAGATTATTCAGGAATAACTGCATAAATGACAGATTTTAATTAAGTCTTACTCCAGAGTTACTGCAGCTTTCTGCTATCACCTGTGCCCCACTTTTGATGGATGCTGAAGTATCTCCTTTCCATGGAGAACTGGGACCATGATGGCTGGGATATTTGCATGTGCCTCTGCCCCTTGCCTGCCTGCAGCTGACCAGGAGGTGTTTGCCCAGACCTTGTTTTGCAGGGGCACGGCTACAGGGGAAGAGGGTCTGGTACTGCATCCAGACACAGGAGCTTGGGGCACTGGTGCAACCCTGCCAAGACCTGGCCAGAATGTCCCTCTGCCCTCTGGCAGACCGGGCAGTGGGATGAGACAAACAAACCCACCCACAACGACTTGGCCAAACTTCAAGAATTTGCAGAAGAAATTTTCCTTTGTATTTGTCCTTCCTATTTTATTTATTTATTTATTTTTAATTCACTCAGTGGGGAACATTTCAAATAACAAGCCAATAAAAGCCACTCTATTTTTGCACAAATAGCATAATTTGCATAAAAAAGGGTAAAAGCTGTGCTTTTACCAGGTGAAGTGATGCATAGTACTGAATTACATGGAAACATCAGCCCCAGGCTTCTCCTTTCAACCTGAGAAGTAATATCTGGAGATTTTAGAAGTCATCGCCCCCTCCACTCAATATCTGTAAAAGGTCACAGTAGCTGCACAAGGGCTTCCTAAAATTAGTGCTTGTGGCACATTCAGATACCATGAAGATGAGCCAGTTCAGAAAACCCTGCACGGTGATTGGTTACTCCTTCCATCTTTAGATCAGACTTTTAATACTGTGCAATAAATCAGAAATCAGGCCACACAAAGGAAAAACAAAAACAAAAACAAAAATGAAAACAAAAACCCAAAAAACAAAAAAATGGTAAAACAAGACACAAAAGGGTTGCTTGTACTGACCTGCATCCATATCCAGGGCTGGGTGGGTGTATCTGAAATGCCACTTTAACAGCAGGCCCATGCCTACACTGCAGCCAAAACCTGTCCTGGGCAGGACTGCGTGTGTTAAGTGTTTTTATAAATGCCAAATGTGGTGCATTACCTTGGACATAAACATTCATGTGTTTGCCATGTTGGCAGGCTGGGCTCAGGGCAGAGAATGTGGAACCACAGGACTGGTTTGGGTTGGAAGGGACCTTAAAGCTCATCCAGTGCCACCCCCTGCCATGGGCAGGGACACCGTCCACCAGACCAGGTTGCTCCAAGCCCCATCCAACCTGGCCTTCAGCACTGCCAGGGAGGGGCAGCCACAGCTTCTCTAGGCGCCCTGGGCCAGGCTCTCACCACCCTCACACCAAACAATTTCTCCCTCACATCCCATCTCCATCTCCCCTCTGGCAGTTGGAACCCATTCCCCCTCTTCCCATCACTCCCTGCCCTTGTCACCAGTCCCTCTCCAGCTTTCCTGGAGCCCCTTGAGGCACTGGAAGGTGCTCCAAGGTCTCCCTGGAGCCTTCTCTTCTCCAGGCTGAACAACCCCAACTCTCTCAGCCTGTCTCCAGAGCAGAGGTGCTCCAACCCTCTGAGCACCTTTGTGGCCTCCTCTGGACTTGCTCCAACAGCTCTGTGTCCTTCTGATGTTGTGGACTCCAGAACTGGACCCAGCACTAGAGGGAGGGCCTCCCATCTCTGTTTTACCCAGTCCACCCTGCAATACCCTCAGGCTGCTGCAAAACTTAGCCATTGCCATCCTCCCAGAAACACCTGGTATCCTCTGGTGAAAGGAGCCTGACTTAAAAAAACCTGCGTGTTATTTATTATGAGCTGCACCATACTGTGGAAGTTTGAGGGGGACAATAAAATAAATTACCCCATTTTTGCATTTCCTAATTTTTGCATGCTAGAATTTTCAACATAAAGCATGGGTTTTGAAGGGGAAAAAGGACATATTATTTATGTAGATATGGATTTTTGACAGAAAAATACTTTCTCCAAGAAAGAAAAACAAGCTTTTAGACCTGCTGGCATAAGTTGTATCAATCATTTTTGAAATGCTTTGAACCCTATTTTGAAATGGAAAAAAAAAACAAACCAAAAAACAAGGAGGAAAATAAAAACTGCATTAATGGTTTTGAATTTTCAGGTCTTGGAGAGGCATATAATAAGAAGGGATGGTGCCACAGTAGAAACTAATTTTGCTGTTCAAAGCCTGGACCATAAATACATCCAAGGTCTTGGAGACCTGCGTGGAAGAGTGGCAAGGTAAGGAATACATAATGGCCCTCATTTTCATCTCTGCTGGTTGATTTGTGCTGAGCAGATTCAGAGTGGGCACAAATGTACTTTGTGCTCATTTTATATCTCCACTTAGTTCCAGATTTGTTAGAAAAATCATGAAGCCAGGGAAAAATAACTATGTGTTCCTCATTCTTCATTACACACTTAACTTTTTTTTCCTTCTTCAGGCTGGCTAGACTTCAGCTGAAGTGGTTATTTCTCCTACTTAAACTCTCTTGTTGTTTCAATAAAATCTTCACTTCCTCTCTTGGAAAGCAGATCTTGGTGAACAAACTCAATATCTTTTGGTGACATTACAAGTTTTCATTGGTACATGTAATTGCATGTACATAACATAAGTGGAAGGCAGCTTAGAAACACAAAATATTATGATTAAAATAAAGATGAAGTGAAACTGTGCTATGTAATATCAAGAGAGCATATGAATAAAGAACTGCCTGAAATGATGCATTGGAAAAAGTAATAATTAAGGAAGAAATCTCTTTGAACTGGTGCGTTTCTAATGTATTGGTGTATTTTTTTCTCCAGAGGCAGGACATGTGTTTTTCTTATGAAAAGCTGCTATTGACATTTGTGGATAGGACAAAAATTGGTCAAGTAAAGACAAGGTGGTAATTGAAAACAACCAGGAATATTGGCAGTGTGGGCTGATTGAGAACAAAATGTATTTTATAAACCCAATGAGAGACTGTTCCACTACCGAGTGCCCCCTGAAAAGTTTGGGAAATGAAGCAGGTAAATAATTTATCATGAGCTCCTACAATGATGCAGCATCAGAAATGTGAGGACCATGGTCTCAGACAAGAGAAGCAGAGGACCAGTAATCTGGGAGGTTATTTTAGCTCTATGTATGGCACAGAACGCTGTAGTGAGCACAGAGTCCCTTTCCTGAAATAAAAATCTTGATATGGTGTAAAGGAGAGCCAGGAACGTGACAGAGGAATGAGGAAAATTTCTGGCTGAGGGAAGCATACATGTATGTAGAGTTTATAAAAAAAACAGGAAAAGAAATCCAAATATATCTTAATTTCCATGTATAACTACCAAAAGAGAGAGGAAAAAAATCACAGTGTATTGAAGGACTCCAGACTACTGCAGAGACCCAAGAATCCAAAACAAGAAGCCGAAGTCAACACATTCAAAGTTGGCAGGAAAAAGATGTTTTTTTTAAATCTGATTAGCATTGGAACAAAGTAGGAGGTGATCCTGTAAGAGCCTCCTGATGTTTTCAAATTCAGATCAGCAGACTCTCTAGACGATATTCTTTTAGCAAAGCCATAACATTTGATGGGTAAAGTGTCTCGCTCCTCTTTTTACAGTGTTTTCCTAGGCATGATGTTTCCCTACAGGAGCTGCATGGGGACTTGCTCCCACCTTCCTTGCTGGAGCATTTGTCTGCAGCACAGGAAAAGAAAAGCATTTGGGGAAAACAGGAAAACAGGATAATTGTGGGGGGGAAATGTGACTAGTCCACTTCTTGATTCAAGAAAAAAAAAAAAGCAATCAGAAGAAACAAGTGGTGGAGCACTCATGGAGGTCCATAACACTTTTTATGAGGTCTGTTTTCCTCTTCCTTCCTTGCCTGTTTTTCACGTGTGCTGGTTGGCCTTTCCCACAGGTAGAAGGGAGGATCCCAAAATCCAAATATGCAATTGGACATAAAAACTATTGTGATGGAACCAAAGTCATTATCTTACAATTTTGGTCCCATCTAGAGGGACCTTGACAAGTTGGAGAGGTGGGCCCATGCAAACCACAGGAAGTTCAACAAGGCCAAGTACGAGGTCCTGCACCTGGGTCAGGGCAATCCCATGCATAAATCCAGGCTGGGTGGAGAATGGATTGAGAACAGCCCCATGGAGAAGTACTTGGGGGTGTTGGGTGATGAGAAGCTCAACATGAGCCAGCAGTGTGTGCTTGTAGCCCAGAAAGCCCCCGGGATCCTGGGCTGCATCCCCACCAGCGTGAGCAGCAGGTGAGGGAGGGGATTCTCCCCCTCTACTCTGCTCTTGTGAGACCCCCCCTGCAGTACTGGGTCCAGTTCTGGGGTCACCAACACCAGAAGGACATGGGGATGTTGGAGTGAGTCCAGAGGAGGCCATGGAGATGCTCAGGGGGCTGGAGCAGCTCTGCTCTGGAGACAGGCTGAGAGAGTTGGGGTTGTTCAGCCTGGAGAAGACAAGGAACCACAGAGACCTTTGAGTACCTTCCAGTACCCAGAGAAGCTGTGGCTGCCCCTCCCTAGCAGTGTAGAAGACCAGGTTGGATAGGTCTTGGAGCAACGTGGTCTGATGGGAGGTGTCCCTGTCCATGGCAGGGGGTGGGACTAGATGGTCTCTAAAGTTCCACCCAACCCAGACCATCCTGTGATTCTGTGATTCTACGCTGGAAACTAAGTCCTTAGACCCAATTTGTGTTTACGGAGAGAAAGAATGAAATGGCAGATGTTTGAGCTTCACCAAATTTACTGGTAGTGCACAGCCAGTGCTGGATTTCAGCGGCATTTCAACAGCAATATTATAATGCAGCTTTCTGCCAATGATTTCCACTAAGCTGAAGCATAGAATAGTATTGCGTGACTCATGAATCACCAGCACTTTGTTGTTTTTCTTGCTGCTGAAGTTCCCCTCTGGAAATGCCAAGCCTGAACTACATACCTGCCCCCAGCATCGTGGCTGAGGAGTGAGCCAGAACTGCCAGGCAGAGCATTGCCACTAGAGTGATGATTAATATTTCCATTTTTCACGTTTCTTTGATCTTGTGTTTCAGGATTTAAAGTGTCTACATACATTAAAGAGAGCCCAGGGTTGCTGGAGACAGTTGCACGTGTTCATATAATTTACATTTATGGACTTAATCGTTATCTTCTAAATGAAAACTTGCAATGACAATTTTCCTCTTGATTTGTAGCCTAGCCTTAATCCAAGACTTTTTGGGATGAAATGAACCTTACATGGAGCCACAGCTCTTTCTCACAGCGGATGATTCACCCTCCTGTGTTCTGACATGTGTAAAGGATTAACCTGGATAGGCTCTTGTAATTCAGATTGTGTCTATTCTTTTATGCTGTCTTTCCCTGAAAAATAGATGGAGATCTCTTGCCAAATACTAAGGTGGTTGTCTATTAATTCTTGGACCTTCTATGTTTCTACACATGTAAACATTCATGTGTCAAACAGCAGAAATCTTTAAAAAAACCCAGTCTTCAGCTTATCAGCTATAATGGCATTCCCATTTAATCAACTATATATTTTATTTGTGTCCTTAATAAGAAATCCTTTGGACATGGGGTTATGTATTACAGTAATAAGAATTAGGTAATCCACTGTAAAAAAAAAAGACACACTTCAGATAAATCTCAATTCCTTCTCTTCAGCCTCACCAGCAAAAGAATAAGTGAATGCACAAATGAATAAACAATGCACTTTATACAGCTGGTTACATTGTAAATATTTTTCTCAAGAACTTTTTGTTGCTCAGAAAATAGTCCAACATAGCACTGGATAATCAAAAGCCCTGGTGTGTACCTGGGAAGTTATCTGATCCTTCAAAAATGCAGTATTTCACCAAGTACAGTAATCCAATATATACTGTTCCTTCCATGACTTTGGAGGACAAAGCTCCTTGAAGGTATAGCAGGTAGCTATATTCCCGTCTCTAATTAAATGCTTTGATATAACCATCAGAGGCCTTTATTCCTTTATATTTTTTAATTTATATGCAAATCTCACAGGAGCAGGCTTTCTGTACCATTCACACTGCATCTGGGCTCCTGCTTGCACACTCCCAGCCTTTACTTCATATGACTGGAAAACCATGATCTCACCGCAAGCTGCTGAATGTCTCCGATGTGGAATATCAAATTAGAGGAAGATTCGAGCAGGTCCCAAGTATCCCCACTCTCTTCAGGACTCAATCTGCTGAACAGCAATAATGCATTTAACTACTTTGCACATAATAATGACCTTACGTGTAGGGAAAGTGAGGTCTGAGCAGGAACAGAGATTTGAGGCACATCAGCAGTGCTGAGGGTCTTTACAAAGCTTGAAATGTCAGCAGATCTATGGACACAGCTCTAACCCATCAGGCTACACAGTGCTGCAGGTGTAGTTCCATTAGTCATAGAATCCCAGAATGGTTTGGGTAGGAAGGTGCCTTAAAGCTCATCCAGTGCCACCCCCTGCCACAGGCAGGGACACCTCCCACCAGACCAGGGTGCTCCAAGCCAACCTGGCCTTCAATNATCTCCCCTCTGGCAGTTGGAACTCATTCCCCCTTGCCCTATCACTCCCTGCCCTTGGCACCAGTCCCTCTCCAGCTTTCCTGGAGCCCCTTCAGGCACTGGAAGGTGCTCTAAGGTCTCCCTGGAGCCTTCTCTTCTCCAGGCTGAATGACCCCAACTCTCTCAGCCTGTCCCCAGAGCAGAGCTGCTCCAGCCCTGTGAGCATCTTTGTGGCCTCCTCTGGACTCACTCCAACAGCTCCGTGTCCTTCTGATATTGGGGACTCCAGAACTGGACCCAGCACTGCAGGGGGGTCTCATGACAGCAGAGTAGAGGGTCCCATGCTGCAAGCCTCATTCTTGGGCTCTTTCAATCCTATTGTCAAAACATCTGTTTTTAAGTATTCTCTATATAGAATATTCTGGTTTCTTTCTCTCATAACAGAAGTTATGTCTTCTTAATGCTACAGATCCATTAATCCTCTTCTTTCTCACACTGTGCACTTCACGCAAAGCCTCAAAATTTTTGCCCTGGAGTGGGGTTTTCCCAAGAGAGCGGTGAGCCCCAACCCTCCCATCTCCATGGAAAGAGCCGGCTGATGAGTGTGTCCAGTCACTCACCAACCTTGCATCTCAACTGCAACTCCATTTCATTTGTGCATGTGTACCCGCACATTTCCACCCAGACACACAGGTGCAAGGAGTCCCCGACCCCCCATGGTGCCACCTGTCCCACTCCCCACAAGGACCTTCCAACCCTGGGACTGTGGTCCCCCTCACCCTCCCCTCGGCAGCTCCTGACTTGTTTTTTTGGTTTCAGAGCCGCAGAAGCTGTGATGGCAGCCAGCCCCGGAACAGCCTCCTCCCTCTCCAGACCCATCCCCACCTTCTCAGATATCTTGTAGTTATTTCCCAAACTGATGGTTTCTTTCACTCAAAGTTTTGGCCTTTCACAAAGCCTCTATTATCTGCAGTAACTTTTTGTTTTCCCTTGATCTACACGCTCTGTAGGTGTATCGCAATATCTCAGCATACCCAGGAGATGACAAAAACTGGTCTACTTAAACTGTCAAAATTTTTCTTTATATCCCTGATCTGTCAACAGCACTTACATTATTTGGTGGTGGTGCTTTGGAGGATAATTTCTCTGGCATTTTAAAACTAGCTGTTTTCCGCACTCAACTTCTATTCTGTTATTTATACTAATTTGAGCTCTACTTCGCGGCCTTAAAATATTTTTTCCCACATTCTTGTTTTAAGTACTGGGGCAGGCAGTGCAGGAGGGGAGAAGGCTGTGTCTCCTTGCTCATGTTAAGTATATGGTGTTATGTTTTTGTATTTACTTACTATTTACACTAAAGAAAGTAGGGGATATTCAGTTTGGGTGTGAGGAAGAAATTGTTTGGTGTGAGGGTGGTGAGAGCCTGGCCCAGGGTGCCCAGAGAAGCTGTGGCTGCCCCTCCCTGGCAGTGTTGAAGGCCAGGTTGGATGGGGCTTGGAGCACCCTGGTGTGGTGGGAGGTGTCCCTGCCCATGGCAGGGATTGGGTCTAGATGACCTTTAAGGTCCCTCCCAACCCAAATCAGTCTGGAATTCAATGATTTTATCATTCTATGTTTATGTTAAAAAAATACTTGCTTTTATTTTTATTTATGTTTATATATATTTAATTTTAATATATTGATATCTATAAATATTTAA
>VZRW01011567.1:48896-63302 GCA_013398125.1 Aegotheles bennettii | reverse complement strand
TGTAAATGTATATATACTGTACACACACAGTGTGTGTATATACACATTAAAGGCAGAGGATGAAACAGTCATTCGTACTACTTGGAAAGGGTGGCTGGCTGAACATTACTCAGACCCTGGACTACTCAATTAATGCTGCTGCTCTCAAATTGATCATTTGTCCATTCTACATGTGACCAGATATTTTGGTGAATGCAACTGGAAGAGTTTAAATAGAAAATGACAAACACTCCTTGTAAAACACTGGGTTTTTTAGCTCTGAGGGTGTTTTTCCCCAACATCCACACCCCTCTGCAGGCCAAGTGAATGCAGAAGCACTGTGCCATCTCTCCTGGTTGGCATCCAAAAGCTGTGGGTGCTCTGAGTGCGAATTAGCCTCTCAATTTACATTACAGATTTAATTTCATTTATTGAGATTGGATGGTGGGAAATCAAGGAGGACTCAGTCCAGAGCCTGTGGGTACCCTGAGGAGGTTAACAGCATGAGGAGCCCATGGGCATTGCCTCTGGCTGCCTTCTGATTCCTCACCCTCACCTCCAACAGCATTTTAATGGGTATTGATGTCTGGAAGAATAATGGGGACCGGGGTTGCTGCAACGAGTGCCTCTGCCTATTTGTTCTTAGTCGGGGTGGTCGCACAGGGGCTGGGTTTGATCTGGACCAGAATCTGCCTCCCTCCACCCTCCAGCATCCCCTACAGAGGGTCTCTTGTCTCTGGTTTGACTGCAGGTGCGAGGCAAGCATTGCAAAGCTGTCAGCAGACATCAGTAGGATCAACCATGAGGCTCAGAAGACTGATAAAGAGATTTATGGCCTACACTCCGACCTCAAAAACTGTGTTAGCAATTTTGAGAAGAAGGTGAGTAAAGAAACCTGCAGTGAAATATCTGGTGAGTGGTGACTATTCCTATCTATCTTATCTATCTATCTATCTATCTATCTATCTATCTATCTGTCTTATCTATCTATCTATCTATCTATCTATCTATCTATCTATCTATCTATCTTATCTATCTATCTATCTATCTATCTATCTATCTATCTATCTATCTATCTATCTATCTATCTATCTATCTATCTATCTATCTATCTATCTATCTATCTATCTATCTATCTATCTATCTATCTATCTATCTATCTATCTATCTATCTATCTATCTATCTATCTATCTATCTATCTATCTATCTATCTATCTATCTATCTATCTATCTATCTATCTATCTATCTATCTATCTATCTATCTATCTATCTATCTATCTATCTATCTATCTATCTATCTATCTATCTATCTATCTATCTATCTATCTATCTATCTATCTATCTATCTATCTATCTATCTATCTATCTATCTATCTATCTATCTATCTATCTATCTATCTATCTATCTATCTATCTATCTATCTATCTATCTATCTATCTATCTATCTATCTATCTATCTATCTATCTATCTATCTATCTATCTATCTATCTATCTATCTATCTATCTATCTATCTATCTATCTATCTATCTATCTATCTATCTATCTATCTATCTATCTATCTATCTATCTATCTATCTATCTATCTATCTATCTATCTATCTATCTATCTATCTATCTATCTATTTAATCTATATCTATCTATCTATCTATCTATCTGTCTTTATCTATCTATCTATCTATCTATCTATCTATCTATCTATCTATCTATCTATCTGCCTCTTCCCTTCCTAATTGCTAACCAATTTTAAAGACTGATACGGTATTTATACAATACATCAGGATTGTTAATAAAAAAATAGGTTTTCCATGATACCATGGGAAGGTAGTGGCAATTGTAATAGAAGTAAAGTAATTACAGATAATAAAAATATTTCAGGATTTGGGGATCCTCAGATTATAAATTACAGTTTCCCAATGTCATTTATAAGACCCTTGAGCTCATAAGACCATGACTCTGCTTGAAGTGCATCTGGAAATTTTAGTTGCAGGCATTTTGGAGCTAAAAAAGGCCACCTAAATCTGCTGTTTTTTCATTCTTTGTGAAGAGATGCAGGGAGGCAGGCAAGAACATATATCCAACTTCATATTAATTTTGGCAACGTTTCAAAGGCTTTTGAAGCTATAACACTGAAAAGTTTCAGAAAATTCTGGTTTTTGTGAGAAGGTTTTTTTTCCTCTGTGTGGTGGGTAAGCCAACAGTGGATAACAACTGTTATGGCCCATTGTCCCTTACAGCTGGAATTCCCTTGCGAGAGGTCCACTACCCTCAGTAGCAGTTTTGGAACCTCTAGCAGGATCAGGAGTTTTAGCAGCAATACTTTAGGAGAATGCAGCAGTACTGGAAAATCCAGCTTTCTAAACCTGCAGCATGACAGCTCTCTGCTCCTGCTCCAAACCAGACATTGCCCATGCCTGCCAAGATTGAGCAGATATGGGACATCCAGTTTCTTGTGCACTCTGGTATCAAATATAATCCCATTACTGTCTGTTGGCTGCAGCCCTGTATAGGGCACAGTGCCAGTCATCTTGTACCTTTCCTAACCGAGGTCCTCTTCTCCAAGGAAAAAGTACTCATGACAGAACATAAATGAAGATATCTTACCCAGAATTCTGTTAAAAGACACCATTTGAAAACCTGTCTCCTTGAATACATATGAAAAATGTTCTTCTTCACCGGGAGACAGGGAATGGAGCAGACGTGTGCATCAGAGTACTCAAAATCACACAAAAGTAGGTCAGGATAGACCTTGAGCAGGATGCAGGGGAAACTTTCTGAGCTGAAAAGGGAAAAAAAACTATTCTTACGTGGTTGTAGGAAAGAAGAAGGAAAATCATTCTGAAAAGGAGTCAGGTGCTGGTGTAAAGGGGGAAGGTATCAAGTTAGTGTAGCGAGTCTTCAGGGGCACCTCTTTGAACTGATGTGCCATGACTACCAAACAGGTAGTGGCAGCTCCTCAACAGGAATTTTTTGTGCTCATTCAGTGTAAAATCTCTGAAGAAAAATTCTGGGATTTCACATCACTAACTAACTGGGGGTAGGAAGGTTAAATCCCAAATATCTTGCATCAGACTGCTCTTCAAGGCCAAGTGTCTACCTGCAGCAGCAAGTCGTGTAACCCAGGTTGCACAGGGTGAGGTCATGTGAGACATGGGTTTTTGGTGGCTTCCAGTCTCCTGAGTCACTCACACTCCACCTTCCAGAGGCATGTGGACATCCAACTTCTCTTGAATGAGTAGATGGAATTGCTGGTGCATCCACAGTGTTTCCAAGCTGCTCTACAACACTGCATTTCTGATGCATTGAGAGCTCTTAGCATCACATTTTCACACCAACTGTGGTGTACAAAGACATTTGTAGATGGTGGAACAGCAGTTTAGTGCCCTGGCTTGCCAAAACCTCTGACAGTTGAATTAACAACCCTCAGATGGGGTGTTTCCAGCTTTTCCTGCCCATAGTGCCCAGTGCAGTGGGGCCACTGCCTCTAAAGGGGAGCCTACATGTGTCCATCACCACAGGATGGGGGGTGCTTGGCTTCACTTCCTGAGTCCACTTTGTTCTGTGCATCCCAGCTGAGGGCCCTCAGGCCAGGTTTCCGAATCTCTCTTTCCCTCATGTTGACAGTGATTGACCCTGTGAAAGGGGTCATGTCCAACCAAAAAAGTGTGGAAGAACATCAGATACCAGGGACATCCCACAGCCAGATCATGGAACTGCCCAGAGTCATGGATGCACACCCCAGCTGAGAAAGTGGATGCTTTGAAAGGGGTCATTCAGGTGCCATCTTGGTGCTGCAGCCACTGGACCATTCAATAACACAGAATCACTGAATGGTTTGGGTTGGAAGGGACCTTAAATCTCATCCAGTGCCACCCCCTGCCATGGGCAGGGACACCTCCCACCACACCAGTGTGCTCCAAGCCCCATCCAACCTGGCCTTCAACACTGCCAGGGAGGGGCAGCCACAGCTTCTCTGGGCACCCTGGGCCAGGCTCTCACCACCCTCACACCAAACAATTTCTTCCTCACATCCAATCTCAATCTCCTCTCTGGCAGTTGGAACCCATTCCCCCTTATCTATCATTCCACGCTGTTGTCAAAAGTCCCTCTCCAGAAGCTCTCTTCCCTTCACTTTTTTTGGGATCCCATTAAGTGCTGGGCAGCCAACACCCTGTAACATTCATGAGCTTTCAAAGATTTCCCCCTCAGTTCCTGCCCCCATTAGGGAGGTTTGATCCCCCATTACGGAGGAAGACCTGCTTCCACAAAGACTTTGGCTTCAGCAGGTCTTACAGCCTTGGTCTTCAGTCTTTACTGAATGAAATTATCTGTGAGAAGCTCATTTTTGTGCATCTGTACCTTGATATCTGATGTTTCTTTCCATGCTTGCAATCATAATGCATATTTAAATGTAAGTGCTCATAGTTTGGCTCGTAAAGGCATTCTCTGTTGAATTCTCATTAGGTGATGCAGCTATTAGGCAAGATAGAGACTTCCAACTCTGATCAAAGCTCGAATTTAAAGACAGTCCAGGGAGATCAACATCATGAATTGCAGCTTCTGGATTTCAAGTAGGTGATGGAGGTGTTTTTCATTACAATAATTCACCCTGAATGCTTTAGTGTGATGAAAAGGTTATCACGAAAGAGCAAAACAAACCCGTTAATTAACATCCATTCAAAACACTAAGAGAAGGTTAATGAAGATCTAGGTCATGAAATAATGAAAATACATAATGAAAGTATATTGTCTTGCAAGATAATTGTTAAGATGAGTCTCTAAATGCCACCCTGTAAGAAGAAAGGTATGAAACCTATTAACTTTCCACACTTAAAAGAAAGGCACCAAATACAAAGGCACTATTTACCATTATAATTTGGGCTAATTTGTGGTTTGCCTAATGTGCAGAACACAACATTTTCTTTATGCACTTGCACCATCTGCCCATTTCTGACACAGCTGCCCAGGGCAATGGGTGCTGCTGATGGAGAAAGGTGGGCACCAGGCTGAAGTTGCTGCACAGCCCCATGGCCCCACACGTTTGTGATTTGTTTGTTTCTTACATACCTAGTACATTTTTCCTCTCCTTAGGGTGCCATTTTAATCTTGGTAAGTTTCAGAGAGGAAAGAGCTCCAGGGAAGGATGCAATGAACAAAAGTGTCTGGCACCCATATTCAGAAGATGGCAAACCAGCCCAGCATTGAATAGCACAGCCAGCACAAATAATTTAAATTCTAATTATAATAATCCTGCAATAATGGTATTTCAAAGGCAATAGTTCCACTCCTTAAAATGAAGTATTTGAATAAAGGTTTATTTTAATTAAGATCTTATCTGAATTGTATTCAGAAGTAAAAATAGGCTAGAATTTTAAAGATAAGATAGTTGTTATCAAGAGAGCAGGAAAAGGAATTGGCGTGAAATGGGAAATAACAGCTAAAGTGGGCAATGAATTAAAATTGGGAAAAGGGAAGGAACGGAGAGACAGAGAACAGTGAATGATGGAGGTCAAGCTGATTTGAAAGGAACAAGAAATGAAACCAAAATTAGAGGAAAGACAAAATAAAACAATGCCAAAAAAGAAAGGAGTTGGAAAATGGAATTGAAGTAAATGCTGAATTTCTCTGAAGTTAATGAGACTTTACTGAAATTGTCATCAGACATAGGAAGCTTGAAAAGAGGTGATTTTCAAGACGCAGAGATGTGCTGGAGTTGTGTATTTAACATAAAACCCAAAATACTTACTTACTAAATGTTGAGATTTTATTCCAGTTAATATAAAATTTAATTAAAATAGCATGCCCTTTGGGGAATGTCTGTCTCCTTTTATACTGCTTTAAAAGTCTACCAAATGTATGTATTCTTTTTATAGAGCTGAAATAAAATTTAACTTCTGGAACAGACTGGAGGTTCTACATAAAGCTTGGCAAAAAAAAATTCTGCATAAAAAAAGCCCAGTTACCTCTTCACTCAACAAGCAGATGTCTGAGACCCAGCAGTCTTTGGCTACGGGCTGGCAGTTGTATCACAGAAGTACACACTGATATTGTTACTGAAAACTCAATTAATTATTAGGTTTAAGTGTTTCCTTCTTCCCCCTTTTCCAGCTTTGGAGAAATTGGAGCTAAGTCAAATGTCAACTGCACAAAGCTTGGTTTCGAGCCTTTGAACAAAAGTGGCCATCAGTTCTGTCATTCATGGTTAATGCATCTTCACCAACTACAATGATATTCCCCACACTTGCTCACTAATCTTAAACAAAGGCATAAGACCTTTGTTCTGGCCTTTATGGATTAACATCCCCTTATGATATATATGCATACATACATACATACACATGAAAGGCCTGTCTGAAGAGGTACCAGTCCCATAATTGCCCACTGTGGTGGTCAAACAGAGCTGTAACTCTTTTAATGAACAGCCCATCCACTGATCTTCAGGTATGAAGATCTTCCATCACCACCAATTACCTTGGGGCAGGCAGTGGTGACTTCAGCTCAGCGCTGTCTCCATCCCTACCTGACCTTTCCAGAACAGGGTTTGGATGGTGATTCCTGTTATTCCAATCAGATGACTCACTGTTAGACCTGAGAAAATCTTGTTTTACCTCCCTTCCCCATGGACAGATAGGATACTGGTCTAAACCATCAGCATAATGTCACAATATCATTCTATTTCCTCCTGAACTAAGATTAGTGCTCCAGGATGCAAACGCTGCGTGCGTGTTCATACATGTGTGGTAGGACTAAAAATGACATACTGAGTACTAAAAGTTTTCATTTTTGAAAAATCAAATCTTAGAACCACTGAAATGAGTAACAGCGATGAACTGACCCAGCAGGCTGCTCAAGTAGAGGATCTTGGAACAGTGCTGTTTATAGCAAACTGCAGTAACATATCACTGAGATTTCGCTGTCATTAATTTTTTTAACCACATTTACAGTCACTGCTGATGGCAATTATCACTTCATTGCCTGATACAGGGCTGTTATCAATCACTCTGTATAAAAAACACTTTAACTCAAGCACCCTTTTGAAAAGAGATATTAAATATTAGAAGTGCTGTAAGCATTGTCTTCTTACAAAATCCTGATCCTTACCTGTCCGTTTGTACCTTAATTGAGGCATGAAGACATTTCAAGCAATAATTGTTTGCATGCAAATGTGTTAGGAATTAATACAATTTCATTAAAAAAAAATTGTGACACTCCTACAGTTAGGTCATATGCATAAACATCACAATTTATGTATTTGACTACAACTTGGACCTAAGCTCATGTCTGGTCGTGATTGATGTTGTAAATTACATGTTGCAGCATAAGAAAAGCAAAATCTAAACCATGCAGTTCCCTTTAACTTGAACTTTCATGGGTTCAATCCACATTCTCTTTTTGTTGGTAATCTTTCAGTTATAAGCTTTTTTTATCCTTATGAACTTAATTTTCAGGCCAAAAAGTGATCTTGCTTCTCTCCCCAATGCCCAGCAATGTAGTCAATGTTCATTGGAATAGCTCAGTTTCTTCACCCACTCCTAATAGAGTTAATTCAAATGGGAAATTAACATTTTTCAGCCCTCAGATATTTTCCTAAAGTAGACCACAGAAATCACATTTTGGCATGTAGGTACAACCTTTAAGGTAAGATTAATAAAATAATTGAGCCTAGGGCTTCTTGGGAAGCTACTGAGGTTATTTGGAGTAATTTAAACAATTTACTCAAGTGACTCAAGACTCCCCCGTAACACTGACTAAACCTTAGTCCTGTTACTAAAAAAAATAATCACAATTTTAGGTTGACAAGTGTTCTAAGTGACTTCAGGGATCAGATACAGACTCATCGGAAATGGACAGAAGCGCAGCTGACACGGGCTGAAGAAGATCGAACCCAGCACAGGCAGCAGCTGCTGAACTCAGTGAAGGAGAAACTGGTAAGACTTTCCAGGAGGGCAGCCCGTGGCAGTGGGGTGGCCGCCAGACCTCCCCAAGACTAGGAGAGAGAAGCACCACTTCCGTCACCTTGATCCCAGCAGGTACCAAATCACACACACAAAAGCCAAGATCTAACATGAAGGTGCCTCAGGACATGGCCAGCAAAACAACGTTACAAAAATCATGTAATCGTATTTTGGAAGGGGTTTCTGGAAGTCCTAAGGCTCAACCCCTCTCTCAAACAGGGCCAACAGTAAAGTCAGAGCTTGGGCTTTGTCCCAGTGGTTTTAAGTACCTCCAAGAATGGAGATCTCACAAAGTTCTGGGCATCTCGGGAAAGAGTCTTCCCTAATTATGGCACCACTTCACATGCTTGTAACCCTGATGTACCTGACAAGGGTGTTTTCCTGTCCTGAGATGAGCACTGGTGCCACCACTGAGCACCACCCAGTTTCATTAATTGACAAGCTCAGAAATGTACGGGATCATCTGTGCAAACTCCACCTACCTTTGAGTAGATAAAAACCCCCACCATCCTGTGGCCAGCACATTAAAACATGGCGTGTTTCAGTTCCACAGCAGCAGTTAATGCTTGGCACAGGACCAAAGCCTTTTAATTAGTTCCTTCACAGCTTTCAAAGCTTCCCTCTTTCGCTGTGTGCAGTTCATTTCGCTGTGGATTTTAAAAGCCATCGACACGTGATCACCATGTCTTAGCACCAGGATGAAGGATGCTGATCAGTAGACCAGACTCAGACATTGCTTGGAACTAAAATGCTCCTGAACTTTAATCTCCATTTATCTTGTATGAGGATGACCTCTCATATTCAATCCACCAACACTTAGTGCAGATATGAAGATATGAAAAACATTTTTTTGACATGTCAGGAGCTATCCCAAAGCTATTGCTTGAATTTTCCTCCTCTGCTAACAGTTTTTGTTAAGTTTAGCAGAAAACTCACTAAAATAGATGGCTACTCTCCCATAAGGGAGACAACTGTGCCAAAAATTCTGGTGTTAACAGGAGTTAGAGCTTTTAAAGCCACTCTTAAGTAGTTTGAAAAAGGAGTGTGTGTGTTTTCTTAGGTACGTGCACATGTACTGATGGGCATGCACAGTGCTGGGAGCAGCTGGTGGTCCTCTGGATGTCATCTCAGGGGAAACACAGCTCAGTCCCTAGGAGCTGAGTGAGACCTCAGCATGAACACAGGAGACAAAGCAGTTGGAGATGAGCTTCAGCTTGCACCAGAAGGGTTCTTGTCCTGGCTCAACATTGACCCTGGTAGCACAGGATGTGACCTCAGCAGCAGTCCTGCTGATGGTTTTTTGTCAGGCCAAGGACAGGCAATCCTACATGTGGCTGGGGCTACATGGACTGGGGGGTGGGCAATGGATTTGGAGAGGGACTTTTTACAAGTGCATGGAGTGATAGGACAAGGAGGGACAGGTTCAACTGAAAGAGGGGAGATTGAGATGGGATGTGAGGAAGAAATTGTTTGGTGTGAGGGTGGTGAGAGCCTGGCCCAGGGTGCCCAGAGAAGCTGTGGCTGCCCCTCCCTGGCAGTGTTGAAGGCCAGGTTGGATGGGGCCTGAAGCAACGTGGTCTGGTGGGAGGTGTCCCTGCCCACGGCAGAGTGTGGGACTGGATGGGCTTTAAGGTCCCTCCAACCCAAACCCGTCTGGGATTCTGATTCTATGATCTGGCAGGGTATATCCTGGTGGCACAGCCGTTCTGGGAGTCCAGAGCAGCAGCCTGGCACTTCCCAGACCTTGCTCACTCCACCAGACACCCAGGCTGCATCACAATGTCTGTAAACTCAGAGTGTGTTTTCCACTACCATGTTTAACCCTGTTTAGGTTTACAAACGCCTTCCTTGGGAGGCACAGCCTCTGCCATGTGCCCACAGGACTCCCTTGGGCTGCAAGGGCTAACAAAGGCCAGAGGATTTCTACCACAGTGATCATGTTTCATAGAACCACAGAATCATGGAATGGTTTGAGTTGGAAGGGACCTAAAAGCTCATCCAGTCCCATCCCCTGCCATGGGCAGGGACACCTCCCACCAGACCTCACCTGTGTTTATTCAGTGTTGTCACTCATGGGATGAGGAAGCTGAATGCATGGTTGGCAGGAGGCATGTTAATGTGAGCATACTTAAAATGTCTTACCTGTGTTATGTATTTAAAGGAAAAAGCAGAAAAAAGAGTAGAAGAAAAGCTTCTGCTTCTGTCACTAAAGATAGAAGAAATGGATAAACCACAGAAATACGGAAAGCAGTTGAACCAGATGAAAAGTGATGGAAAAAACCTGCATGCAAGAATCACCAGATTTGAAAGACAGATCTGGAAGGAGCTTGAGGAAATCCAAAATGAATACAGATCAGGTGAGAACGGGCTTTCATCCAATTTATTTTAAAAATAAATTTCTACAGTAACTTGCTGCTCCATAAAATAATTTCCAGTAAAGCCAGAAAGACATTAAAATGATTGCTTTCCCCTCCCAACCCCCGTATATGGGGGTGTATGGGTTGTCCCGCTTCTCTTTGCAAACAGCCAGCATGACATTTGCTCACAGGACATTTGCTCAACCCAAGAGTCTCAAGGTAAGATCATTAATTTAAAAAGCAATTTCACAACCCATTTTTCAGTTTTTTTAGAGCACCTATTTCTTCCCCTGCTAGCAAGGTCACTCCTCCTCGTTGGGAGGCATGAGTCATTGCCTTTTGCACAGACCCTGCTGCTGAGATCGTGTTTGAGGGTTTTGTGTCATTTCCATCCTTTACTCCCCATTCTCAACCTGGAGGAAGAGGCATCTGGACGAGTCACAGCTCCCCAACACAGACCGTATGTGGTGCCAAGTGAGTAGGGCAGTGGTTAGATAATAACATTGCTGAATTCTAGGCAGCTGCTCCTTATGGAGACAGTCGCATCGATGGAGCTCACAGAGCATGAGCTATTTTACCAGTCTGACATCATTCTGGCTGTTTGACTTTCAGCAGCAATTAGAAAGGCTTTCACCTGGCACCGAGCATGTGGCCTTCACCAGGAAGATTTTGGCCATTGTAATCTATCCTGTGTTCCTAAATCAAATCTTGTAATACCCTCCACTTGCAGCTTCTAATGGTAACACAGTGAACACACCAGGTTATCAAAAAAAAGAAAAAAAAAAAGAAAAAACATCAGTCAGCCCTCTCTCCAAGGGAACAGATGGCTGAAAATCATTACACAAGGCCTTCACATCTTACATGTTCTCACTTGAAACTCAAACGTCTGATTCTCTTCTTCAAAGCTGTCTGTGATTGAGGACCCCAGATCTTTATTGTCACTCCAATTGCTTCATTGTCTGCACCCCAGCTACAGGCCCTGCTCCGAGGCTGTAGCAAACTGATCGCTAAAGCAGCTAAATTCTTTGTGCAGCTTGACCTGGGAAGGCTTGGCTGTCTCCAAGACCATGTGAATGAGCACAAGACAGCATTTCAAAGAGAGCTGTAGCTAAGAAATTTCAGAATAAAAGATTCTGGTGCTGAAAGGAGAGAGTTCTTAACTTCAGATTCCTGCCTGCAGAAATTAACGACAGAAGAGGTCTGTTTATACCAAGCTTTGGCCATCCTTGTGTTCAAACTCAAGTCCACGGCTTGTCCTTTCTCACAGCAGTCCTTTGGCAGGGGCAGACCCCCAAAAAGGGGAATGAGAGGCCACTGAAGAGTTGCAGAGCAGCATGAAGGGCACAGGGGCAGCCTCTAGGTTGTCTCAGCAGCTGTTTGTGCTTCAGCACAGATTGGCATCTTGGAAGTCAGAGACGTGTCTGGAATTTATAAAATTCTAAGCACTACGCAGTGATTTGGTTGAACACTAAGTGTAGTAGTGACAAAATTAATCCATATTAAACAACCATTCCAAGAAGAAAACATGTCATCAGCTGCCATGTTACAATAAGAATATAAAAAAAATATACAAAAAAAAAACCCAAACAAAAAAAAAATAGGAAGAGAATTAATTTTAATCCCCTGTTAGGCAGTTTGCTTGCTAATGAGTTAACACCTATGAGTTATGTCCAACCATGCTGGACAAAGAACTGCTGTGTTGTAACTTGAAAGTTACTGCAATCTGGAAACATCTAGGTAGCAGCAGCTCACAATTCTACTCCTCTAGTCTTTATTGACTATATTTGACTGTAAAGCGGTTAAAAAAAGGTGCCCTGTAGCTCTGTTTTTGGAAAAATGTGCCTACACACTCCCATCTCTCTCTTTTCATACGCGCGCACGAATGCGTAGCCAGTGAAGCTGAACTCCTGTTCTCCCAGAAACACACAACAAGACAGCGTCCATCTCAGATGAAGTGTAATTCTTATTCCTGGCTACTACAGCTCTGGGATGTCCATGGCACCAACCTTGCTGTCTGGTAGGTGGGCTGGAGAGCAACATCATCAGTATCCAATGGGAACAGAGTGTTTGAATCAAAGTAAGGACTGCGGGCTTAACAGAGCCAAACCAAACAAACAACCCCAATGCTCAATGAAAGAATAATATGCTTCAAGGCTAAAATAGTCTTGGCTTTAAAGACAGACAGTATTTTCTTTCCTCCATACCACAAATCTGATGTCAATTGCAGTTTGTTGCTATGTGTAATCATGCTTGGTATTGTCCAATGTACTGGAAAAGATGATTCCTATAACAAGGAGCTTGAACCTAAGCTGCTGATGCATGTCTGTGGTATTTAATAAAATGAGGAAATAGAGTGGATATAATGTCCTCTGTATTAAACTTTTGCAAAAGATGAGAATCTGAAAATATTGAATACATTGGATATTGAAAACAGCCACTACTTAATTAATTGTTCCTACTCTTCTTCTACCAGGATTTCAATCTATTCACGAGTCTCTGGAGCTGCTCAAACAGATACAGGCGACCAAGCTGAAACTTGAAAAAAAGAATATTCAGAAAGACATGAAAAAGATATGATGAAAATGATCTCCCAGAAGACTGAACACCAAGAGTGAGCCTCGTCCACTCTTGTAGGTGCTCTCTCTAATGAGAAGCAGCATTGAGTTAAAGAAAGAAGTAGCCTATAGACACATTTGATTTTGTTTTCCCCTCTCCCTGTAGGATGTTATTGATAGTCATGATATTGTGCAGCCACAAAAATAACAACTCTGTAACATCAACACCTGTTTTCACACCAATTTTACAACAGAGTTCTTCACTGTAGAAGAAAAGTTAAACTTTAAGGATTGACTTAAAATTTCACAAGCAGATTTCATACAAAAGTATTCATAGTATTTAAAG
Organism: Aegotheles bennettii; assembly: GCA_013398125.1. NCBI lineage: Eukaryota > Metazoa > Chordata > Aves > Caprimulgiformes > Aegothelidae > Aegotheles > Aegotheles bennettii. The sequence continues at coordinate 50,107 of VZRW01011567.1, read as the reverse complement.
ACCTTAAGAAAACAAGTAATTAAGTTATTAATTCCTACCATAAACTACTGGATCATTAGAAATAGCTAATAAATCAGGTGCAAGTGATCATGCGAGTTAGTTATTAGCAGATGCATTATTAGGAAGGTTTACTTCTTATCTTCTCTGGTTGACTGAAATAAAATAGTGGTGGTTAGCACTAGAATGCTGAAAACATAACTGGCATTGTGGGGTTTGTTTGGCTTTAAAACCAAGAAAAACAGTCTGGAAATAAGGAGAAAACCCTGGAAGCTGGGCAGAAGAAACATGTCAGTTTAATTTCCCTAGAGAAACTAAGACAAGTTCTCTAGCAGGGAGACCAAAAAAAGGTGGTCACAATGGATTTGCAACAGAAACCTGAATATCTACAGTACATTTTTTTCCAGAAAGCCTGATACCATCCACTGCCCAAAGAAAATTCAGGAGGACTCAGATAATGCTTCTCCAATAACCTGTATCTCAAGTCTCTTGCACGCCTGATTCTACAGAAAAGTAGGTTTCTCCAGCCATGTATAGCAGGTGGCTTCTCAGAGAAGCCAGACCTGCACAGCAGGATAGGGGAAACCCCGTCAGTGCAATCAGCAGTGAATGGTGCTTCAGCACTTAATCACATCACTCCTGCAGGCAGAACCTTTGGTATGTTAAAACTTGCTCCAGAGACTAAAAAGTCCTTGAAATCACTCGCATCCTGTGAAACACAAAGAAAATCACAATTACCTTTCTGCGTTTTGCTTGCGGTCAGGCTCTTGAGCTGAACTCCATGGGATGGGTCCCAGCCCCACGCCCGCTGTCAGGTTGGGTTTGCATCCACCTCATTTCCTACAAGCACCTATGAGCAGCAGGAAACAGCAACACCCAAACCCAACAACGCACAACAGTTTCTGAGCTACTCTGAGTCCCTGTTTTGTGCTGCCCATTATAGGGGTCTCTGCCCTCTCTGTAGACTGAAAGTCCGTTAGTGCAGTCATCACCAGACATTTGTGGCTGAGGGTAGCCTCCAAAACTCTCTTTCTCCAGCTCCTTCTAGGCAGTCCTTCTATTTTTCAGCCATGTACTTGGCTGCTGGTCAAGCAGCAATTTGGCTAGAATCCCAGACTGGTTTGGGTTGGAAGGGACCTTAAAACTCATCCAGTGCCACCCCCTGCCATGGGCAGGGACACCTCCCACCACACCAGGTTGCTCCAAGCCCCATC
>VZRW01011567.1:4669-48700 GCA_013398125.1 Aegotheles bennettii | reverse complement strand
TGTCCTTCTGATGTTGAGGACCCCAGAACTGGACCCAGCACTGCAGGGGGGGTCTCACAAGAGCAGAGTAGAGGTGGAGAATCCCCTCCCTCTCCTGCTGCTCACGCTGCTGGGGATGCAGCCCAGGATCCCGAGGGCTTTCCGGGCTCCAAGCACACACTGCCGGCTCACACTGAGTTTCTCATCACCCAGCACCCCCAAGTTAGTATGGTTTGGTGTAGCTGCTTCCCTATCACCATCCTGTACACTGAGCAACAGCAGAAAAGGAGAAATATAAGGTTATTGGTGAATGTGTTTCTGAAGGTGCACAGTGGTTTTTTACAATCAAAAAACCAAAAGTAGCAAGCTGAGGCAACCTTCGGAGTCTAACCCTGGAACAGAGAGAAAGATAATGTACAGCAATACTGCTGTCTATCTATCTATCTATCTATCTATCTATCTATCTATCTATCTATCCATCTATCTATCTTTTCACATGGCAGTATCCCAAAACTGAATGTTGCCTTATCTAAGCACTGATTTATAAGATTATACTGAAAGCATTTGAGGGACTAGTTATAAATCCAGACGACACATTAATATATGTTTAGAATGTTGTTGTTGTTGTTTGTGTGACTTCACTGCACTAAGGAGTTATCTTGGTGTTCATCACTCCACACTGCGGCCAAACTCAAAACGATCCCTCTCTGTCTTGAGAACAATAAATTTAAAACTGTCTTGGTTTGGGACCAACAGGATAAAAAATTTCTGTGCTAACCTGAGAGAGTGCAGGACCTCCCCAGCTGCTGCTGCCTGTGTATGGGGCAATGACCATGGGAGGAGACGCTGAGCTCATGGGGAGGAGAGAATGGATGGATCAGGTGATCCCGATGGACCACAGTGTTCCTTCCCATGGTGCTCAGTGTGAAATGGCTGCTCTGGCTGCTGTACCAGTGGGGTTGGGATTGACTCTTCTCCTCACTCCTTACACTGCTGGTGTTCCTGTGCTCTGTTTTCTTGCTGAAGAACATCATGCACAGTCAGGTCATCTTCTCCTGCTTACTCCAGCAGGATCAACACAGCTGCCCTGAGGTTTTTGTGGACTGGCACCAGAGATACCTGGGCCCAGGTATCCCCATCTGCTAATGAGTCCAATTTGGGACTTTTTCTCATGTGGACATAATCACTATCTAGGAGGTGTGGGCTCCATATTCACATATTCGTTCATATGTATCTTGAAACACATCTTGGTATATAAGCCACCTTCTTTATTATAGTTATTGCTGTTATTTTCTGCTTTGTTAAAACTGTTCTAGTATTTTTCAACCTCAAGGTCTCCCTTATTACCCTGTTATATTTCCCTGGGAGGATGGGGTGGGATAGCAGGGACCATCTGTCACCCAGTTATTGGCCAAACCCATAACAATCTGTGTCCACTGTACCTTGTGAAACCATTGTGAGAGCAGCTCAGAAGTTGAGTAAAAATCCAATCCAGCAGTTCTTGGGGAATAGAGAGAATGAGATGAACATGCATGACCCAAATAAATGAAATTCTCAGAAACAAGCCATTGTCTCATGTTTGTATAAAAGGAAATGTGAGAAGCACATAAAATCCTTCATATCTGAAGTAGTGAAAAGTTACACCTTGAGACTCATTAGATCTCATTCACTTCTGCCTTCAGCTTAAGCCCACAAATTAAAACAAATTACATCTGGAGAATGTTTTTTCCCCTTTACAGTCATAGCAGTCGAACATACGACTTCCCAGGCAGTGAAATCCATAAATAATTCTCTGTTCCCCAGCTCAGTGATGCTTATGTGCCTTTGTACAGTACTTTGCATTCTAAAGCTGAGCTCTGCCACAGTATAAAGTATAGGGCTGTCTCAACCTGCGTGAATTTACACATTTTTTCAGTGTTACAGCAAGCCTTCTGCAAACACCCGATTTTTCAGAGGCTATACATTGTTAAAAAATGAGGAGAATAAGATTTTTGTCTCATATTGTTGGATTTTGCAGCAGCTTAAATTTAAACTCGTGTTCCCTGAGCATTTTTCACTGAGTGGGTGGCAGAGATATGTGGGTTGTGGGTAACACCACTTTGGTCTATGCAATTATCTTGTTCAAGGAGTTCACCGCTGATCACGGGAGAAGCAAATTCATGTTCTTCTGAAGAGAAAAAACTGTTCATTTTTTTTCTCTAATGCAAGATATTCACAGTTGTGGTGATGGAGCTGGTTTCTCTGGCCTGTTGTTATTTGCCTGTTCTCCTATGTGTTAGAAGGTATCCAAGGCTTAGAGCTGAACAAAGTGTAGGCCAGCACTCACATAGAAGCGTTTCAGCCTGATGCATGAACAAGGGCAGGCAGGCAGCCGCTCGCTGTGCTGTCACAGGCTGGTGATGATGGCTCTCCCACCACTCGGGTAGGAGGAACAAATACCAAGACCCTACGCAAGATATGAACTATAGGCTGTAAGAACTTTTCCAGGCTTTTAATAGCAGCGAGCTAAAAAAAGTTACAGCTAGTCTTGAGAGTCACAAGTCTGGCTCTTGCAACATTCCCTTTTAATACTTGCAGTTACTGATAGTCAAGACTATGTGACAGCAGGCTGTGAAGGGAACCACAATCAATCTAAATTTACCAAAACCAATCTTTTTAAGGGAAGTTTTTTGCATTGAGATGGGTGGAAAAATGAAAGTGTGGGAGATGGGAGACACAGAAGAATTCTTGCCATTCAGAGTGGGTTTTACTCACCTTCACAGAGCAGAACCCCCACAGCCTACTGAGCTCACTTTTCCTATTTAAAATGACAGTAGCACGTTCGTGGCTCTCGCCTGTTTCTCACCCTCTGCAACTCCCTGAAAGGAGGTTTGAACAAGGGGGGTCAGTCTCTTCTCCCAAGGAACAAGCAATAGAACAAGAGGAAATGGCCTGAAGTTCCACCAGGGGAGTTTAGATTGGATATTGGGAACAATTTCTTCCCCAAAGGGCTGTCAGGCCCTGGCACAGCTGCCCAGGGCAGTGGTGGAGTCCCCATCCCTGGAGGGATTTAGAAGCCGGGTAGATGTGGTGCTGAGGGACAGGGGTTAGTGGTGGCCTTAGCAGTGCTGGGTTAACAATTGGACTGGATGATCTTAAAGGTCTTTTCCAACCACAATGACTCTATGTTTTCCAGAGACCACTGCACACAGCTGGTTGAAGAGGTGCACATCCCACACACCCCTGCTTGGCATCCTGCTTTCTTTCAAGCCAGATACAACTGGTTCCAAAACCACCCGTGTCCCCAGTGTAGTCCTACCACACACCTTGCAAGTGCCCTTTCTTCTCTGTAACATGAGATTGTATGAGCCATCTCAAGACTGTGGTGGACAGAGAGTAATTTTAAGAAACTTAGGAACCAGGAAATGGACAGGCTCTTGTCAACAGCCTGAAAATCCCTCACCATAACACTAATAGGTTAAATTCATTGCTTTATTCTTTTTTATTTTCATGTACATAAAAGCAAAATAACATCACATCTTAAGAACCACTGTCATGATTCGTCCAATTAAGCAGTCAGCAGCTGAATTATCAAGACATAAATAGAGCCTGTTATACACATTTATAAATATGACCCTGTCCCTGATGATCACAAGCTTTTCCTGATGGAATGTTCAGTGATGAGGATACACTGCTGTAGTTAAGATTAGCTAAAAAAATAATTCAAATTTTTAAAAGTATAAACTGACAACCATACATGAAATTCCAAATGAATTTGGGTCTCAACTGCAAACAAAGTGTATCAGAGAAATACAGGCATTTTACATCTCAATGTTTTACAATATCTGGGAGAGAAGAAAAGTTTGCTGCCACTTAGCTAGTGTGGTTCTGTGCCAAGAAAAACTTGCACCACTGCCAATGCAGTTAATATTGTACGTCTGTGTGGCTGAGGGGGAAACCGACATGGACTTTCCATTGCAAATAGCATTAAGTTTCAGTGTGGATGAAAACAACACCAAAATCCAGGGTTTTCCTTTCAAATAAAGTGTATTTCTATGGTGGAACCCATGTCAGCAGAAAATAACCTACTTTCATTCAAGAAAAAGTAAAACTAAAGACAAAGCTGCAGTTGATGCAACAAAAAAACAAAGCCAGACATGAACAAATAAAAAATCCCCAAACCACATACGCTCCTGAATTAAGTTGCATGAACGAAAGATTTTTCACTTGAGATAGTCCATACTAGGCACTTGTTGACAATTTCTCATGGAGTTCCAGAGTTCTAATATCCCCATTTGCTTTGGCATTTTCCATAAGCACCTACGGAGAAAAACAAACAGTGAAAACCTGAGAGTTTTATTATTGGTAATACTGGCAATCTCAAATGCATTTTCATTTCTGCTGTGCAGTTTCCCTGAGAGATTAAGTAAACCACAAGCCCAGATAAGAAATATATAACATTACACATCAGCTTCATTAAAGCATCAGGCACTGAAAAACCCCACCCTGCGGTGACTTGCTAAACCTGTACTCACTTGCAATTCACTACAACAGCATCATTTTCCACTTGAGGCTAGGACCAAGTGTGACAATTAAGTTACCTGCTGGCAATGAACCAAGCAGGGCTGTATGTGACCCATCTCCCTGCTGACCCACACTTGCCTCCCGCTAGTACATTTTTACAAATCTAAACTTGCCAAAAAGCAGCATTCTCTGCAGCTACACAAACAAAACTGCCAAGGTACCTTTCTGCCTCCGCCATTTAAATTTACCCTCCCTTTGTTTACTTTTCACATCTCCTGCTTGCAGCTTTTCTACTAGTTACAAAAGCTCCCATGACAACCTAATGTTCACAAGCTTCTGGAACTTCTCTTGTAATCCAACCACATTATACATTTTAAAAAGGAAAACCATTAAGTGGAATCAACAAAATCTTTATGGTAGCCATTACTTTTATTGTACTCATTGGTAGAGTACGGATGACTTTGGAGAAGCAAGTGCAATGAGACTGTATCAGGATCATCCCAACTCATTAATTCCAGCTTTTTTATGAACCTGTGTGTCTGTGTACAGCCTGCTTGATGTTCTGTACCTCCAAATGTACTTAGTTATGGATTCAACGTTTCACCAGAGAGCAGCTCTTACTCTGGCCAAAAGAGCTCATTGTGCCAGTGGCAGCAGTGAAGAGATTACTAGGAGAGTGTGTTCAGACTCTGAGTGGCAAAGTGACCTGGAATTAGAAGCCAAAATGAACCACCCACACCCCCCTTTGCATTACATGAAAGAGCTGTGTGGATTTGTGCATTTGATCAAATCCATTTGTGAAGTACCATCAACAGAAACTAATTTACTATGTACCGAAAATAATGTACCATTACAGACATAATAAAAAGGAAGTACAGAAAGTACAGCACTCTATTGTTCAGATCTTTGGGGTCAAGGATACCATGCTGTTCCAGCCAGGGTAGAGGGAATTAACATTTTTAGTGCATTAGTATGTTCTGGTATAATTCTGATAAAATGGTCCTCATGTCTACTGAAGAGTCACTAGTAGAATTCTTGCCCATTTCGATTACAGAGAGATTCTACTGTTTGTTTTTCATTAGTATTGCGTGGAGGAATGGAAGGCTTTCAAACAAACTGGATGCAATTTTGAACATGGAGGTACGTTCTGTCAGTACAGAATCCTTAAACATTGCAACCTCCAGAGCAGGTGAGCCAGCATCTCCCTAGCCTTCCTCTACCCCATTTTTAAGTTGTAAGCACAATATTAAACATAAATAGATTGAATTTCCATATAAAACAGACTGTCTTACATCTATTAATTCATGATCATCTTTGGCATGCAGATGTTGCAGGAGGTACCAGCGTGCCACTGACACTATGGTTTCTGGATTCCCCGGTTGATACACCACTCTCTCCAGCATTCGGCGAGTCTCCCTAGAAGCATAACCAAAACAGAACCCAAATCAAATGCAACTGTCAAGGTTCCATGTAACATACCAGTATCCCACAGCAAGCAACAATCATCAGGATTAAGGAAAGATTCTTATTTCCATATGACCCAAGATAGAGTGAGGGAGCAGAGCTGTATGTTCCTTTGTCTCCTACGTAGTTGTACCTAGAATGCTAAGGCATCCTACCACCATTGTTATGATTAATATTTTACACTCAGGTTAGTGTTTTAACTAGCAAGTAACCCAAATTAGACTGGCATAGACGATTTCATGACTGCTAGAGCAAGGTGGTAAATATCATGCTGTCTGTGACCTCAGCACAACCTCTGATTTCAGTATGTGATCTGCTGAATGAGTACAGCAGGTGTTCTCCTGTTTAAAGCCATTAAGTAAATTTTTCTGAAAACAGCACAGCTGAGAGAAGCAGGTACTACAATAAATCTTAAAAATCCTGATAGAATTTAATATTATACACAAATATTTTTAATCCAGGCACTCACACAAGGTACCGCAGTTCCTGCAAACACAGAGGCAAGATGTGAGATTGCAGAAGAGAACTGGAATAGAGTACTACACAAAGTCTAAAATTGTCGATACCACCTTCCAACACTGCCTGTCTATGCCTAATCAAGATATTTTCAAATTCACTGTGTCATTAGAAATTGGTAAAAACTGGAAATTAAGTTTAGGGATGTCATATTCATTCACTGGTGCTCCAACAGCTTTGGCTTTTGTTTCAAGAATTCTGTCCTTTACAACCAAAGTGATTTTCCAGTACATTGTGATTTGACAGACCATTCAGAGGTTACATCTGGCTCTTGTTTGCTATTTGTAGTTAAGATTAATTTCTTGTTTCAGGATTTTGAAGCACCTAGGCAGTGTTCACCTTAGTGTTCATGTAAGTTGATATCTGAAATTCTAATAAGACTGATATTAACTGATTAAACAAGTTTTCAGCCCGATTTTATTATAATCGACAACCATCACAATCACATTAGGCTGCCCATCACCTTCTTAAAAGTCCACAAGGAAAGTAAGCTAGTTTGTTAGAAATATCTATAAAACCAGGTGAAATTATTGAACAAAAACACCGAGAATATTCTAATTTTCCATAGCTTAAGCAAAAAATACTGTAAAAGTCAAACTTGTCTTAATAACCTAACTCACAAAGTAGGAGGCTTCTAAGCCCCCTCCACCCAGATCTTCCTCCTCTTCCTCAAAAAGCCACAATGAGCATTTGGTTGTTCAGGAATGAAAATAAACTTTGTGAGCCTAATTTAGGATCAAAATGAATCCCAGCAGTACATAAGATAGTGATACCTGTTTCCACTGTGCCATTTAAAAAGATCTTTGAGAAATTTATAATCTTCCTGATTAATTTATTTAGGTAACATGTTATTAAAATAAAAGATGTCTTACAGCTGTTTTTTTCTTGGTATGCAGGTCATATAGGTTTTTTTCTGAGAAAAGGAGGAACATTCTGCTGCTTCCTGCTCCCCACACTATTAACCCATTCCCCTCTCTCCCTTTGAACTTCCACACTACTTCAAGAATTAACTCCTATTTTCAATTTTCTTTCAGCTCTTGGAGTTAGACATGGGAATAATGACTGCTTGTACTTCTAGACAGTGTGTTCCATTTAAACTTAACAGATCATGTTTACCTTGCTCCCATTTTGCGATTATACTGTAGCAATGCTTGTAGGAGAGCTGCCAGGGGACAAGGAGAAAGTTTCAAAGCTTCAGTTGTTGCCTCCTGGACCAAGGATGGCCAGTGCTCATTTGAGACATTAGCCTATGGTAAGAGGAAAGAAAAAGGAAAAAAAAAAAAAGAAAAGAAAAAAATAATTAAAAAACAGGGCTTTATTGTAGAGTGCAAAGTAAATCAGTTTCTGTTTGCAGCTCTCTAGAGAGCAGGTTTAATTCAAGCTGCTCTGAGTTATATGAAGTATTTGGCAGGTTAGAAAGAGATTTCTTTAAAAAAAAACCAAAAAACAGTGGTTAGAAGAGCCTGGAAAATTCATGTTCAGTATTTTAGGACCAGCCTTGCCAGCATTCCACTTGCTCATTTATACAAAGAGTCTTTTCATTCTTTCCATACATGTTTTAGTAATGCTTGTTTTAATCACAACCCCTTCTTTGTTCTTCACCTTGTAAATTTTCATCCCATGCACAAGACTATTGTAGAATGTAGAATTTATTCCCAGAGGTGACAATATGGTTTACCAGAAGTAAAAACCAACTGTAAGATGGTAATTACTTAATGGAGCAGCTATTGAGTAAATCCTTGTATCTTCTGGCTTAAGAAAAACATTATTATGCCTGTTGAGTCCAGATAGCATTCAAATTACTGTACTTGAAGAGGTGTCCAAATTTTCATTTGGAGAGATAATTGGGAGACAAGCAATTTTCAAGTGCATGGCTTTCTTATATTTGAGCAAGGTTTTCACCAGGCTTTTGCACATTTCATTAGCCGGTGCAGATTAGAGAGGCTGAACAGAAAGCCACTGATCAGCTGCTCTACTCGTGCAAAAAGCAAAGATGAGATAACAGATGTCACAATAATTACATTTTTAAAAAGGTCTTGTATATTCTCAGGCAATTCAGGTCAGCATTTGAAGAAGTATTAATTAAGTTACAGGGTACCTTGCAACCCGTGGAGACATTTGGGAGCTATAGAAAACAGGGAGCAGACCACCAGAAAACAGATAGAAGAATCATGGGAGGAAAAATCCTGTCACTTGACAAATTCTGCAATTTGAAGCATACGGCTTGTGAGAAAGAAAGTTGTCTACACTGATTGGGATTCTCTTTTCCCATCAGAAGCCACAGCTTTGCAGCTTTATCCTCGGTAAAACTGACTGCCTTTTCCTGTATCAGCACTTGGAATATGTGGGGTTCCTTTGCCTGACTGTGATTAGGGCTGTTAGCTCGATCATCTGTTAAAACACATGAAAAAGCATTAGCCAAGATCACAGCAGTATCTACCTTTTACACCAGGCTTTCAAGAAGTCTGGTAGTGCACTTCCAAGTTTCTAGAATGACAATGCTTGAAGAGAATATACACTCGCCAGGAATTTGAGTTATGTTCACCTGGCCCCTTGGCACAAGGAGCAGAACAATTTTCTTTATACCACAAGGTACACTTCACTTAGATTGTCTTTATACTTCAAGGCAAGGTACCACATCTAGAAAGGACCATACAGGATAAAGTTACTTGAAACTTGACTGAAGTTTCAGGTACCAGTTCAGGAAAAACATTTAGTAAGGCAGTTGTCTGAGCAAAAGGACAGAGACTTGAAGGGTATGTCAATCTGGATAATCAAACTGTTATTAGAGAAATAAGCCTTATGGAACAAGTTTGCCTCTTTATGCACACAGGGGTTCAATATGATTATTTCACAGCAACCTCTCTGTGTAAGAGACATTCTAAAAACAGCCCACTGACCCATGCAGTCTCATCCTCTAGTTGTCATTCATAAAATGCAAAGTCATTTAAACAGGGGCTTCATTTAAAGACTGCAGAAGCCCTACATCCCATAACTCCTGTTAAATCATGCAGTTAGGTAATTCTGATTATCCTACCATGCAGAGTTCCAGTGCGAGCATAGCCAGCCTGAGCAGACTGGATAACTTCCCATTCCAGCTGCCCTGCTGTGACGCCAACTGCAGGCTCTTTCTGTAACACATCTCCGCTCCAACCATCATTCTTTGAGACCGATACACATTTGCCAGCCACTGAAAATAAACATCCAGTAAAATCAGTTATGGATCCACCAAAACACACATCCACTAGGGAATATAACGTAGTTCAATTTATCAGAGTACCACAGCATACTATAGGCTAAAACACCACCATGTGCCCAGACCTCAACCCAACAACATACTGCACACTGCCCTGAAGCCAAATGTAGTCTGCTGCAGAGCTGGCAGTATACCTCACTACAACAACTTATTTTGGAATTCCTTGACCATCCATGGACGACTAGTTTAATAGGTGTCTTAATCTGAAGATTGCTTACAGGTCAACAAATAACATGACTGGCTTTGTGAAAGTCATCCTCCAGACCAGAAGAACATTGTGTGATGCCTCATTAGTCTCTAAAAGTTCTGTAGAGATGAAAAGATAATTTTTCCTCTGGAACAAAGGTTTTTCCAGCCCTTCTGAATAGTGCCAGGAACTTGGAAGATTACAATGTGAGTCTGAGTTTAGATGATGGGTTGGGCTACAGTTTCTGACCCAGCAGGGTCATGTCAGAAGAGCCAGATGGGACAAACAAAGTAGGCACTGGGATCTGTACAGAGATTCATGCTCCTGCTGTCTGCTGCAACAGCAAAAGATGTCCTAGATTTGCTCGTGAAAAGAAGGAAAAGGATTCTAACGCCTCCCTCTAATTCTGCAGTCAAGTCACATTTTTGAAGCAGATGCAGCCACAAGTTTGCAAATCCTTGACATGTACACGATACGCATCAAGATGCAAAAGCCACATTTAGAAATACTCTTTGCTGGATCACCATGCAAACAAAGCAACTTTTTAAAAAACAATTCCCTTGCCTTTAACCAAAGGTCCTTAGACTTTTGCTAGCTGAAGACCAGCTGGTGTTAGAAGGGGCCAAATTCTCAACACTTTCTGATGCATGGAAGTTAGTTATCATTAAGAAGAAACACACTAGAAAGTATATATTAGCACTAGTGAGATTGTGCATCCTTGACATCAAGCTGCAGGACTGCTTTGTGAAGTAAAACATCCATTCATGTGCAGAAAACAAAAAAGCTTTCCTTGGCCTCAGTTCTTTGCAGCTGAAGAAATCCACGCCTCAGGATTGCAGGAGAAGAGAACCCTCATGCAAAGGCACAGCGGCAGCTCTGCCAGACCAGCCTCCCCCTACTTTCCTGGTAAGCCACAGCACAAAACGTGGAACAGCCATCAGAACAGTAGCTCAGCAGCACTTCTAAATCCTGCAGAACAGCCATTCAGACAAAAGCCAAAAACTTACACAAAAAACAAAGTTAATGGCCCTGAGTAAGATAAAACATTTATCAAACTCTTAGGAAGTCCAGAGCCATAAAACATAACAGCATAGATCTATCCATTAGGAGCAGAGGTAGCATCCAGGCTCTTTCAGGATCCTATTCAAGCCCTAAGAAATATCTGCTTTCATTGAAGACTGACAAGGCCTTCCTCAGAGGTATCTCATCTATGCCCCAGATCATGAAAAAGAAAACAGCCCTTCCCTCCCTCCAAACCACATACACTTCCAGTTCACTTCTTCTCCCTGCTTGTAAGCAAGATGACACTTGGCTGTGCAAGGGATGCTTGAAGAATGCATGTAAGCCCTAATTTCATTTTCAAAATACATTACTAAAATAGAGGATACAATCATGTCCTGCATGCCCCCATATTTTGCAAATCCAACCTGAATGACTTCTGCAGTTCGGAAAGATGAAGTTTCACAAGTCGAGAAAAAACATTGCCCAAAAAAGCACCTTTTCACAAATGATACTCATATGTCCCAGCAGGGAAGAGGACCTACAGACCTGTAACAAGTGAGATAATGATCTCTACAGCAGCCTTGCCCTGATCTTCTACGACTGAAATCCACTTTATGTAATCTCACCACAAACGGGATTTTGTTTGTTCAAAAGGCAGAGGGAGCACTGTAAATCCTGCAAGTACATAAAGGACTCTGAAACTTCATGGAATTTTTCTAAACAACGTGCTGCTAACATCACTAAAGGAAGACAGTAACTGTAACTAGGACCAACAATTAGGAAATAAATAAATAAATATGCTGCACCGCCAAGAAGAAAGATCTCTTGGCATGTGTGAGACAGACTTCTCAGGCTATAGCACAGAAGCAGCATATGAAGTGAGTTGTAGCACTGTCGTATTAACTAAAAATGATTTCTTGTGATGCCATGGACAGGAGTGAGTGAATACTGTTACTGGGAGCAATTTCTCCTACTTGCAGACTGAACTCACCCAAAAGAATGGTGACACCTGACATCAGGGTACTACAGAGGAAGAGAGTTAAGTTTTCAGACCCTGAATAATGAATTGTGTATTACTACATCAGGAAACCATTTACTTCTATCTATTCATATTTCATATGGGTTATGAAATATTTTACTGGTTTCTGCTCACATGCCAAGTCACAGGTCCCTGAAGATACCAATGCCAGGTGTTTAATCTCAAGTTTGTAATTCTCCTGCCTCCATGTCTGCTTGGTCTCACAAACCGTCCTTATTACTTCAGCTATTAAAGAAAGTTAACATAATGTTACAGCTTTATTAAGAACTGAATATAAGCTGTTTTTTTCTGTTGCTGGCTGTTGGTGGACAAACAAAAGCAAATTGTGAAACAAACTCTCACTCACTCACAGTGCATACTCTGCTGACAGCAGCACACCAAAGTCAGGGAGAGGATCCACACTTACTTGCCAGGCTGCAACTGAAGTTGAACTCGTCATGACCGTCTTGCGAAGCTCCTCCAGGATGGTGTCTGGAAGTTCTTTGTGAGACTGCAGCAGCTGCTTACACTGAACTTGTCTCAAAAGCAGAAACAGAGCTGGGTGCTCAGGGCAGCTTTTTAAACCCTAAAAACCGAAACAAGGCTCAACATAGTATCAGGATTATCCTTTCCAAATACCAGAAGACACTTTGATTTTTCCATTTCAGTCTTATCGGAAAACAGCATTGAAAACATTCTCAGGATGCACGCGACATGGCATTTTCCTCCTACTCTCCACAAAGGAGTGTTCCAGGAACTGACACGTGAAAATAGGTGACTTTTTTTCTGTCCTCAAAATACTTTTGAAGTCTATCCTAAATCTTTTAACTGTCCTACCTTTAGAGGTTTCTGAAAGACAGATAGGAAATGGCAAAGCTGTAGTTCTCCTTTGGCTTCATAATCACTACAAACTTTGGGCTAATGGAAGCAAAAACTTGTCCTGTGGCTAAAAGTGACCTTGAGTATGCTCCAAGTAATTTTAATTCTTCCAGCTTAGGTGCTTTATTCTCACTGGAAAGGAAGCACTTTACTGAACTGTTCAACAACAGCAGATACCTATAGAGTATTTTTTGGAGCAAACTCAAGGAAAAAAAAGTAAAGACAGAAAACTAGCTATCTGTTGCTTTACCCTTCTCAGGTGAACCATGTGAAGCTTCTGCAAGGTAACCTTTCATGTTATTTTACCTATTCAAATCACAACACTTTCTCAAGTATTGTTGCCTCAAGACTTCTCTTTTTAATAATTAAACTTGTAGCATCCACTTGCAGGTCTGAAATGGAGTACTAACACAACAGCACAGAAGACATTGAAGTCTTTTGCAAGACTCCTTGACTTCTTGTCTTGAATTTTTGTAATGTTTTGCACAATGATAGGTTAATGAATAAAGGCAGAAAGGGCAGACTTAGCTTTGTCACATCATACACAGCTTGTTTCAACTATTAACACAGTTTTGATGTTGCAAACAGAGTAAGTACCTTGGGGAGGGGAGGAAATGCCAACAATTATTGCATCTTGCAGCTCTGATGGGACAGACAGTTGCCAATTCAATTACATTTTTGTAAAATGCATACAAATCACAATTTCTACACAATTCTATCACCATCTGCCAGTATGATCCATCATACCTTGGTACAAAGAGCTTCAGCTTCTGAGAGTTTACCAGTCTCCTCTAGACTGGTTATAGCTTGACAGAGACACCAGTCTTCAAGAGTCTGTATGTAATTACGTGGAAGGTTATTTTGTCCAGCTGCAAAAACAGACAAAACACTTAACCAGATTACTGTATATGCTGTAGTGATGTACCACGTCACACGCTCTAGATCTGGTAAGGGAGAACTTTTAGGTGTATTAACATGACATGACTTCCTACATTAGTAGGAACATTAATAGATGATAAAATTAAAAGCAAGAAGCAGGAAAAAAAGAATACACCACTTAAGATAATGGTTTGAGAAAAATCCATCAAACATGGAATTTTAATTCTAGCTTTCAAAACACAATGGATGTTGAGCAAGCCTGAGGCTGAGGTTATCCCTCTACTGGAAGTTACAGAACTTTATAGAGTACTTCAGCCTTTCCTTGTAAGCAGTGTTCCTGTGCTGTAATACATCCATTCATCCATTTAGTCATCAAAGTTCAGAGGTACTATTTTAAAAAAGCATTTGAGGCTTTAGAGGGGAAAGCAAGCTGCAATTAAGTAATTAACTCTAGCTGTGCATTAGGATTTATCATTTTTATGTGATAAAATACAGTTACAGCTCAAACCACAACTGAGACATTCTCAGCTTACTTGCAAGTTTCTGAAATTCAGCAAAGTATTGCAAGCTTAAAGCGTATCAATTTTATTTTATTTTTTTTATACTAGAAGACCTGTACAGCTTACTTTTGGCTGAAACTGTAGATACAAGTGTCATCTCTAGACCTGTTTTCTTCGGCTGAGTGTTGTTTAGACAGGCAACAGTGTTTTCAGCATGACAGGCTGCCATTAGCACTGCCCAGGCAGCAGGATTATCTAAAAAAAGAATGGTTAAAGGCAACTCATGCCCACTCTAAATGTGCTGGTAGTCCATTTAGAGTGGTCTTTACCAGATTAAGCACAAAAACACAGTCACCAATGGAACCACACACTGTAAATAAGACTGCAAGAACAAGGCAATTCATTTCATCAGAACCTTATGTCAGCTCAGCCCAAGGCAGCTGATAACTGTTTGCCTCTAACTAGTAAGATTCTTCAAGTTATAAGATGAAGATGCTGTTTCTAAAGCCAAGTAATATATTTTTCTCATAGCCACTGGTGTGCTGACTGAAGCTGCCAGTTTATTCTCACTACACAGATTAAACTTGACATAACAGTGGCAGCAAAAATCCCAAGATGCCATCCACAGCTTTCAGGCACACAGACTCAGTCTTGTCTGACCACCAGCATGAAAGTTACGGCAATAGGTGCAAATTTTTGTTCCAAGCAAAATGAAACAAATCTTGGAGATCTAACAAAGTGAAATGTAAAGTATACAGGCTTGAGTGTACCTGTAAGGAAAGTAATTTTTAACTTGCAGCCACACTAA
The DNA here is from genome assembly GCA_013398125.1 of Aegotheles bennettii. Lineage (NCBI taxonomy): Eukaryota > Metazoa > Chordata > Aves > Caprimulgiformes > Aegothelidae > Aegotheles > Aegotheles bennettii. The sequence continues at coordinate 33,709 of VZRW01011567.1, read as the reverse complement.
TGCATCAGAGCAAAATTACTGCAGAAGAAACAATGTTCTGGCACTTCACTACCACGTGCAAATTAACACTTGAAAATCCCACTAGATTTGTACTTCATACATTTAATGAAGATCACCATTTAGTAATAGGTGAATAGTTGCCTATCGTTCATAACCAGCATACCATAACAGAACGTTTCCAATCCAAATTCTCAAGCTAGATGAATAAATCTCTTCTGCTTGGTGTAGCACACTGACTCTGAAGGAACATGTTTTTCTTTTTCTTTTTTTTTTTTCTTAATATACTATATAATACTTATCTCTTCTCCTGCTAAGGGGTTAACACATTGCCCAAGTTTCCAGAACAAGCCTTAAAACTGTGATTTTTTTTCTTCTTGACAGGTTTAATTCTCCATGTCTAAACTTGGAATGACAGTTGAAATCTCAACTCTAAGCATACTCCCAAAAAATACACAGACAACTGAAAACAACAAAACAACCTGAGAAAAGTAAGGGGTTTTGTTAGCACAATAATTTTGTTTCTGATGAGTGAAAATAGTCACTACTGTGTTTGAGAGCAAGAGTAACCTGGACAGAAGCGGATTGCCTTCTGAATGTTTTTCAGAGGATTGTTTTTCTCATCTTCTAACATGTGACATCCTGCTGCCAACTGGTTAACTGCAATATTGAGCAGGACTTCCTATAAAACAGAACATTAAAGCGATTTAACACTGCAATGTAAGTGATCAGATGGAACAAATTTTAGGATTGTTTATGGAATTTTAAAGTCTGAATTTTAAGAAAGCCAAACCTTTCCACGGTTTACATCAAGTTCATGTGCGACACTTCCTGCCACAGCTCCTCCCTACAAGATTAGAAAAAAATAATGGATTTGGTTATATGGCTGCCTAATTAAGAGATTTTATTCCAAATGTAATGCCCAGATCTTTTTATTTTTGTTAATCATAAATAAAAGTTTGAACAATGAAATCTCTTCCTGGCCTACAGCACAATCTCTTTATGAAGTATTACGAGGGGCATTCAGAATTAGAGCTTATCCATACGTTGTGTTTCTACACCCATACTGAAAGGGGTTTGTTTTCAGGTTCTACTTCTGTTACCTAATATACATAAATTAAGAGAATGAGTATTTATTTGTAGAAGAGTCAGTAATAAGCATACAACAGCAAGGGAATACTGGCTAATGCAAAAAGTGAATTGACCTGATTAACCAAATTCAACATACATAAATCTTAATATATATTTATATACCCACTCACATAAGTATTAAACTAAATGAAAATATACATATTGCAGCTTTTTGTTGTTAGAATAATTCTAGGAGATTTCTCCTGTAAGTTTACATCAAGAATATAAAGAACTGCTACCCCATGAAAGATGTAAATAGTTGGACATGTAAATTCAGTACGCACCTGTGCACTGCTCTGTATGTGCTTGTGTACTTAAGTTTTCATATTAACTACTAGATATCCACGTACTGAACAATGTTTTTTTCAGTTTAGAAACAACACAGACTGCTCAGAAAGTAAACAGCACACATGTATTACAGCAGTGCACTTACTTTTGCCTTTTGTGGTGCATACAGTGGAACTACTCGAGACAGAAGAGACCAGAGCTCAGGATTATGCGGATTACTGGGAAAAGAACAAGGATATTAGACATGAATTAGACATTAGATATGAACCAGGTTTTCCATGAGTTGGTAGACAGCTACTATGAACCCCAAAGGATCTTTTTCTATTAAGAAAACAACCAGTGTGGTTGAAAATAAACATGGGTAGTAATGCAAAAACAAACAACATAATATCCAAGTTATATTGCTGACTAAAGAAATAAAATGTACAATATGCATATCAATATTCATGGCAAGAAAACAAATAAACTTTAGGACTTCAGGTCTTGTCCTCATAGTGTCAAGAACAAGGAATTTTAATTGCAGTTGGAGAAAAAACTTTGTGTAGTTTCCAAAAACACTTGGAGAGACTGTGATATCTGTCTTGCTTAAAGGCACTGATTAAAGTTCCCCTTTCCAGAATGCTAAGGCTAATCAAAAAACATTTAAACACAGACATTTAGAGAACGGAATGAACAAGCTGTTAAATATTAAATAAAAGCCCTGTAGACTCTTCTAGGTTGAAGGTTCTGCAACACACGATGAAAAATGACTTCACAGCATTTTTGAACGAACTGATGTAGCGACCAAAGGAGCCATCAAAAAACCCACAGAAAACCCCAAACAAGCTATGAAACTTCCGCCATTTGATCCCCTAAATCAGAAAGCAAGCTTCTGTCAGCTGATGCTACAATCTTAAGTGAGGACTTCATGTTTGAGAAACAATTTTTTAAATTTTTTTTAGAAGAATGCTGCAAGTGAACAGAGGTTTGCTTACTATTCAATGTAATCAAAACAACACATTTACAAGGCAACCTAAAGAAAAAATACATACCTATGTATTGCTTTGGAGACTTCTCTCTGGACTGCCACATTTCTACCTTGCAATGCATAAACAGCAGATGCAATAAGGCACCTCTCATAAATGCTGTCATCCTCTTTTTCATGCTTCAGTAATTCTTTCAGGGCTGCTGTTGCAAGTGTAGCATCCTGCTTTACCAGTCCGAGTGTGCACAAAGCCTTCAGACTTTCTGTACTTGGCTCGTTTAATGAACTGTTGAATCAGGAGGGAAGGAGACAAGATTTTGGAGCTTAAATTAAACTTACTGTTAACATTAGAGTACTTGTTACTTCTGAGCCCTCTTGTTCCTATCTATCATGTACGGTATACAGAATTAACAGCCTCTCGCTGTGGGATGGTGGATCAAGCTATATCAGTATCCTTGAGAACTCAGGTTGTGGAGAAGAGCAGAGTTGATGTGCCATTCCTGCACTCAGGCTTATGAAGTGTAACTACCAGGCAAGACTCTGACACATAGCTGTCCTTCAGTAGCAGCCATAAAATGAAGGGTAAGAGAAAACGTGTAACGCTGACAACTACTTTCTTTTCTTGAAGACATTTATGCTTCTAACCAGTATCAAATCTGAGTTGTAGTGTGCCTATTTACAGCTTGGCAACAGAAATCCAGGAAGTAAAAAGCCAGAAATCAGCCCGCTGCGCAGAACTGCTCTTTTTGAGAACAGCAATGTTCTGAGAGATTATGCTTTCTTTACATCAAGATTTGTTTCAAGGTAAGGTAGTTTGAACACGCTTTCCACTCCAGATTTAGTACCTCTATCAGTTGCACTGTTCCATTCATTTCATTACAAGAGGCAGTTTAATCTGATATCAATAGTATTCCAAGTCTTATTGAAGAACTGCTAGATACAGTTACTGATTTTTTTCAGCAAATTTTTCTAGTATAGGTGGAGAACTCTTAACTCAAGTTAATCTCTTGATCTTCAACTCTGGTGAAAACAAACAATGAACTCAGTACAAACAACCAAAGCCAAAGGCCTTAACTGCTGTACTAGTTGAAGGTGTTCTCACAATAAAGACAATCCAATAGATAGCAACACAAACTGAATGGAGGTAAATAATAAAACAGTGCATGGTAACAGTAGTTTGGAGTTATTTCACTGTAATCTCCTAAACTTAATTATACAATGAAGTGTTGCTTACTTTCACTGATCAGGTGACTATAGGCTCCTAATGTTTATTTTTGCCTTCAAAAAAAGAAAAAATGTAAATTTCTGATTCTATGTTTTGTTTTCAGTCCCTAGCAAGAAAAATATTCTAAAAGCTGTTAAACATAAACTTGAATAGCCAGCATTATGTTACCTGGTGCAAAGGCACTGCCCTTTGACTAGTGAGAAATGGGATTCTATCATAATAGCTATAAAGACATACTCAATGGTAAAAATCTCTGCACCAAGCTGGCCATGAGGAAAGAATAAAGGCACCTTCTAGTTCAAGGTCCCTCTCAGGCCCTTCAAGTGATCTAGCATAAATCTCAGCCAACAAAGACGTCTGTCTATTGGACTAGAATGCACCATTTTTGTTCTTATTTTTAAAATCCACCATATAGATTGCAGAACTGCGCTTCCAATTCAGACCTAGACATATTCACCATACTGTGGTTTTTTTTCAAGCACAAACAGCTCATTGTAGATGTTTATGACAAAAAACCCCAAGTCTGCAGTGATTAATAGGATGTAGGAAGTATCAGGTTCCTAGCTAGTTAATCACCAGTTACTCAGGATTTAGACTGCACCAGGTCATAGACCTTCACTGTTTCAGTAACTTCAGAAGTCTGCTGGCAAGACAGAGACTGTACAGCCACTGCTGGAGTGCTCTGATGACAGAGATTTGATCCTGAGGGGCTGAGATGTTAGCTCTTACTCCATAGCTATCGGGAGACTAACAGTGACGCACAGGCTTTTAGCTCTACAGCTCTGAAAAAGAGAGATTTTCATGACTTCAGTGAATAACTAAAACAGATCGGTTTCTTTTCATGGGGAAGCTATAAGATTATCTTTGTCTATGATGCTTGGAACACAGTTGTTCTGGAGATTTCTGACTATTTAAACTTAAATTGTTTTCATCAGTCATCTAGGTTTCTTACAGCTAAAGAGCAAAAATATTGCCTAGTGCTTAGGGTAACTACAGATTAATATTAATACTAAAAGATAAACCTATTAAAAGTACCATTCATAGATACTAGACATCCAAACTGCACAGCCCACTAACCCTTCCACTCCATACTGCTTTAAGAATGTGGAAGAAGACATAGGCCATAAAACAAAACAGATACATCTATCAGATGAATAAGCTTAAAAGAACACTGCAATCACTCCCACTCCTGGGACCTCCGAAAAAAGTAAATTTAGATTCAACAGTACAAAAAAATATCGTATTATTGTTCCTTCCACTCACCATTTAAACAGCAGTGTCTTTGCAGCATCCATTCTGTTCTGTTTATATTCTATTATTGCCAAGGCAGTCAGGATATGTGCTTTATCTTGTTCAGACTCAGCAACAGACAAGGCTTTTTCATAGGCTGGTAAATATCCAAGACAGAATTGAAGTAGGATTAAAAAATACAACATTTTAAAGCCTCTAGAAAGCCATGACACTAGAACACAAGCACAGGGGCACTTTGGATTCAGGTTCACTGCATTTTCACACTTCAAATGATCAGCAGAAGACAAAGAAGTTGACCAAGACTTTGGAAGTAACCTTATGCTAGGAAACATCAGATTTACAGGTCTGTTTTGAGCCTGGGAGTTGTTTAATATTTAGGAAGTGGAAACAGAACTGAAAAGCCTTATTGGGATATCCAGAAAAAAACTGAAAGAACAGTATAAACACTTTTATTTATGAAATAGTACTTCAGATGGACATACATCATTCCAGTTAAAGAGTTATTTAAAATGCTGAGCTGACTGCTCCTTTGTGAGTGCTTACACTTCTACACTGACAATTTAGTATACGTTTTTGTGTCTTGCATCTTAGGGTGCAGAACATGACAATACAGCACTTACATTTATCACTAAAGCTGAAGTACTTTGAATAACACATAAATCTCCTACTCAGAACCGATTTTTCCGGGAAAGTAATTTCATTTGAGAACAAGGGAAGCTAAGAGGACAACAGCTTAATGGACAAGACCTAAGCCACTTGAAGAAACGTAGCTTCCCTATGTACATTTGAACAGTTCTAGCACCCTGCTGAACAGCCTAATGATTAAAGTAGTTGTGGAATTTGTACTTATGCATTAGGACTGAAAGAGTGAAATAAACTGAACTACAGCTAGGTTGGTCAGTCATACAAATTTTGCTAAGAATAATCTCAAGAGAAGTGTGCTATAATGCTCTGAATTAGGCAGATGCTTACCTTTGGTACTTTCTTCTAAGAGTCCTTTCTTGAAGTAGGCTAACGCTATCCCCACAATGCCATCAAACTCGGTTAGGGGTATTGATGTGTAAACCTCAATGGCCTTATCACACTGACCCCGGGCACTGCAAAAACAAAGCCAGTCACTGGTATGTAGCTACAGCTGTTACAATTCAGATAAGCCGTCCTTGCAGACCAGTTTCCTCTTTTCCACAGCAGTTGCAAGTAGACACCCAGAAAAGGTCAAGATTAGGATAAGAATGTGTAATATTCCCCACCCTCCCTCTGTTACAGCAGTTACTCTCTCCAGCTATCTGTTGCATGAGGAATAATTGATACAAAAATGTCCTCCCCACCTGCATGACACATGCATGACAGTAGGGATGTCACTTGCTGGTCAATACAATGGAGTGGGAGAAGATAGCAAAGGAGAGATGTGGAAAAAGCAAATCAAAGTATAGGAATTCAAAGAACAGGTAGAAGGGATTTTGCATAAACCTTGAAGCAGCTATTTTATTCAGACTAAGACTACTACATATCTCAAGTATGGAGAACATAAAAAAAACAGTTTATACTGGAGACTATGAAACAGCTACAGGCACTTAAGTATCAAGCCAAGGATAAGGGAATCACTGATACATTATAAACTGATAAGACATACACCAATTCCTTGCAATCTGATTACTTTTTTTTAAAGTACAGTATCCATTTCTAGAGTACATACAAATTTCAGACTTGTCTATGCTTAAGAATGATGTTTAATTATTTATGTTTTACAATTTATTGTATGGTGTTTGGTTATTTTTAGGAACCACCTTTCACCCTCACCCATGTTTTGCACCACTATTTGCTACACCTGAAGCTAAAGTTAGGGGTTGGGAAAAGTACAACATCAAACACTCACCACAGTGATCTGCCATAGTTTTGCATTGCTATATTGTATTTCTCAGTATCCTCAGAGTTTTTCAGCAACAAAGTCGCCCTGAAAATAACCACAATTAAGAATAATTACCATCTGAATATAACAAGTGTATTTTGACAGTAGTTCTCAGAGGGGAATGGACAAATGTTTTATGTAGAAGCTCTTCTATGTTAACTAAGCACAAGTTTAGTTAACCACCCCATACCATTTGAAAAGAGAGAAGAAAAAATAAACGCTCAACCACCTCCATTAATTAGAATGGGGTAGAGACCAAAACTAAACCTATGCTTACTAACCCCCAAAATTTCACTTAAATCCCACAGAGTGAATTAGCTACATGTCCTCGTAAGACATGCAAGCCTTGGAATGCCTTGACTTCTTCAGTTCCGTGTTCTGCATTTCCAAATTTTACATAAGAACATCCACACACCTCCCTTAAGGTAGACTTAGTTGAAATGTACTGTTGAATTTAGAAAGTGAGGTTTACTAATGGAAAGAAAAACCCTTCATTTTTTCAGCTGGTGCATGGAAAAGAGGCCAAGGAGCTTCTATCAGTAAATTTTTCTGGGTATATAGTTTACCTCTCATAGGCATCTGCTGCCTGCCTTTTTAGATGCAGATAATCATTCAAATAACCAAGCATTGTGAAAGCAGATGCATCATCCGGATTTCTTTCTGGAAAATCAGAATTGGCAACATAAGAGAACATGATCAGAAAGAGCTGTGGAAAAGCACTACAAAAACATGGTAACATTGATGCTACAGCGTATGCACACATACAAAACACTTTGCCAAGTGCTTCTGTCAGTTGATCACTGGAATCGTTTTGACAGGCTGGAAGGAAATAAGGAAGAGGCACGAAGACCCACAGCATGACATCAGGTTGGCTCAAAAATGTCTAAAATCTTATGGCAGAGCATTAATGGACTCAATATCCAGGGTGTTTTATGCAGATGGACCCAATTTCAATTGAAGGTCCATTTCAAATGGGTCCATTTTTTTGAAAAACCCTGTATTTTCAGTTTGTACTGAAAAATTCAGTACCATTCAGCTGTACCATTCAGCTTGTACTGATTCTAGTAAAATACTGGTATAATCCTACGGTTTATCTTTAATACTACAACTTCGGAAAGCTTGTCAGCAGCTAAAGCACAGATATGTGAGCTGTTGTCTCACCTCAGACTTCCAACCTTTTTCCTCAAAGAAGGAAGGATCAGATAGGCCCCTCCTGCAGCCAGTTTAAGAACAGGGATTTCACAGAGCAAGAAATACAGTCTCACATTTATCTTATTTAAAGTGATTGCACCTTATCTTGTAGCTCCCCAAAATCAGCAACAGAGCTGTTCAAGGTGTTAATCAATAGGATCCCCTGGGAAACTGCCCTCAGGGACAAGGGGGCAGAACAAGAGCTGGCAGATCTTGAAGGATGTTTCCATAGTGTGCAAGAGCTCGTGATCCCTAGGTGTAAGAAACCAGGTAAGGAAGGCAGGACACCAGCATGGAGGAGTCAACACCTGCGGCCAAACTAAAGGGCAAGAAGGAAATGCACAGGCACTGGAAACAGGGACAGGTAACCTGGGAAGAGTGTAGGGACACTGCCCAGTTGTGTAGGGATGGGGTCAGGAAGGGCAAGGCATGGCTGGAGCCAAACCAGGGAAGGGATGCAAAGAGTAATAATAAGGGCTTCTATAGGTATGTCAGCCAGAAAAAGAAGGCCAGAGAAAGTTTCCCCCCCCACACTGATGGGTGAGACTGGTAAAGTGGAGGAGAAAGCTGAGGTACTCAGTAACTTTTTCCCTCAGTCTTCACTGTCAACCTCTCTTCCCACATTTCTTGAATGGATGGACTGCAAGGCAGAGACTGGGGGAGCAAAGTCCCTCCCACTGTACAAGAAGATCAGGTTTGTAACCACCTGAGGAACCTGAACATATATAAATCTATGGGATCTGATGAAATGCATCCCAGAGTCCTGAGGGAACCAGCTGATGTTGTTGCTAAGCCACTCACTGTGATAACTGAAAATTCACTGCAGTCAGGTGAAGTCCCCAGTGACTAGAAAAAGGGAAACACAGTAGAAAGGACCCTAGAAACTGTGGATCTGTCAGCCTCACCTCTGTGCTGGGGAAGATCATGGAACAGAAGCTATGCACATGGAGGACAGGAAGGTGATTCAAGACAGCCAGCATGGCTTCACCAATGCAAGTCTTGCCTGACCAACCTAGTAGACTCCTATGATGGAGTGACTACATCAGTGAACAAGGTAAGAGTCACGGATGTCATCTATCTGAACTTCTGTAAGGACTTTGATATGGTCTCCCACAACATCTTTCTCTCTAAATTGGAGAGATGTGCATTTGATGGGTGCACTGCTCGGTGGATGATAAAAAGTTTGGATGGTCACATCCAGAGGGTAGTGATCAATGGCTCGATGTCCAGATGGTGATCGTTGACAAGTGGCAACCCTCAGGGGTCCATACTGGGACCAGTATTGTTTAGTATCTTCATCAATGACAAGGACAGTGGGATTCAGAGCACCATCAGCAAGTTTGCAGATGACACCAAGTTGTGTGGTAAAGCTGACATGCCTGAGGGATGGGATGCCACAGGCTGAAGTAAGCTCATGTGAATCTCATGAGGTTCAAGAAGACCAAGTGCAAGGTGCTGCACATGGATCAAGGCAACCCCCGGTATCAATAACAGGCTGGGAGACGAAGGGTGTGAGAACAGTCCCCAGGAGAAGGACCTGGGGGTGGGTGTTGGTTGATGAGCAGCTCAACATGAGCTGGCAGTGTGTACTTGTAGCCTGGAAAGCCCCCAGGATCCTGGGCTGCATCAAAAGCAGTGTGAGCAGCAGGGAGAGGGAGGGGATTCTCCCCCTCTGCTCTGATCCTGTGAGACCCCCTATGCAGTGCTGGGTCCAGTTCTGGGGTCCCCAACAGTGGTGGACAAGTGGAGATTGTTTAAAACTACAAGACGGGATATTTAGACTAAATATAAAGAAGAAATTCTTTACAATGTGCAACACTGGCACAGGTTGCCTAGAGGTGTGGTCAATGTGCCCTCCCTGGAAGCCTTCAAAGTCAGGCTGGACAGGGCTCTGAGCAACCTGATGTGGTAGAAGATGTCCCTGCCCATGGCAGGGAGGTTGAAAGTAGATGAACTTTAAAGGTCACTTCCAACCCAAACTATTGTATGATTCTATGAAATTGCACACTTGCTCTATCTACCTTCTGGACTAGACATACATCAGCCTACCTGAACAGGGAGGCCACACTGGCTTGGAACCATGCCCAAAAACATGTTCTGTTTCTTGCTGAAGGTTAACACAATCATACTCTTGAGATTATGGGGTTACAGTGCATCCAGGAGCAGGCTTCTGCTAAACATCATGGCACAGGAGGAGCTAGCATCTATCTGCACCTATGCATACAGACACACTCAAAGCAAGACTGATAGCAAACACCTGCTGACAAGTGTGACAAGGCACTGGTCCTTATTTTGATCTGTCTTTGAAACAAAATCCGTAGCAGTGAGCAGGAAGACAGAACTCACATCTGTTTCCTTTTCATGTGATAATGAAAATCAGTGGCACACTTTCCCTGTTTTGGTTGCTCTACAGCTCCAAAGCCTCTCCCCAACCCAGCCAGACCACTCTTTGCTAGAACTAGTACAGGTGTATCCACTCATTCTGAATGCATCTCTTAGGCTTGGGAGGTTAGTGAGGCATTTAAATTACCTACCTGTATATTTGCTCAAAACCACCTGGGCTGCTGGAATAGCATTCATTTGAACAATGTTGTACAGATATTGTTCAGTGTTTCTGTTGCTTTTATCCTGCAGTGTTGAACATACCCAGTGGGCATAGCCTTTTGCTCCCTCGGTCTCAAGAAACAAACAAAAAACCCCAAAATAGGAGTCATTAAACCTGCTCAAGCAACTGTGACATAATTAAAGATTATAATAACAATTCTATGTTTTAAGGCAGAGTGGCTTAAAATTGGCTAAAAATCTGTATCAGCGTTATGCAGAAGAAAACACACAGTTTTAATTTGTCCTTTGGGCAAAGAGAATTCTTACATTAACACTTGCTGGACCACTCGAGGGGATGACAGATGAACAAAGCTGTAAGAAAATGTAAAGTCCTCCACTTTCTTAAAACGCAGTGCCGGCAAAAACTTTACTGTCTTTTTGAATAGTTATAATTTATGCTTTTGATCTCTGTCCAATTCTGAGGAACATCAAGAATGTTTTTTCATGACTTAGGGAGCCGATTTCTTGGACCACTGAGACTAAAGCATTTAATAAAATAACTTCCTGCTATTCAGTGCCAGCACACGCCAGGAACAACAAGGAAGTCAGACAATCTCATCTGGAACATGACCATAACTGTTTCATGATCTAAGATACGCCTATTTTTTAAAAAATTACATCAGTTGAGAGATTAAATATTCAGAAACTTCAGGAGAATACAACTGTTATACTTACATGCATGCTGAGTTCAGTTGTGTGCCTGAAGAGATCCATAGTATCATAGCTGCCTATTGTCTCTGCAATAAGAGCCTACAGAGAAGCAAGAGTTGTTGTGATCAGGTACTCCAAAAATTGTGACATTGACAAGAAACTCAGCACATGTTACTTCAAGCACATCTTTGGCATTTAACATGAAGACACTGTTTTTTCCTCATATTCTTCAAGAAACATTGGTTTTAAGAATAAAATTAACACAATTAAAGGGACTACAGGAATTTTCCACTGTATCAGTACTTGAAACTTAGTGTCTTCTGCTACTTTACATTCTTCAGGACAAATACTTTATGTGTGTTAGCACAACTTGTAACATCTGATAGGAGCTGAATTTTGACCTGTGATGGTGCTAGTTGTTCCCTAGAGCCCAGTTTCACTAGGATATTATGAGCAGGTCAGCAGCATGGGATTACAAAGTACACCTGTAGTCATCATAAAAGTATGAGACACAAGTATTTCTGCTACTCATGGGTGGCCTAGATACCAGTGGGAACATATCCAACCCTCAGTGGTAGGGGATGAAGAGACATCTCCAGAAGTAGGAACTGCTCTTGTCCTAGTTCATTAGAGACTTACACTTCCTAACAGTGGCATTAGGAGGGTGCTCTGGGAAGCGAGTTAAGAAGTGCTGTATAACGAGCTAGAAAAAGCTGAAATAACTAGCACCTTATGAAGACAGTGCTTTGTTGACAGTACTCAATTAAAAGCTTCAGAGCACAAACAGTGATTGTTTCTTTATTACCTGGTTTCTTACAGAACTCACAACATCAGCCAGAAAAACATTATATAAGAATAGCTCATGAATGTAGCTTCCACTGTATTACCATTATGAAAACAAAGGGTCCTATCGCCCTCAGGGGAAGTATAAGCTGCTTTTACTTAAAACATTTAATTTTCAGAAACATGCTTAAGGACCAATTATTAAGATGGAGTCCAAGTCCTCTTTTTGACTAACAACTGGGTTTGGTGCATAGTATTATGATTTTTTGTCACCTTACCTGCCCAATCCAACACTGTAAGTAAGTAGGCTCCAGAGACTGGGCTACCTTGAAGGCTTCATGAGCTTGCTGTAGAACCAAAGATAACAGTGCTATTGTACACAGATATTGACATGCAGTAGTATTGGAAGAGATTTCCTAGGCAAAATTAAGTCACTACTAAAAACATCTACTGTGCCACAGAGAACAATGCATTGCCCAAAGAAATAAACCAGTTTAGTCTTATTAAAAACAAAAACCCAGACCTTTACAGAACCAAAGTTTCCCTCGCTTCCAAATATATTTCCTTCCTGAAACAGTTCAGCAGCTAGATTACCTCTTAGAACTATTATTATTTTAAAATCTGACTCTTGGAGGATGCACTTTTGGAAATTTGGTTTTCCTTCACGCAATCAGTTAAACACATTTTCAAAATAGTAAAACTGATTATCTCTTCCCATTGGACTGCTTATATTCAGAGTTCCTCCCTCAATGTGGCATAGGGTGAATGAAGTTTTAGCATTACTAGTCTTAGCAGTAAATAGTCTGTCATATCAAGATGTTTTTATCAAAAATAGTTCTGACCATCACATTTCCAATTAAACAAAATTTCTGTAATTCTGACCAGCACATAGGATAAGATGTTTCTGCTGCATGAGAACCCTGGACTTCACTTAAGATGTACTCTAATTTTTCTCCAGAGAAACTCTGAAGGTTACACAGAATTACAGTTAATGATATGACAAGCTGATGAGCAGAAAGTAGCCACCTGTGGTTTGTGACTTACAATTAAAAGAGCTCTTGGTCAAACCTGGTGTGTATTGGTTTGATTAACTACTTCTCCTTCCTTCCAAATATTTTTCATTCCATCCAGTTGCTTGGAAAACAACCTCACCAATTCAGAATTCACTTATCTGCCCTCCACCCCAAACAAATATTTAATTTATTTGTCTGCCTCAAGTAAGGTACAGCTACCAATTTAACTTCATTCAAAGGAAGCAGGTTTCTTGAATCTGAGAGGGACATTCTTCACTGTTTGCCTATATTCCCGCCCTAATACACTCCCTTAAAAAAAAAAAAAAAGAATATTTGAGCATGGGAAAGAGAGTTACCTCAATGTTTCCAGTTGCCAGATACAAAACCCCCAGGTTGGTCCAGGCAACAACATTCTAGACAGGACAAATAAAGTTTAAAGTAATGTATCATTACTATATTAAAAAATAACACTGCATCAGGGGATAAAAGTTTTAAATGCCCACTTGAAACAGATGGCACCTGCCTACAGCACTTACGATTTGCTCAGCTTGAACAGATTTGATGAACGAATGTTGAGCAAGAGCATAATTCCCAATAGCTGGGGGGAGAAAGAAAAAGGAAAAAGGAGAGCTAGATCTAACCGAATTTCATAAACACCATTAGTCAAATTGCCTTCTAATTTAGGATAATATGGAGCTAAGGGTTTTGCTGAAGACTTACCACTACAGGAAGCAACTACACCAAGTGCATTCCAATGAAGATGATTTTTGCTGTCAAGCCTTACAGCTTTTTTGAGACACTGGAAGAAAATCAAATGTGGATTATATCACCAGAAAAACAAAAATTAAGACTTTAAGCACATTTACTCAGAGATGTAGGTTTTATTGAGGACAGAGAGAGTATGCAGAAAAGCACCAATACTAATTTAAATTTTAAAGACTGTAACAAGAAAAACAAGCAATACCTGTAAAGACTTCTCTAGAAGGTCACTGATCTCATTCATGTCAGTTCCTACTGCTGTGAGGTGCTCTGCTTGTCGATAATAATTTATTCCAAGATCACACCATAGGCTGGGCAAAGGCATCAATTTTAAAGCTCTGCCATAACACCTACAGAAATATGAATCACAGAAATACTATTCCAAGCCTCTCTACATGAAGAGCAGAAAGCAGAAAAAACACTCAAAAGAGTCCTTTTGTGGACATTAAGCAAACATGCATAAATACAAACAAAATCAGACAAGAACAGAAAGCAAACAGTAACTATCCAATTTTCATTCAGATGGTTATCTTCACCAAATCTATCCTGGTCTAAAGCAGTCTGTATTGCCCACCACTTGTGAAGCCACAGATGTGCATTAAATCACAGCTGTGTCAGTTGTGATATGCATGCTTTTACTTAAAACAAACATCAGTCATCTTTACAGTTAATCAGACTTCTAGGAAGTATCTGACTTCACATATCATGGCTGAGATTTACTGAGCAGCTGCATTTCCTGCCTTACACATCCAACTGCACAAAGCTCAGAGTGAGTCACAGAAGAGGCTACAAAAATACTACAAATATTTTCTACCATCATCAGCTTCCAGAGCCAGAAACAAAGATTTCCCTCTTCCAATGTACTCTAGACCCCATACCTAGGACAAGAATTGATGACATTCTTATAAGAAAGAAGTACAGGCAGAAAGCTTAAAGCACTATCTTGGACATCAGTAGCCCTGAGAGAAATAGTTAGCAACTACTGTGACCACTCCATTTAAAGAGGCACAATTTGTTGAATGACAGGCAGGATGTAGCCATGAAACAGAAACAGAAGAGACAGAAACAAGGAGAAGAGCAGGTGCTAGGTGAAGTGTTCACAGCCACTATGGCAATCCAGCAAACATTCTGAAATGAGCAGTGCGATGTGGAAGAAGCATGAGACCCCATTTACCACCTCATTAATCTCTGCTCAATACACAGGTGTTGACAGAACAGCCTGTCTTTCATCTTCTGGAAATGAAATAGTCGAGAATACTTCAAACACTACAGAATCTCAAGCTGTGTAGAGGCTCTTGATAACAAAAAAGTACTACCTTCCTCCCAGTCTGAGCAGCTCACTCTTCTTCAGCACCTGTTTGTCTGCATTTTTATCCACAAGGGGTCCTAGAACTTGAACCTTCACTTTGGCTGGTGAAATAACATGTACGCTTGTACAGGTATCTCCGAGCAGTTTCCAGAGGCAAGATACATCAGGACGGTTCTTTGTTGCCCTGTAATTAATGATACAGAAAACCAGCATAACCCCCATTCAGACACTTCAATATCCTTTTCTGGAAGAAAGTTCACCACTTTGAATAGCAGCACAAAATCAAATTTAATTAATCAATTAGCTGTTCGATTTATTTTGTTATTCAGCTTTTTTTCCTATTCAACTATAGGTCTAAAAGGTCAAACAAAGAAAAACTACAAAATGCCAATGTACCCCAGCTGCGTTGGGACTGAGTTCTGAAAATCAGCCATTACCTATCAACATGTCAGCTGACTACACCCACTCCTGTATTGCAGAGCACTGTCATGTTACATTACCAGACATTACTCATCTGCAGAAACCTGATGGATCTTCTCCTGTAACAGCAGCTATCCCAAGGTTTAATCTAGGACACTAAATTATTTCGTATGAAACACAAAACAAAAAGATTGAGGGAGAGAAGGAACAATTTCCTCTCATCCACCATTTTTGGTAGAAATCTTTTCCTCCCAGCCTGATATATACAGGAAGACAGCTGGAGAAAACCCTGTGTCATTCACACTTTTGTTATAAAAAAACAACTCTGTATCTTCAAACAGAAAAAAACAAAACTCTGTAATTGCCATTCATTTAAGCAGCCTAAGTCTAGAAGGCATTCTTCAAACCATTTTCAACAAGCACATTTTTACTTCTTGCCCATTCCATTTATTTTAACTGAGAATCCTCAAACACTTAACTCGTGTTATTCTTGCCTGTCAACCCACAATCTGAACGGAAATTAAATAACTGAATATTTAGTACTAACCTTGTAAAAAATTCAAGAGCTCGCTCTATGTAATCCACAGCCCTCCTATCATGAAAGCTATCAAGGGCTGATCTTGCCAGCATGAGATAGCACTCACCGAGTCCTGAAGATGAGAAAAAATATCCTCTATGAAAAGAGATGCTTTTTTGACATGCTTGATAAAGGAGATTGGGTGGAAGCCTGCTCAGTGTTCTGCTTGATACAAAGACTTACATCCTGCAAATGCTATGCCAAAATCAAAAGACCTACAGTGCTCACAATAGAGACTTTGATTTAAACCTATCCTGTTAAGTGTGAACTGTAGAATAATTTGAATATTAAACTAATTCTAATAAATTATAAAAAACATCTCATTTAAGCTTTGGGTTTGTCCTCAAATATTAACTAAAGCCCTGATGAGAAATCTGCTCTGAATTGGTTACGTTTTTGACAAATATACCAACTTCATGTTCACAAGTCAAAAAATCATTGCCAAAACACAAAAAGCAGAAGGAATGTGAAGGTAGGCAAAAGGGCAAGTCTTAAAGAAGAATTGAAATAAACATTACTTAATCCTGTTCACATAAGAATTTACTTCATATGGAAATAACTCCAATTGTTAAAATGGAATTGCATCTAGTGCCACCATTTCTAGCATTTTGGAACCAACAAGACAACTGCTTGGCTTGTACTCTTGCTGGCACCAGCAGTGATTCTGTCTGGTAGTCACTGGCTATGAGTACCATCCATTCTCAGTATTATTTTCAGTTTTGAAGCTACCTTCCTCAAGCTATTGGACCTTGTACCTGTACCAAACTACTAATCAGAGTGGTCATACATTTTGCAAGCATCTTTAATCTTCCCCCCACTAGGTATCTGACAGAGAAGTCCCAAGATTATGAGGTTCTCAGATGTCAAGAAGCTCTGTAATCTAAACACAAAATTTATTTTATTCCTCAAAGTTACACATTTAATGATATGCAGAGGCAGAATAACCATATCACTTAATAACAAAAAAAAATAAAATACATCAAAAAGATGCATTCAAGTAACAGTTTAGCTTTCTCTTGCCTACTAGAAAACTATGCTTGTAACAACTCAATTAAGAAACTGTCTAAACTGACCAGAGCAGAAGCAAAAGTACATTGATATATGTTTCAGAGAGTTTTATGATGGCCCACAAAAGACAGCAAACCAGACTACATATTAAACAGTCTCTAAGAAAGTGAAGATTTTTTGTGACTGTTCTGTGACTCAAAGTAGGATCTGTAGCTAATAAATCAGAGATTAAGATGAAAAGGA
This sequence comes from Aegotheles bennettii, assembly GCA_013398125.1. Taxonomy (NCBI): domain Eukaryota; kingdom Metazoa; phylum Chordata; class Aves; order Caprimulgiformes; family Aegothelidae; genus Aegotheles; species Aegotheles bennettii. The sequence goes on along the minus strand of VZRW01011567.1, from coordinate 16,386 downwards.
TTATGAGAGAAGTTTTATGAGATTTAAGAAAAGGATAATTATAGAGGCAACCAACAAGGGGAGAAATCTTGATACTGTGTGCTAACATCATCTCTAAGCATCCTATTCCAGACAATGCTATCAAATGTTACCTACAGATACTAAATAAGACATATACACATGCACATTTGTACAAAACACCTCTGCAAACTGCTGCTACCATCAGCTGTTTCCTTCTCACCTGAAAACCAGTAAAACTGCCTATCCACAATACTCTCCAACCTCTGCCATGTCACTTTAGTTTGGCAAACTCCAAGCGACAAAATTTTACAGGGGGAGGTAGAGGGACAACCACCTGTTGCCCTTTCAGATAAAAAAATTTACTGTTGCAATAGTAACTTAACACTTCTTAGTCTTGCAGGAATCAGTTTGCATTCACCCCAAAATCAAAAGGCCTTACACATAATGAAAGAACACTCTGTAACTTAAAAGTTCAAACCAGTACCAAGGAGCAAACACATTTATTTCAGATGGATGTATGGGGTGAATATGACTGAAGACTAAGTGGCAGCGAGAATGTGAACCAAACATTGGCTATCAAAATGTTACACACTTCCAATATTGCGTATCTTGAGAATCACAGTTCTATCACCAGAAAGGAGTTTCAGTTCCTCCCAGTCCTCTCTGCTCCCAGCTATATACTGAAGACCCCTACCAATCACCACCTCTAACACTTATAAGACCTCTAGGGATAGTTTACTGCTACTTTTTATCACTTGAAGAAGCTCAGAGGGGTCTGAATCATCAGGGCTAACACAAAAAGTGCAGGACACATGGTCAGGAGCAGCAGAACAGTAGTATTGCCCACCTCTTTTAACTGGCAGCCTGACTCCACTGCCTCTTGAGCCAGCGTTTGACTGCTCAAAACCTCGATACACCAAGAAACTCTCCACAAGACTGAAGCTCAACAGTGTGCAGAGGGAGAAAGAGTTAACACTTGCAAATTAAGACACGATACCTTTCAGTGCAGGCACATAGTCTTCTGTCTTCTTTAAGATTTGTTGATAGGTAGCTATTGCATTTTCGTAATTGCCTAGAATCTGCTCAACTGCTGCAGCTTTGTAAATGCTGTACACGAGCTCTGGGTTCAGCTCACTTGCTCTTTTGAAGGATTTTAGAGCTGTTGCATAGCTACCTCTGCTCAAGTAAGCCTCCCCTAGAGACTCCCAGCAGTTGGCATCCTTTGGATCAGCCCTGAGAGCCGCCTGCAAGCTGAAGATATCAAGATAAAAATTTATTTAAATAAAAGTGAAGGTTAACATAAACAAATTATTTCCTTGCATTATACACTCTCAGGACGCAAATTATGCATAACTTTTAAACAGAGCATGGTAGTGTTTTCATCTTCAGAGCACTTTATACAAGTTCAGGCATTGTACCTAATCTTGGCTCATTATTCAGTGTTTTGCCATGCCTGTCTGTGACAAGCCTGTCACCAGGCTTGTTAGTACAGAACACTGCTCTGCTGAGAAGACTACATTGTGCTAATTCTGGAACTGAAGATAGACACAGCTTGCTCAGACCCATTTCCCATTGTTTAGTACAAGCCATGGTATAATCAGCTAACTTATTTTCAAAACTTGGCAAGATCAAAGACTGTTTTGTTGGGATTTTAAAGAAAATGGCTTAAGCCAACCACTAGTTCTCTTACTCAGCCACTGCTTTTGTCGGCTGACCAGTTCTCAGGTAGTAAAGTCCACGATGAAGCCAGGCCCATTTTGCTGTACCAGTAATCGCTTTTTCAGTTACCTCATTCAGGATTGACAGAGCAGTGTCCTAACAAAGCATCAAAAAAGCTAGGTTAGTAAATACATGTATGAGCAAAGAACAAAGTTCTTGTTAAAGATGAATTCTCCTAACCCATCAAACCATTAAACTGTCTAGTCTGTTAATTACTGTAATGAAGAAATGTTACAGGGGCTTTTTAAAGCTGGCAGGCTAAGTGGCAGACTAGAGGAGGGAAATAATCGCACCTAATTATTTTTTTATGTATCTGTCTTTGCAAACAGACAGTAGCTTCCTGAAGTTTTGTAGAGACTTATTTTTTTTAAACTGAAGGATTTAAGTATTTTCATCAAGTCAAATAATTAGACTGACTTTCAGATGTTCCAGTGGAGTCTGTCAAAGTATGGGTTACACTAGTATCACAGGCTAAAAACTTTTTATACAATTCTATATAAGAAATTTTTTTAAAATGTTCTGGCAACTTTATGTGCTTTTCCTGAAAGGAGCAAGGTGAAGAATGGAGAAAAGAAGTGGTACAAGTTCAATATGAAAAGAAAACTAACTTTCTCCTTTTGTTCCCTACTGAAAAAATCCTTCATCTAAACCACACATGTGATGTTTGCAATGTTATGCCTGGTTCCCCTACCCTTCTCCCAGACAGATTCAACTGGGAATCGGAGCATAACATTGAAGCTGGTCCAACAACAAAAACTGCTAAGCAATGACAGAACATCTGTTTTCAGATCTTATTCTCGAAGACAGAGGAAACTGAAGTGATTCCCCAATGAGCAGGAAAACAGAAAAAGAAAACAGCAGTAATCTAAAGCCCTGGATGTACAATACCGTGTCTCCAAGTTCCATGCTTAAGTCTACAGCTGCTGTTCCAGATTGTTCATCGGCTCCATCCAGTTCAAAAGCCTTTTTATAGCAACCACGAGCTCTACTTTTGTCTCCAGCAATGTCTCTGTAGTAGTTACCTAAATAATAAAAGACACTTCCCAAGTAGCTGTCCAATTTTGCAGCCTATAAGGAAATATGAACACAATTGTAAGACAGCATTTTGAAGGATTATACTGATGGACTCATTCAATCTTTGCTTGTCAACTAATTTAAGCTCCTTCTGTGATATATCTGAGTAGTCAAACTTTAAAAATTTCAGAGATTATTTGAGCTTTAAATATTTGCAGAATCTACTACAAACCTCATGACACAAAGCGTTTTGTGCCTGAAGCACTAACAGGCTAGTAGTGCTACGAACAAACAATTGTTTACTGTGTCTCATCATTTTCATATTCTACTCAGTTTCAATCTTTATGCTCATGCTTTTACCATATTACACTACAATTATCTCCAGCGTTTTCTAAAGTTTCATTTTCTTTTTAGATACACTTGGCAGATTTGTTTATATCTAAGAAACCCACAGACCCCAAGCAGCAGAAAACAGCTTTGACAACAAATAATTTTAAAAAAAAAGCTCATATAAAATGGTTTAGAACCAAAAGTCTTGTTCACTTCAATTACGTTCTCTGGTATACTCTGCTGTTATTGAAGAGCAAACAATCAGCAATGATTTGAGTTACCATCACCTACCATGATGTTACATGATGAGTTTACAATGTTTAGTCTTATTTTGTGTACTTCCATGTTCCAAATAAAGATGTCAGACTAAACCTTTTGCATTCACATTCTTACCTATGTTCAGCCATAACCACCAAGAACCCAAAGATCAGGAAAAGTATGTAAATGGTGGGGTTTGCAGGCTTACTTCCTTGGACACACACTGAAACTCTTAACACCATTCTCAAATTTTTTCCGTCTTCATTTTTTTCCCAGTTTGAATTTTGCCCTCCCCATTTCAAAATGTCTACAAAGATCTACACTGGTAATCTAGAGGCCTTGATTTTACAGCCCTCAAGGGGAGAAGATTGAGAGAATCACCACTATGTCTGGCTAAATCAAAGGTCTCTAAAATTAGATGAAAAGAGGAAAACAAAAGCAGGAAGATTCCAGGCAACCTCACAGCTTCCTGCAATGCCTTCTTGCACAGCTGAACTTTGTTTACAGGCTCTGGAGGCTTGTAATGGGCAGAATATTCAAAGTCTGTCATTCCAGTCAGTGTATTTTCCAGATCTGGTTTCTGATACAGGTCAATACCAATTTAACATGAATAATTAAAGGAGACTTACCTTCAAGAACTGAGTGAGTGCTTTACTTTTGTCATTTTTTGTCTCATCACTCATGAACCAGTATGTAAGCCCCAGGTACTGATGATACTCTGCAGTTTCAGCCTTTCTTTCAATAGCATTTAGAAAACTAAGTAAAAGGAACAGAGGTCAGATCAGAAAAATTCTCAAAAGCTGCAAAACACTATGTTCTATTCTTGACCCTAATTCCCAGTTAAAAGAAAGAGAAAAATACACGTACCTTCTTTCTGCCTGTTCATAGTTCTTTTGGAAATAACTGATGAAGCCTTCTAGAGCATGGGACTCAGCCAGATCAGAATGAGACAACAGTAGCTCTTCTGAAATCTGCAAAATTATGTCATTCTTCCTTAGTTATTTCCTCTAGGAAACCGAGACTTCTACTTAGCTTACAGGAATGACAATACAGCACTAACCTTTGAAGCCTGATCCATTAAACCTTTGTATAGATAAGCCTGACCTCTGATAGCTAAAACCACTGGATCACTGCTTGCATCCACAATCTAGAAAACCAAGTATAGACATAGCCAAGTTATTCTCTCCTCAGATTAAGAAGTCAAAGGTGTCAAAAGCAGGCAGACTGCATGAAGATAAAGGCAAGTAACATTCATATGGAATACTCGAGAAGCTTTTGACAGAGTAATTTTGATGCAGAACATGTAGAAGATTGTAGAGAGCAAGGACAAAGGTACAGAAGTATAAATAGCAATGTAGTGTAGATGAAACTCAGAGGCAAAAAAAAGCCAAAGCAACTTCTGCTTAAAGCTTAACCATTTGATCTTCAGGTAATATGCTCCTGTTCATGACTAATGACAAGCAAATGAAGGACATGGGGAGTAGGACATAACAACGACTCAAATGATGAACAACAGCCATAGATTTAGCAAGAACCCAGCAGCACTGAGCAAGAACAGACAAGGTTAAAAGTGACAGCTTCTAAAATTAGAATCGAGTGAAAAAGAGTTGTAGCAAAGTCTAAAAAAACAGAGAAGGAAGGAGTGTTTGGACTGCACCAGCGTTGGTAGTTGTCTGTATCACAGAGAATGTAAAAAGGAGGCAAGAAAAGAAATACACAGCTTGAGTTTTTAGTACAGAAAGACAAGAGCAGTTTTTAAAATTAACAAATATATACATTTTAGTTAATGAAAATACCTGCTCAAGTGCTTTAATGGCTTCTTCTGCGGCATCAGCATCAGCTATTTTAATCAAAGCCTCTGCTTTCAACTGAAGGATAAGGTTCTTCAGTCGAAGACTAGGACCCTCAGGAGTTTCGAGAGCCTCGAGAGCTGTTGACAAGGAAAAAGTTTCATTAAGTGAAAATCGAAAAAGGAACTACAAAGCACACCTATGTTCCCAATATTTTAAAAATCTTGTTAATTACAACTTTTCAGTCCAATAGAGCACCACTTAGTAGAACTTTTGTGAGTGCTCTCCCCCATGTTGAAGAAATTGTTCTATAAAATTTCTATCCAAGTTTAAAAGTTAAATCAATTTTACAGAAGTCCTCTCAGACATATGGAGAGGCTGACTGCTTCCTAACTGCTAGCCTTATAAATGAAATGCTGCATTTTTCCTATGAAACAATGACCTTTCAATAAATGAGTTGCTTTACACTTCGGTGTTCGAAGTAAAAAATATTACTGGAACCAGGGATTTAACTCTGTGCCTCTGCAAAGGTAACGTTGCACCCTTCTACACAGCATTGGTTACTTCTCCAATACACAGTATTATCTCACCTCAGAGAATGAGGGCATCTCTGTTGAGCTTCAGCATTCTCCAAAGGCAAAAACTTTCAGAATTACCCAATTAACTATATTTATTTTCACTTATGATGAACTTCTATCTGACTTGATACAGCCAGTAAGACAGGCCAAGCATAAAGCAATACCTCCCCAGAATTCTCTCCCACTTTCCACACATTCTTTGGACTCGAGGAAACTTTCTGCATCATCAACATCTTTTAGCGAGGCACAACAGCTTAACTTACACCTTGCACTGAGAAGCAAAACTTACTTTGTTTTTTCTGAGCCTGCGAGCTTTTAGTTTCATTTGGCACTAACCAGATCTTGCATAGGAAAACAAAACACTTGACCTTTATTTATCTTCCACATCACTTACAACTTCACAGATTTCAAAATCATCTCTTCTCCAGGCTGCAAAAGGACTTTATGGGCTATTTACTTGTTCTCATATGCTGCATTTTTCATACATTTGATCATTCTTATTACTAGCCTATTAACTTCTATTATTACTTTCTTTTTGAGAAGCAGTGGATGGGTACCAAAACTGCACACAGATTTCACTATGCTGCTAAAGTTCTTAAAGCAAATGCATGTTGATGCTCTGTTTCATTAACTATTCCCTACCCTGTAATTCCTAATATTTGACTTGCATGTAAAGCATAGAGGGAGAAAGAAACAGTCCTATTTTTTCATACAAAATGAGGACTTTTCTGCTCTCTACTTCAACAAGACTGTAGGATACCTTTGTGGGATCATTTCTTCCCACAACCACATCATTTTGCATTTAGGGCTATGGAATCATCTTCATTATTTTAACACAATTACCCGTTCTGGTAATCTCCTTTTGAGAGTTTTGCAGTCCGCTCTGAATAGCAGCAAATTTTATCGCCTTATTACTTAACATTCATAAAGGACTAGAAAAGAGGATGAACTACAGAGGTATAGGTGAAAATATGAGGGACTCTTCCTTCCAGCCTGAAAACAGATGTTACTACTATAGTGTGGTCTAGTTTTTAACTTATTTAAAACTGACAAAAGACATTCAACGCTACAACTCCACTTTTTAACCCAAAGCTGCTTAGTTTCCTTAACAGTTTTGTAAGAGATCTTATCAATTACCACCTGGAAATCAGAGAAGACTATGTCACACTTCTCTTATCTATGTGCTCATAAATGCTTTCAAAGAATTGTAAAAAACCCCAAACTTTCCTTTACAAAAGCCATGCTATCTATCCCCTCAGTTTTAACTAATTCAAGCACTAAACTTAACAGACTTGTTGGTGGTTTCCCTGATCTTTCCTACAACTCTTCTTAAAATTCAGGATCATGTTATCTATGTCCAAGCAACTGGGTGTTGAGAAAGTTTAAGCAAGCAATTATATAAACCACTCAGTACTCCAGCAATTTAATCTTTATGTTCCTTGGTCAGTTCCTAGGTCAATATCTCATAGTTCCTTATTGCTAAATTTTCCTGTCTCATTTTGTAGCAACTTCTATTAATGCTATAATCACAGACAAGTTGTTTGATGAATCTCCTGAAAAGAAGAGCCATGGTGTAGAAGTCACCCTGAGCTCTTCCATGCTGAACACAGATGGGAAAAGAATCATCTCATTTTCAATCTTTCTGCAGTAAATTTCTTTTTACCTACTTTGTTCTGTTTTCATATTTCCTCCGCCCAAATTTATAGGCCTTTTGAATCTCCCTCACTGACAAGCACTTCCCCTTGCTTTTAATAATTCCCCATGACTGTTTAGCCAGGTCTGCATACTTTTACCTCTTCAAGTCTTTCCTGGTAAGTTCTTCACTGCATTGCCCTTGTCAGAAAGTAGTCCACTTTATCTGTCCCTTCATTTGTAACCATCAGATAATGGCTCTGTTCAGACTAGACTTACACTCACAGGGAGGTTTCTTAAGATGCAGTTAGTTGTACTATGCAATGTTTCTGCATTTTACATTAACTTGATTTAAATCTTATCTTTTAAATCTAAATATGAAGCCTATCAGACAAAAAAAATTATGACACCTACCCTTGTGGTTTCAGGGAATTATTTGCTGTTTGGCAGTCAGTCAACCACCAGCTGAAAAAGCACACCAGAACATGCAAACCTTCTAAATATTACCCAACAGAAAGCTTTCTGGTTGTGATTACCCAATTATTTTCTTTTTTCCTGAGATTAAGCAGCACAAGGTGCTTCTCAGCTGACACAAATGAAAAGAAGGAGGGGACACCAGCACAAGCGGTGAGACTGCAAAAATCCATGACTGCTGCTAACTCAGATCTACCATGGAACAGCCACATTCGCTGGACTGTGTAAAGTGGTGTATCATTGCAGTTGCTCTTCAATTAGCAGGCAGTTACCTCGATTGCAGGACAGGACAGCATCCCTGTGTTTGTGAATTTTCATCTGTGCCTCTGCCAAATAACGCCATGCTGCTGGACACTGGCTACTCTTCTTCAAGCCTAACAGAAGAAGAATTTTTAAAAAGGCACTAAAAAAAGTTGCTTAGAGCTGCAGACACTGTAGCTGGCAAATGCTGTATTGCCATATAATGCCATGGAAAACATATTAGCAGTCAGGTAAGAAAACTTGCAGTTAAGTTTTTCTTTAAGACTGATTTTAAGCTGTTTTAGACATACAAACCTCCATCAGCAAGACAAAGACTAAGAAGCACGTAAGCTTCTGTTAGGCTTAATTTTGCATATAACATTACATATACAGAAAAGAAAAAGAGGAAAAAGCGAGGAAATATACAACAATGGCTTAAGATGCACTATTGTTTCAAAAGGAAAAAAGTCCTTCACTTTGATCAGACATTAACATCAGCTGCTTTTATAAAGTTTTTCTCAGAAACAAGAAAAAGCCTACAGAACTTTAAGACAGGAAAAAAACTATGGTAAGTGTTTCACTGAAACTTTTTGATAAACTTATCCTAATAAAGACTCAGTAATAAAAGTGAATTGGAATCTTCTAAGATACATATATATATTACTATATTATACATTTATTAATACTAAGCAATGCCTTGAAGCTTCAATGCTTAAGATGCAAACACTTGGCTCACTGGGACAAATGTTATTTTCAAGCTTTATACATATCACTGATACCAAAAGCCTTGCCCTTTGCTCATTGCATGTAAAAGTAAGAATAAATATAATAAAATTATCTGGGAGATCTATGTTTTGTCAAAACACCCAATGGCCATTTAAGTCATAAGAATTTCTCTTCCATGGAAGACTTCTTCTTAAGCACCTGAATTTTTTATTTCAGAATTCAGGCGAGACATGTTATTTCACTGTGAGTAAGCTACTGTAGAACATTATAGAATATTCTGAAATCCAATTTCAGAAACAATCTTATTCTAAGCCTGAGTGAAAGGATACAGGATATCAGAGCATAACCTGACTGACTCATGATTGCTTAAATCCCAAATGCTTATTTACTCAGCTTTCTCAATAAGCTGTTCTGAATTTTCCATGGCCAACATAGTGAAAGTGGAGAGCACTATTTTCCCACTAGTATACTTACAAGTAATTTTCAAAGAGCTTCGTCAATTCAATACAAGCAAGACAATTACAGAGCAGTAAGCCAACTCTTCAGTAAATCTGGCTACTGTAAAAAAAAAATCCTCCAATATTTCTCTTTAGATATCCAATACAAGTCTTTACTCAATATAATCACTAAAGAGGTCTTAAAAAGACGTAATTTTAAAGGGAAGTCATCTTTGTTCAGGTGTAGAAATGCAGATTAGAGAAGTTTTACTTTACATTTTTACATTTTACATACACATTCCTTTACTGGTTGCTATTGCTGTATTTACTGCTTCATCTAGGTATTTCCCCAATAATGGTCAGACCGAAAAAAATAGTTTAAAGTCGATCACAGAAAATACTATGCAGCTGACTATAGCAGCAGTGATAGACTTCAGAGATGTTATACTTGAAGCCGTATTTAAAAAAATTTCAATCCCCATTCAGAGAAAGTGTTGAGCATTGTTTTAAAAGCTAGTTAGTCTTAGAACTGGCAAAATACTATGGAAGTATGATTCCCAAAATATCCAGTGTAAACTAGCTGGCGTTCAAGTTATAGAGTACTTACACCTCATTTTACACATTTACCTTCAGTAAGACTCTTAACAGCCTCTTTGTACTTCTTTTCTTGGAGGCATTTTATACCAAAACCAATGATGCCTGGACCACTACTTGCATCCAACTCCAAAAGCCTAGAAAAACAGCTGAAGGCCTCTTCTGACAAATTACCTAGTTTCAAAAAAATAAAGTTTTAGATTAAAAAAACATAACAGCAGACCTTATCCATATAAATATCCTTATTCTTTGAGCTCAACATAATGAGTTTATTAATTAAACTTTTTCCCAAATGTACTACACACTTATGACCCTCCACCCCCAAAACCAAACCCAAAAACCAAGCAGTAATCTAAATACCCAGTACCACCAAAAAAACCCTCAAAACTGTCAGTTTGAAACCTGATTTTTTAAGCACCTATGTTAAATTACTACAGGTATACTTCCTTTATAAAAAAAACTAATTGCTTCGTATGTTTTTCATGTAACCCCAGCTGAATGACCACACATCAAAATTTGCTACAAATAAATCAAAATAGCTCCTTTCTAGAGCAGGCATTGTGTACCTACAAACTTGCTGTGATGTGCCTGCTGAATCAGTTTTACTGTGAAACCACACAATTTAATGTCTTGTTTTAGTTTTAACTGATGCCACTAACGTTTTACATGTATGTTTAGCTGCGATTGTAGACTTGGCAGTCCTGGCTTAAAGCAACTGTTGTGACTTGCAGCAACTGTCTTTGAACTACTATTTTCTTTAAAAAAATATGGACTCATTTCTCATTGCTCATTTTCAAGTTTGTCTTGGATTTGTATTTGGTAAAGGTGACTAATAATGCATCTGAGTTACAAGCCCATGAGTTTGGGGCATGAAGGACTACGACATGGCTGGAATGACTCAGATATAAACAAACAGCCTTAATAAAACCTAAGTATCATCCTTCCCACCCCAAAATGGCTGTGGGATGGTGAGATGTTGTCAGAGCATTGGAATAGAAAAACTGTGACAACCAGATGCTCCTTTTTCTTTGGAAATGAGTTTCTGCATGTTTCTTCAGACTGTACATCATTGTCATGTGAAACTCAGAATCTTGGCCTCACTTGTCTACATCCTTTCCCATCAAAGTGAAAAATTGTCTCTGTTTTATATTGCTACAGTATTCTATGAAGCCTACCTTCAAAATTAGAAAAGGCACTCTTCTACCTAAGCTAAAAGTTATTTCTCTTTATATAAACCAGAGGTGTTTTTTTCCTGATTTTCTTTCTTGGTGCCTTAAGCAATAAAATGAAAGATCAATAGCAGTCATCTCTGAAAATGCTGAGAAAGTGCCCAAGTGTTGAGTGAACTACAGAAAACAGCAGTTGTGTACTTTCAGATCCCTTCACTACTGAACACACCATGGTATTTTTTTTCTCCTCAGAGATTCTCCTTTTCTACTTATGATAAGTATCTAAACAGATCTGTTTATTTCCTATTCACTAGGCATTCTTTTTGAAAAAAAAAATCACAAAGGTTTGTTTTCTTCACCAAGAAAGATTTTGTGTGTCAAGAATAACATAAGTGTAGCCCGTCCTCAGCCTCAGAGCACTGGTTAACACGCTCCATTCCCTTTTCTAACCTTAAGAAGCTAAACTTCATTTATCATAGGACCAAACACTTTTCATTTCCAGACAGGGAGAAATTACATATTGAAGTAAATAGTGCACTTGTATTGGGTGGTGAAGGGTAAAAACATGTAGAAAGATTGTCACAAAGCTAACTATAAAAGAAATAGCTTAAGCCCAAAAAATGTCTAAATCCATCCTACTCACCTGACTGAACAAAGTGCAAGCAAAGTACTTCTAAAGGATAACTCACAGCAGGATATAAAGTCATCATGTCATTACAAGCCTTTTCCAACCTAGCAATTTCGTGAGGAAACTTG
>VZRW01011564.1:986957-989263 GCA_013398125.1 Aegotheles bennettii | reverse complement strand
GTAGGAGCAGCCCTGGCGCAGCAGTGTTGGGTTACTCATAGGAGTTGCTTTGCTGGGCTGGAGGAGGTGGAAATTCCAGGCTGGGAGGATGGAAATTGTCACCGGGGATGCCAGGGGGGTGATTGACACGCAGGGTGAGGGAAGGGGACGCGGGAGCTCAACCTGCACTTGGCAGCCCCGCCGCAGCTCCAGGAAAATGAGCCCCATTCACTGGGGTCAGGCTGCCAGTGGACAAGCTCCTCTTGTTTGTTTATCTTAACAGCAAATCTCGCAAAAATGTTTGTGGTCAAAACTGTGTATAATAGGACGCTATAGTGGCATTATTAATACCCTGTTAAAATAAAGATGTAACTGCACCTTCGAAAAAAAATCTGAAGCTGGGGAATTTTACAGGCTGAGGGGTACTCTGGGTTTTACGAGATTCAGTGATTTGCCTTTTCTGTTAACTGTTTTGGTTCGTTAACATTTTAAGCCGAAGAAAACTCTCCAGTTCCTTGGTGTATCAGCTCTGTTGAAACAAAATACGGCCGGCTTGGTTCTAGGTTTTATTCTGTTATGGAACAAACTCTCCTTATTTCTCAAAGATGGAAAAAATCCAGAGTGTAAATAGCATTTGTTAGGTAGAAAGGGAAGGTATTTGTTCCGCAGGGTTTGGGGATTCTGGTGTGTCAAGGCTGGAGGCAAATTAAAAATAAAAAAATAATGAAATAAATCTGTGATACTTTCAGCAAAAGTTTCACAGCCAGAAAATCATACAGAGCCCATCATCGCATGGCGGCGGTGCCAGAAGTGCAGCGAGTAAACTGCAGCATCTGAACGCAGCGGTAAGGATAGTGTTGTGTTTTCCCAATAATTCACTAGGAAATGAGTTTAACATGTGTGGAAAGGAAGGGGCTTACATTTGTGTTGTTGTAAGACATGTAGCATAGGCCCAGCTAGCGGAAGGAGTCGGCTCCAGCTTGTCTCTCGTGAAAGACGAAACACGGTTACACATCTGGTGAGAAAGAGCAGTTCATTTGCCCAGACAGCTCGCGCCGCGCGGCCGCTGAAAGGAGCTATTTTGACAGAAACAAAGCCATGGGGGCTGGGGCGGGCGGTTAGCAGGATTCTGCTCGCTAAAAAACTCCTTGGCCTTAATGATAAAGAAATAGTAGGAAAGGAAATAAAGAAACCTGGCCTAATCCTCCAGCAGTGTTTAAGGAGGCTTTTAGAAAGTAGGAACACAAACAAGGACTTCCGTGTGAAACTCCCACTGCACTCGGCAGAAGTTTCTAAAAAAATAATTAAAGAATATCAGAACCAAAATTAAACTGGAAGCTGAAGGAGCAAAGGTCCTATTAAAAAGCAAAGGTCCAGCCTCACTTTTAGGGTAAATTCATTTTAATGTGACGCGTGCACTAGGAGAAGTTAATTTGACAGTGGGTAAGAAAGCGGTGCTCTAATTATAGAGGGTGAATTCACTACTGAAAATGTTAAAGAAGCGCTCAGTTTGCTTCCCGGACTGTGGCTGTGCAAAACATTCAGTTTAGTTATAAAGCAAACAACAAGACCTATCAAAAACCCCAATCTGAAAAAAAAAAATAAAATAAAAAAAAATCATGATGCTCTAGTTTGAATGAGGTTATTAATACACAAAGGATGGATGTGAGTGCCCTTTCTTTTGAATAACAACCAATAAAATTGAATTGGTCTTGGTATTGTCTGGATTGTCAGGAATGCTCTTTACCAATCCAAATTTGATTAGGATTTCCTTTTTATGTTTGTGCAGTTCTTCTGTGGTTCACGAGATGCTGGTGGGCAGCAAGCTGCCTTCAGCTAATCCAAACAGGGTTATTAAGCCATAGAAGTATCTACCACAGGTAACCGAAATGCAAACTTAGGCTGGGCTCTGTCCTGTTGGAAACAAATAATTGCTGAGATCAGTTGAAGGTCTAAAGAAACATGGGGAGTGATTTCGTAGTTCTTATCCATCCCCCACTCTTTCCTAGGGCGAGTAATGGCTGGGTGTTGGATGGTCACTGGACTTCACATGGGTGAGGGAAAGCCCATGATAAGAAAAAAGCACCAACAGAACTTTGTTTCTTTCCATTGGAGGTTGACTTTAGACCTGGGAAGATGTCTTGACTTGGCTATTGCTCGGTCTCTGTGAAAAATGCAATGAATAATTCTAGAGATCCTTTTTTATTATTTTTTTCTTTTTTTTTTTTCTCTCTAATCCTGAATCACTGTGGTTTTGTTATGGGAGTTTCCTGTTTCAAGTACTTCCAGAAATCCGTTGTCAGTTTTACCTTCTTTGATTTGTAGCT
>VZRW01011564.1:966957-981957 GCA_013398125.1 Aegotheles bennettii | reverse complement strand
ACAAGACCAGATTTCTCTGACAGACAGGAAAGTAACTGCAGCTGTGAAGGCAGCAGTCTTCCTACTGTTCTCACTAATTTATTAAGCCGAGGTACAGAAACGTGGCCATGTAAACAACTGTGCTTGACCAGAGCCCGGAAGGAGTTAAGCTTTTGGAGACCTCACACATTTAACCACCCTTCTATCTCACTGCCTGCTCTTTTGCTTTTGTCTGTGCAAGGTTTCTGCTGTACGGGAAGTGATCTAAGTGTGACTTCCACCGTTCCTCCCGTGGAGGTCCATAGGATGATTCAGAGAGCCGTGCTCACACGGGTTTCCCTGCTGTCCTTCCCATGCAGATCAGCTCCCTGGCATGCTGAACCTGGCTGGAAAGTGAAATTAATTACCTCCCATACCATCTTTGAACTATTAGCCAGCCTCTTGTAGCTTTTCAACCATGATGCCTTGTGTGATCTAGGGACAGCCCACTGCTTCTGCTTCAACTGTGAAATTTTATGTTCTCCTCGATCACTTCTAAGTATTCACTGTAGATTCATAATATGGTTTGGGTTTGAAGGGACCTTTAAAGGTCATCTGGTCCAAACCCCTGGCCAAGAGCAGGGACATCTTCAACTAGATCAGGTTGTTCAGAGCCGCGTCCAACCTGACCTTGAATGTTTCCAGGGATAGGGCACCTACCACCTCTCTGGGCAACCTGTGCCAGTGTATCACCACCTTCATTGTAAAAAAATTCTTCCTTATATCCAGTCTGAATCTGCCTCCTTTAATGAAACCATCACCCCTTGTGCTATCACAACAGGCCCCACTAAAAACTCTGTCCTCAACTTCATCGGGCTGAAGTGTCCAGAACTGGCTTTCCTGGAGGGATCACAACTTCCACTGTAGTGGCCAGCTCACCTTTGTGGTAGCACATAACTGGCTCATCAGGCGTGGCTGGGGATATGGGCAGGTCTTCAGCTCAGTGGGACTTTGGGTGTTTGCTGGGAGAAGAGAGCTGTGCCCATGCTGTGGGTGTGGAAGGAGAGCCTGGGGGGACACAGTGCTGGGGGTGGCTCTGGGCAGGGTAGTGGGCAGTGCTAGGGTGGTCTGCCCTTGCAAGCTGGCCAGGTTGACTCTCCTCAACTGATGAGGAAGAGGAGCTTATGGACACTCCTGATGTGGGCTCCTACATGCAGGAGTGTATGCTCAGTTCTGTGTCCGGTTATCACGTGTGCCTTCGGAAATGGACCTCTAGCTGAGCAATAACACCATTTTATTTTACATTAACATCACCCTTGGTGGCATCGCTTGGTGTCTTCTCTGGTGGTGGTTGCTGCATATTGCTGGTCAAACTAGAATCATAGAATCATTTAGGTTGTAAAAGACCCTTAAGATCATCAAGTCCAACCATAAAAAAGTTAACTTGGGCCATGCCCAAACATCTGCTCTGAGAAGAGCTGTGCGTTTAGGAGGGCACAGGGAGGCCACCACCAGACCCCAAGAGACCTGCGTGTCCCACCAGCCCTACTCTAGCCCTCCTGTGAGGGCCCCCGGGGAGATGAATGTTGGATTTCCTCCACACCAAACAGCCCGCGTTACCCCAGAGGGCTTCACAGGGGCTCTAATGAAGGAGCACGAGCCTAGTGTTGCTGTGGCTCTCTGCACTGGATTAGGCCCAAAGTCAGTAAAACTAAAATTACAAACATAAAATAACTACTTACTGGCACAGCATGCATGTTTTCACACATTCCCTCCTATTCCGCGAGCTTTCCTAAAGACAGTAATGTAACGGAATATGCTTGAACATATGGCAGAATTAACAATTGATCCAGCTTCTGAAGGTAATATAAAATTTTATTTTGTGTGCTAGCATGTCTGCGTGGGTCATTCAATGTGTGTGTGGTTATTGAAATCAAGTGCAGTCATTTGGGAATTACTTTTTTCAATTATGATTTACACTAAGTAATATCTACGCCCAACTAGGGTTAAGATACCCCCTTTTATGTATCATTGAAACTTTGGAATAGTTGTGACTTGGGAGATGGGAAGTGGTGATCGCCTCCCCGTTGTCTTTCTGCTTGCACGTTGAGCCATGATGAACCATTGGCTGAACCTTATGTTTTCCATCACGCGTCTCTGTGATTCCAGGAGACCTTCTAGCCAGCAAAAAGAACTCTGCTCTAATTTTCCCTCTTGTGATAAACTAGCCTACTGATTACCTATGATTCCTGCAGTATAATTTTCAGATTACTTGACTCTCCTGGGTTCTGGTTGTGGAAAGATGCTTCAGTTTTGGCACGAGAACATTTGAGCTCCCAGATAATCACAGTTAACGGCAGGTACAAATTCTGCCTGTGCTTGAGTCTTTCTGCAGATGAAAGCATGATGTACAAATGGACACAACAATGTAGAGAACCCAGCTCGTATTTAAGAAAGACAAAATAGGCAATACAAAAATAGATGAATAAATGTAACAGCATGTCATGGTGCCTGTTAATTGCTGCAGTAACAGCAGCCTGGGAGAAGCACTGCTTTTTAGTAATGGGCTGAGACTTTTTTCCCTGGCAAAACCCATCGCTTCCTGAGCAAAATGTTTTTTAAATACATATATATATTGCTGGAATGAATTCTACCAGGAAGTAGTTAGCAAAGTAGATGTGTTTGTCCAGCATAAAAGTGCTATTTAATAAATAAAAAGAGCAGCTGGACTGACATTTGCTGTGTAACAGCAAACAGTGTCACTTTTAACTGATGTTAAAGACTCTAGCAGAGCTTTTCCTGGCTTCGTGTATTTCTACTGGCTGAGTAAGGAGGGTTTTAATCCTAACCAGTGTATTTTAATGAATTTCGCCATTCAACTTCTTTCAGATTAAAAAATACCACGTTTAAAAACACTACACTGGATTGATTTAAGCATGATTGCCCTAGGCCTTAGAGAAATACACAAGTTGGCAACTACTCCACCAGTCCTTTGTTGTTTCAGAGTTTAGCAGTTAAGAACAACACAAATACATTTTGTTTGTGGTGGGTCACAGGTTCAAAGAGACTTTGAAAAAATAGACTGGGGATAATTGGGTTATCAGATGCAGACACTGCAGGGAATTGAGCATTATCTCTCCTTAGTGTTAGGACTACTGGGTCACTTCCTTACCTCCCCAGCTCCTGCTCTGTCAGCCTGACAGAAGCCAGATGACCGAAACAGGCTTTTACTGGTTACCACCCCAAAGTTCTCCCTTTCTCCATCCTTCAACAGGTTGATTTTATGAGCCATGGCCATACTAAATAACATCTTGCCTTGCTTTCTCTCCCATTGATTCAACAGTCTTTAATTGCTTGGAACACAAGCCAGATCCTTGGATTCAAGTGAGTCTTCCCTCGCCTTCAACTGCTGTTACTCATTTCTATTAGACAACATCTAACGAAGATATTGACTTGCACTTTGACATTGGCACTGCTACTGTGTTTGATTGCACTGTCAATCTAGAAAAATCTTTGAAACTAGCAGTAAAACATGTAATTGTTTAACTTCATTCTGCATAAGCTTTTCTGCCCAGTGCTTGCTGTCATCGCAGAGCCGTGAGAGGATACTCTAGGTCACACAGAGGCAGGGGAGAGTGTACTAATTCATCATTCAGGGTATTAATTCACTATTTTTGGATATTTTATGGGTGTTTAGCATAAGCAGATAAGATATACATACCTAGAGGTATTCTCAGTTAATGGTGGCAGGACGTTGTATTATTTTACACAGTAAGCTGGGCATATTTTTAAGGTGGTCATTTGCTTTCTGCTGCATGGTTGCATGACTCAGGTTCTTTGGTTAAGCATGAGAGCATTTACTGTTTGTGTCTTTTGAGGACAAGAGCTCTAACATTAGCACGCCGATCTTCTACTTAATACATTACCACCACCCTACCTGCATGGTAGGTGTTGCTCCTTGAGAAGCAGTTCAAGCTGTGTAAGATGTGTTGGCGATCTCAGGGTATCTGCTAGAATTAAATGTCCCCAATTCCACAAACCACTTGCTGCCATCATGATGCCACCCCTCTGATAGAGCTGAAGGAAAGGTACCTTCATGTTGCTTCTGCAGATGGGCAGCATCTGTCTTTGGGATTTACTACCCGTGTCAGAAAATGGTGCTAGCAAGCAGTAGTGCTCTACAACTAACGTCAAGTTGGATGTAGGATTCCCATCTTCCAACAGCTTCCTTTTGTTTCAGACCTCCCATGGAACGAAACTGGAAGTCTCATGAACTTGTGCCAGTCTTTGCGTGGCAACGTGTATTAAAGATCAAAATCAGGTGGCCAACATTTTGTTCTTCAGTCAACACTGAGGTCTAAATTTCATAAAATTAAAGTTTGAATTCAGAAATCAAGAGGTAAAAATGTACCAATACACTGAATTTACCCGTCCTCATCTTGTAGTGCATTCGGAGCGTTACCAGGTAGACACTCACAACTGAAAACCTGGGTATCAGAGAAGTTTTACTTTTTTAAATTAAAACATAGGGAAATCCTGGTGTTTGAATCTTTCCCTGTTTCTGGGAAGTGATACTTTGAAGACTTCCTTGATTGCAATAATTGGAATTGTTTTTAAACAGAGGAAAATAGCACTTCAAATCAATTAATCTTAAGTATTTCAGCTTAATACTGAGAATTATTGTCCTCTGCTTACTTCCTCTCCATACTGAATGTTTAATGCAAGCTTGCTTGCTTATGCCTACTCTGTAAATTAGCATTATCCACCCTATATCTGCTTGTTTCTGAAGAATTATTATACAAAGCCTCATTTTAAGGAGGTCAGACCCCTGCATGATGATTTGTTGTTCATGAATCTACTTTGTGCCAATTTGTGTGTGCATGTGCAATCAGAAGTGACTTGGAGTGAGTGAGATAATAATCATCTGCTGCTGATATGAAGACTTCCTCTATTCGACTACCATGAATCAGGCTGATTCCAAGTGAATGAGATTTTAATCACCTGTCACTGCCGCTAGCACTTTCTCTATATTTATGATAATTTTTTTTGTCTTTTTATTGAAATCAGTGTTGACTGAATCAAGTAATCCTGATTAGCAATCTCACTGTATCCAGTCAAGAGTGAAATGCATCAGAGCATTATTGGTACACTGAACATACTGAAATTGAAAAAAAAAGGACCAGGCTAAGTGTGTCGGGGTGTTGCCTTGGCTCTAGGTGAGGGCTGGAGTGTGCGAGCTCTTTTTAATTGCTCCCCAAACTTTAAATACTATTCATTATTCGTGGCTGACGTGGGGCAGTGAGGGTGCCTGGCTCAAGGCTTTGTAAGTTATACCGGGGGTCAGTTCTGCTTTTAGTTACACCTATTGAATCTCAATTGGAGGGAGGGAGTGAAGTCATCAGGGTGGCATGCATGGAAATTAGGGCAATGTAGGGCAGCCTTCCTAAAAGGGAGGGATTTTCTTTATCTGTGTTTTGTTAAAAAAGAAAAAAATATTTAAATAGGGCAAAAATATATAAAAATTATATAAAAACCCCTGTGATTTGGGCCACTGTATGGCTGAGTGAGGCACAGTTATCTATTATCATGTGAGTTCATACTTTTTATATACAGTGATTTTGTTACTGTGTGTGGTAGGAAATATCAGACCTTTAATCCCATGGAAGTTAAACCCTGAATGTGACAAATCAGTGCCTTGAAAGCCCTTTTCATTTTTAAAAAGAGTTAGACCAACCGGTCCTTAAGTGGCACTGTCAGATCTGCAGCAGCTTCTGTGACAGTGTGTGCTTCTGTGTCCCCCTTCCCAGAGGGATGAGCAGGAGGTGACCCTGATGGCTTCCAGTAGAGAAGACCACAGGGTGAAAGTTGAAAAAAAGGGCCGTGAAACCCTTGTGTGGTGTTTTCTGAAGGAAATATTCTGAGTGCTGTTATTCTAAGCCTAAGTGTACTGCAATTAGAACTCTCAGTATTCAATCCAGTCCTCAAATCATATTTTGGTACATTACATTGTTACATGTATCATAAGAAATTACATTGCTAATGGTGCAGTAACTGCAGTGGTGCTGGAGGGGAAAAAGTGAGCTTCCCAATGCCTACCCAACCTGTTCCTCTTAGTCCTGGAGCCAAGGGTTGTCTCTATTTATTCCTTACATGTGTTTTCTCATGCTTCTCACTGTTTCTTCCATTCATTTTGTTCAGCTCTATTCCCTCTTCTCTTCCCCTCCTTTCTTAAATATTTTAATACACTTTAAAAAAATCTCTTCTGAAGAGCCTGCCAGCTCCAGGGGCCTCTGCTCCATGTGTGGCCCTGGCTGACTCTGTCTTCATCATCTATGTTTCCTCATTCTCCATTTCTTCATCTGCCCAGCACACCTGTGCTTCAGTGTTCTGCCACCCACTGTCCTCCTTCACTCTTGATTTTCTGATCTTTGTTCCATATTTTAGTGGTCTTTTGACTTTCTACCATCATGGCCATCTGACTTTTATCCGGTTCTGTCCTGGTCAGTTGTACCCTTCTTTTTCAGACCTTCCCTTCCTTAGTCTCTGGCATTCTGTCTCCTGTGCTGTGCTGATTCCTCTCCTTTATTTTCCTCCCTGTTCATAAGCTTTGTTGGGGTTTGGTCCTGTTTTTCCTTTTTGTTTGTGGCCTCCTTCACCCAAAGAGCTACAATGATCAGCTTGTGAGGTGATTTACAGGTCTGTCACTCATCTCCCGACCTGTTTTTCTCTACAGACCTATACCTCAATCTCTCTTTTGAATTTCTCTTTCAGAAGGTTTGCACTAAGCTTGAACTAAATGTGAGTAAAAGCCAACATCAGCTTCAAAAGCTTTGGACGATGTTGCTGAAGCCATAGCTGGTCTCTGTCACTTGTGTCACAGTGATGGAGCTCTCTTTGAATACATCACTTTCAAGCCACAGATAAATTCTTCCCTGTTAATCTTTATTTATTTATTTTTTTCTTTCATTAAGTTCTTACCCTGGGACTCAGGCTTTCAGGAAACTCCCTTCTTTATCCTTCTCACCATTTTTTTTCTCTGCCTCAAAAGTCAGTGGGAACTTTCCCTCCCCTCTTGTTCTGACCGTAGGAGCCATCCCAGGCTCTGCCTTACCCCTTGTGCAAACACAAACGTCTTGCCTTGCATTCACAGCCTTTGCAATTTACTCATCATATTTATTCTTACAAAGCATTTGCCTTACCTTTTTCTTTGGCACGTCAGCTGTACCAGCAATGCCAACAGCCATCATCAGCTTGTGTACATCTTGAGGGCAGGCTCTTGAATTCTTCCTCCTGTAGAAGATATGAAAATCCCTCGTGCTGGCTGGAAACTCTAAAAACATTACTTTGATCTCTTTCAGTTGTCTCTACTTATTCATATCATTGTTTATAGCAAGATGCAGATCAATGCCAAAAGAAGGATAAGCCAAGAAAGAATACTGGCTTCTTCGTTGTTTCTATGCTGTGCAAAAGAATAATTTGATCTGGAGGCAGTGGCTGTGGATACATATTCTCGAGCACATGTTTCTGTCTCTGGCATCCGGAAAAATAGAAAATAGGAGGAGTGTTGGTACATGGGCCCCTGGGAATGGCAGGTCTTGGAGAGCTGCTTCAGAGAGGGAGGGGAAGAACTGGAGCTCTGCTGTGCTTTCTGCTTGCTCTCTTGTGGCTACACTGCTCCTCTTTCACTTCCACAAACTATTTGTGTCACTCATTGACTCATCGAATCCCAGACTGGTTTGGGTTGGAAAGGACCTTAAAGCTCATCCAGTGCCACCCCCTGCCATGGGCAGGGACACCTCCCACCACACCAGGGTGCTCCAAGCCCCAGCCAACCTGGCCTTGGACACTGCCAGGGAGGGGCAGCCACAGCTTCTCTGGGCACCCTGGGCCAGGCTCTCACCACCCTCACACCAAACAATTTCTTCCTCATATCCAACCTAAATCTTCCCTCTGTCAGCTTACACCATTACCCCTGGTCCTATTGTTACATGCTCTTGTCAAAAGTCTCTCTCTAGCTTTAGCTCTCCATGTTAGTTATATTTTTTGATATTTTATGTCAGGGTCTGCCTTCATTGAGAGTTTCTTTTCAGAACACAGACTGTGAAATGTTTATGCTTTCTGATCCTCCTGGTTTTACCATAAATACATTGCTGTTGATGAACATGGGGGTTGTCCCATAGTCCAGCATCTGTATTGACCTCAACCCTTCTCTGTCCTGCCCTGACCCCCCCCTGGTACCTGCCAGCCCCTGGCTCAGCACAGCCCTGTGCCCACAGCCTGGCTGAAGGCAGCTCACTGTCAAAGTATTTTTCTGCCCCTTTCTCTGCTTTATGCCTTTCCTCTTTCCTCCTTTCACCCTCCTGTTGCAACACCTCCTTACCCCACCTTGTACCCACTGCTTCTGCATCTTCTTTTAGACATTTATTACCGACACCTTCTCCTTTGTCCCTGAGCCAGGTGAACACCTGCTTAGCTGTCTTAACCCTTCATCAAGAACCAACTTTTCCACCTTTTGCTCATTTTCCTACCATCATCACGCTTCTTCCTTATTTCCAAAATAGCCATTAGCTGCACCTTCAGTTCAGTCAATAATGCACATGCCCTGCATATCCAAATGAGCCACTCTGTATACATTAACAGCTACCTATACAGATATTTTTTACTACCTGTACAACTTTTCTCCTGCAAAAAGTACAACTTCCTTATTTTTAAGGGTGTGTTTGACCCTCTCTTTGAGAATTTTAGGACTAATGACAAAATACAAGTTTTGACAGACAAAACATAAACAGAAATTAACAAATAAGTTGCCTGATGGGCTGCACAGTGCGGTTGCAGGAGAGTTCCTTATTTGCTTTAGGGAGTTGTGCTGATGGTGGTGTGCTGGTGACTGGCCACTGAAGGCTGTAACTGGGGCAGATCCCCAGTGTAGAATCAGTTCTAGTTATTTCTGAATTGTCATTAATCTTTTCCTTTTCCTCATTTGCTAATGGGCCTAGTTTCTCTCTTGTCTTTTTCTTTTTAGCTTACAAACAATTACATTAAAAGAACATCCTTAAGGTTGCAGAGGCAGGAATTCAAAGCAAAACAAACAAAAATGCTGTAATAAAGGTAAACCCTGCAAGTTTGGTTGAGCTCCCCGTGCATGTGCATTCGGATATTTGATTTATTGCCATAACCAGAAACAGGATTCCCCCTCCCCCTCCAGCATCATCCCTACCTCATTCAGCACCATTCAGTGTTTTTCCCTTCATTGTTCAGTGTGTGGTCCTCTTATGCCTCAGTTATTGAATGCCTTAAAAAAAAAACCACCGCCAAAATTTCTTGCAGAGCTCATCTCTGTTGTGTAGGTCTGCAGTGCCCTTGGCACATGAAGCTCCCCTGCTTTAGGAGTGGGAAAGTGAAGCACAGAGAAGCTAAGAATGAAGTAGTTAAATGTATCTGTAAGTGCTGCACAGGCCTAGGATCAGTTTCTTTACAGCCTGTGTCACATGTACACGTGTACATGTATTAGGTAAAGTGCACCTATATCATGTGCCTTAATGTATGTACATAAACGTGCATTTTATATGTCTGAAACACAGCTATAATTGAGTTAATTTGTAGCAATATGAACAAATTGTAGTCTGGGGTTGCAAGTCGGGCACCAAAAAAATGACTCATGCAGAATTAAGGATCACCTATAAAAATGTTGGTGTGAGTAGACCTGGCTGGGATTACCAGTGAAGAGAGGGTTAAAATGTCACCCAGAGAGCAGCTAATTAGCATAGCCATCTTTCTTTCCAGCTCCTGATGTACCCTTTTCCCAATTTTTAACATTATCAGTAAGGTATGAGGGTCTTGATGGAAAAAATCTTTAATTAATCATTCATTTCAACTATATGAGGAATGATCTTGTGAAGGCAGCAGTTTTAGCTGCATAATCACATGATATCTACCAGTGGATGTTAAGGGTGCACAATCAGACCCTCCATGCAACTTTCTACATTCTTAAGAAAAACCCAGCTATGATTTACCTGTGCCCATGGGACATCCATGGCTTTGAAACATTTAAAGCCACCTTATCAAACCTAGCTGTGGACTGATATGAAATAAAAATGATCCCTAAAATTTACCAGGTATTTATTTGTTTACAGAAGAGGTGCTAGGGCTGGGGAACCTTACATCCTATTGACATGGAGAGTGGGACAGCAAAGGGGGAACATATTTCTCCACTCCTGCTCCCAGAGAAACTCTCTCAGCTGATTAATTAGTGTCTCCTTAGTTGAGGGTCTGGTGATTGTTATTTAGTCTGAGTATTCAGGAGGAATAAGAAGGACCACACAACAGCTAGACATCCTTTAAGGTAGACATCCTTTATTTCTGGTCAGTATTGGAAAATAATTGTTTTCACAAACTTGGAAAGGAAGATGGGGAAAAATTGAGCCTGGGCTTGGGATAGTGGATGAAAAATACCAGAAGGAAGGGAGCTGTGAAGAAGCAAAGGGGAGAGGCAGCAACATTGTGTTGAGTAAGAGTACCAACAACTGTGTGTAGATACAAATGGACGGGGGAAAAGACAGGATGAATAGGAGAGGTTCCCATCAAAAAAGGTCCTGGGCTGTCTCCTCTGCTAAGTACCCTGTTCCAAATAGAAGGTGACACCAAGGTCACATATTGTCAGCAGGCAGATAGGAAAATCAAAGAAGAGCTGCAGAGGGTCTCAAATACTAGGACATAACCAGGAAACCATGAATTCTAAAAAAGACAGGGAAAAAATAAATGCAAGGAAGTTGCTGAAGTTATTAAAAGATAAGATTTACAGGCAAGTTCATTTCAGTTGGTTGGCTATCCAATCAACTACTGTTGCTAATTGGATTAGTTGCCAAAATAAGCTAAGAATAGAACCTTCCCGTTTCTTATTGTTAATACTTTCCAGGGAAAAAGTCCTTGCGGACAAAAATTAAATCTTTATTTCTAGCAACATAAAATTATCCTCTATAAAAATTAAGAACCTTAACACTTAGTTGTACTTCTTCGTCTGCAGATCTTACAGTGGTTAAAAGTCTTATGCAATTAGAGTGTTCTGTGAGATGGAACATTCTTGTTCTTCTCCAAATCAAGCAGTTTGTGGCAGATGCCTACTATTGTTCCTCTTTATTTTGTCATTCTTCCTTGTCCTTCCTCGAAGAATTTCCTTGCTACATTTTCCACAGTTGACTTGCAGCTTTCTGGCAATATAAATACTTCTGACATAATAGAACAACCCTAGAGAAAGCCTTAGGTAATTTCAGAGTGCCCCTTAACATGGACAACCCTGAGGATCCTCCCATCCAGGTCTTTTTTTCCTAAGGCCAGCCCAACTGTTTCCAAAAAAGCTCTATGAGAAGGAAATGGGTTCCTCTTTCATTGCTGTATAAAAGTGCATCTAAATAATAACCTGGGAATAAGTTGCGTGTGTAGTACAGGCTCTGTATTGTATTCTTCTGCCCTGTTACAACAACAGATGCACTGAAATGATCAATATAATGATTTCTGTTATTCATGTTGTAGAATTATTTTTTGTATTAATACAGTATCTGAAATCATAATAAGTACATAGCCCATTCTTTCTTGTAGCCCTCGTGACATGAACTTATATAAAAGATCCCCAGTGCAGCCCTCAGTGTCCAACTGAAGTAAGCAGGTTGTTCCTTGGGAAGACCTGTTCTTCAGCTATTACTAACTCACACGTCTAAAGGTATGATTAATAAACCTAGGCTCTATCTGTAGATTTTAGCTTTAGATTTTTATTTCAGCAATGAAAAATCTTGTAACTTAGAAGTGGAGATGCTCTGAAGGCCTTTATAAAACTTCATCACGGGTGAAGGGCAGAGGATGAGACTAAAGGATTTGATGAAGTGGTGTGTGGTTGTCCCCAAAGGCCAGAAAATGTTGTCTTTGGCTGATGCTGTGGAGGAGGACAGCATGGGGTGATACGGGTTTGACTTCAGAGAGTTTGCATCCAGCATGGGTGTCTGGGTGCTTGCACTCAACTGCCCATGAGCCACCATCCCTGCTCCGTGCAGTGGGTGTTGTGCTCACCAGAAAAGCCAAATTTGCTGTAGCTTGAATTGAAAAAAAAGTCTTTCAGCAAATTAGTTTGAATGAGCTGAAGTCGATTCTCTCTTTTTTTCCTCTCTGTACTTTAATTAAACTCCCTGGGTAGGTTCTCACTTGCGAAAGCGAGACACACACTGGAGTGTCTCACAAAACAACAGCCTGGTGCTGTCTGTGGAGATGGTGGCTTGAAAGCTGTGATGATTGGTGGTGATGTGTGATATACTCACTGCAGAGTCTTGCATAAAGGACGCGACCACCCTATTTGTTTTGTCCACTGTGGTGTAAAGCCCTCTTCCATTAACAATGATTTTGGCTTTCGTTCATGGATGGTGGTAATGCCAAAAAGTATGTGTAGAGTTGGTACATACAATTCATACATTTTCCATCTGTTTATGTCAGAGGAAAACACATTTCTCTAGACAGAGGGTGGGGAACTTACTTCAAAAGGTAAACAAGTTAGAACAAAGCACGTTTCTGAAGAAACCTCCTTAAAATTAATTCTAGTTAATAGATGCATCATATTTGAATGATTAGTTTGGACCTCTTTTTAAGCCTGGTGTGAAAAAAACCCCATCCAAATGCTCTCTATGCAGAAAGGAGCACAGCAAAGCCTGCCTGAGTGTGCAGCCGTCCTGAATCAGTAGTGCCGAGAAGCAGCAACTCTCCCATCCATCTCAATGGAAAGGGAGCTTTGAAAAGCCACGGTTGCAAATTACATCTCATGCCTGTCATCAAACCATTATCAGCTTCTTCACTGCTGAGTCGTATAGATATCGAGAGACATTTATCTGTCCCAGAAATCCTGCCTCAGATTAGGTGCCAACATTTCCACCTGTTACTCACTCATCTATTGAACTTACTCATCTGTTAAACTGGGTCTTAGGAATACGTCGGAGTATTTTTAATTTGAAATTCTCATCATTGCAGAACGTGAACATTTATGGACAATGTAAAATTTCATACCAAACTAATCAAGAGGGGAAAAAATACCATAAAGATAATTTATTTATTTTTATTCATTTGAATAGAAGTGTTTGCATTCATTTCACATACTTGAAGTTCTCACAGAATCTCTGTTACCCAAGAGAGGGCAGAGATCTTACTGTGAAATACTGAGAGTCTGGGCTGTACCTAATAAACAGAGATTGCTCTTCAGGCCAACCCAAAATGTCAAAGAGGAAGGACAGTGATGGTTTGCAGGCGTGGGCTGAATTAGTGATCCAACATGGATCTCATCAGATAAAATATCCAGCTAGCCACTTGACACATGTCTGGATATTAAACAGTTGCCCAATGTGGGGAGCAACCATAAAATATCCTTGCAGTTGTACCTACTGTTGGGCTGGGCCATGTGGGTGCTTACTGGTGGCCTTTGATAAAGGAGCCTACTCTGCAAGTGCTCATGGCTGACCCAAAAGACTACGAAACCCAGCTGAGACACATTTGCAGCTAAATATCATCCAGCTGTGTGGAACAGTGCTTATTATCGGGAAAGTTTGGGGAGCTACCCAGAATGTCATGCAGTTCTACTAATATTAGCTTTAGCAACTCACAATTATAATGACTAATTGGAGCCATCACTCATTGCTATTGAGTTCCCAGGTGAAAACTATGGACCAGAACCTCCATTAGCATAAATTAGCATTGGAAAGTCAATTAAGTTACACTGATTTTACACTAGTTTTACTGTCTTTCATAAGGCTTGGAGAAAAAAGACCCATTTCTGATTTCAATTATCCCTGTTTTTTCCCCACCAAAGCAAATTTTTGTTACATTTCTTAACAGGTCTCCATAACCATACACATTTTCAACTAGAATACCACCCTGGTGTGGGTTTGCTAAGCAGAGCAGGTTTGCTTATCTATTTTCTTGAACACAACCTGTGCTTTCAAGGTGATTTTGGTGAGCTGGATTGTTGCTGTTCTCCTCAGCATAGGATTCAGAGTGGATAAAAGAGCATTTTCTGTGAAACAGCTCTTCTGAGGAATTTGGTCCCATTCCCATTACATGGGTGACAAAGTGTTTTTTCCTGTGTTGTGTGCGTGCGTGCAAGGGGGAGAGCAGGGGAAATATGAAAGAAAAGGGTAGAATATGCAACGTGGATATTTGCACTGATTTAAGGAAAAAAGAACATAACTATTTGCATTATATTTATAAATTAATGTATAAGTATATAAATACATAGTTTTAAAGCAACAGCATTTTTCTGTAGCATAGATCTTGACGGAAATCTGGCAGAAATATGCAGAAAAAGCTCTGCAGGTTGATACATAGTATAAACTCCAAGCAGATGGCTCTGAATATTTTGCACTAACTTGGAGTTATCAGAGACATTCGAGAGAGTGTTCCTGAAGAGAGGCCTGTGCAAAACACCCGTCGTTTATCAGCCCTCTCATCCAACAGAGCTACATCACTGATTAACATCAGATGAGCTGTATGACAGTGAAAATAAAAGTTCATGGAAGCCTAACAAATCCAATACCTTGGAGAGTTTTTGGCTCATACGGTGCATAGGAACTGGGTTGTGTTTTCATTTTAAAATTAAAAATAATAATAATAAAAAAAAAAGTTCACACTGGTAGAGGACTCAGGGTTTGTTTTTTTTTTTTAAAAAAGATTGTCTTACATCTGCAGAGATAGATCAGTGTAAGGCTGGCCCCTTGCCACTTTAGGGACTGAGCAAAAGAAGCAGCCTGGGGTCTGCTGGATGGAGCAGGAGTGCATCTGACGTAATGGGAAATTCCCCATGGCGTCATTTCTCATCTCCAGTGGCACCAGTGTATCTGCCCTGGTCTGCCAGGAAACGCTCACGCCAACTTTCAGGCAGAAGGCATGAGCTGAATGGGTTTTTTTCCACATCTGAAACATGTTTTTATCGTTCAGGTATTCCCACAAGTATTTTCGTTGTAGATGTGGGATTTCGGATGGGGGGTGATGGGTTTCGGGTGGGGGGGGTGATGGGTC
>VZRW01011564.1:950052-957552 GCA_013398125.1 Aegotheles bennettii | reverse complement strand
ACATCATTCAAATATAACCATTCTTTAGGAAGAAAATAAGAATACAATGAGAAATAGAGGAAAATTAGTAAATCTCCTGGCTTGATGAAGCTCAGCAGGACTGCCAGCTCCCCTTTCTGAAGACTGTCCCAAGGCCTCCTCCAGGGATTCTCTTCTCAGCATCACCAGGACAAACGCATAGTTCTGGCTCATAATTTCAGATCGATTTGTGTCACGGATTAGCATTCATTCTGAAATAAGACAAGGAACAACCGATGCAAAAAATGCAGACAAAATGAGATAGATCACAGCTCTGGTGTGGACAGCACCATGGGAAACCAACTTCAGTGGGAGAATTTGCATAGCGGTCAGTGCTGTGTCTGCAGAGGACAAGGCTGATGTTAGTGCTGGGTGTGCCAAAGAACGTATTTTTCAAGGTGTTTCAACATATATAAATCAAGTGTCAATATCAGAGCAGTAGCGAGCGGTTCCTCTTGCAGCAGAGCTCCTCATTGCACTCCCCATGGAGATCTGCTTTATGGCAGAGGGTTCACTCCAGTTTTGTTTAATGACTCGGTGACGGTGTGAGCAAGGCATACAATAATAGTTGTAATTATTTTCTCATTTAATTATTTGCCCGGCTGTAATGCATGTGGTCAGGATGGAAGGAGCTGTACATACAAAATCTCCAGGTATTGCTGTGGATGGATGGATGGACTAACATTTATATCCTTGCCTGCTGAAAGTAGGCTGCTTCTAAATAGTTCTCAGGGAGTGTCACAGATACTACCGATTGTCTAGAAACCAAAAAAACCCCTACAAAAACAACCACAGTAAAGGTATTGTATCTAATGGCAAATGATAGCTGCTCATTAGTGCCCAGGATCTCCTTTCATAAAAGATTATGAGTCAGCAAAGTCAGTACTTGTATTTTGAAGTCCTTCATTTAAATTTCTCAACTTTTTATTGAACATCAAAAAGACTCTCTTCTTAAAAAGGATGGGGATAGTCAGAGGTGGAGAGGACTAAATAAATCAGGCTGAATATCCTCTGAAACTGTAGCTCTACTGATAGGATTAGCATCAAATAACAAAACTAGATGTTTTATACTCTGGATAATTCATAGCGGGAGAAAAGCCAATAATGAATTTAAATGCTAGAACGTGACTTTTTTGCTTGTGATTGTTCCTAACTCGCAGGTACTGGGCTGTAGGGCTTGAGGGCAGGAGACTGCCTTGTCTTCAGAGCTTTCCTGCTGAGAGCCAGGCAATATCCCTCCTCCCCTGCTTTCCCACCACCAGCCGTGTGGAGCACAGGATCATGGTGCATGGAGTCAGAGGCAATCAGAGAAAGAAATACAATAGGCTATGCAATAAGAAAAATGTTTTTCTAACTCTGGGCTCAGGTGTTATGGACATATTATGCTGCTTTCTGGAGCTGAAATCAGAATTTCTAGAGGCTTAATTTTCTTTGGCTTTTAGCAGGTAGTTGTGGGAACCACTGACGCTGCTAGTCTCTTATGGCTAAATTATGTGTTCAGAGTTAGCCTGAGTATAGATTTAGTCTTGCTGCTCTTGCACGGAGTCCATTGTAAGATAATTTGTCCCACTCAATTAGACTAAGTTGTCATGTGAGAAGTGCTGAGCTACCACAGCCGGGTGGCTGGTGGCCCCAAAGTTGGCATGCTTGGAGTGAGCTCCCAGGCAAGCACACAACCCAACAGGCTACCAGTCTGGTAGCCTAAATTTACCAGTGGGGGTAGAGGAATTTCAAAGCTCTGTTTCTTCCGATGCTCCGTAGAGAAGGCTGAATGGTTCCAGGTAACAACATTTCTATCTTCCAATGTTAAGAGTAGGACATTGTGCAGAGGAGTATGTTAAACAACGCTGAGGGGGAAAGTCAAGCACCGACCGTTTCATTTTTGGCAGCATTAAAATTGTCTATAGTAACCTGAATTTTATCCCCTTTACACAAGATCTGAGAAGGTATTTATCTGCAGGATGGCTTCTCGCATCCATGACCCTTCCCACCATTGGTGCCCACTACATATATTTTTCAGGCATGAATCAGGACTGTGTAGTGAAGGAGATTTATCTGTACCTTCTTCTCTTCATTTGTAGCTGAAGTTAGGTAATATATAGTGTCTGAGGCAGAGGAAGGAAGGTATCAATTCTCCAGTTGGGTCCTGCTGACCCAATGCATCAAGTCTCAAATATGGTTTCTATCTTTATTTCTGTCACATATTTTCTGTGTCATCTTGAACGAGTCATGACCAGTTTTTCAGTGTTGCAGCATCCCTCTCTGTCTAGTCACTGTTTAACAGTCACTTGGAGCTTTAATTGTCGTCGTGCTGAGTGCTGCATGTGCCATCAGCAGGACCTGGCGTGGCGACTGTATTCTAAAACTCTTTTGACTGTGTAGGCAAACTGGAGGTGGGACAGAGAAACACCTGGAAAATACAAAGTATAACCTAAATAATAGGAAGAAATGCTTTGCTGTGAGGGTGGTGAGACCCTGTCCCAGGGTGCCCAGAGAAGCTGTGGCTGCCCCTCCCTGGCAGTGTTGAAGGCCAGGTTGGATGGGGCTTGGAGCAACCTGGTGTGGTGGGAGGTGTTCCTGCCCATGGCAGGGGCTGGATGAGCTTTAAGGTCCCTTCCAACCCGAACCCTTCTATGATTCTATGAAATAAGACTTTCCACTGGAGTAGATCATGCACTGGTAAGCCAAGCTGTTGATGGCAGAGCACAGACCTCCTGTGACTCGTGGCGGTCCAGGTGGAGCCAGCCCCAAGGTCTCTGTGCCAGTATGGTGGTCACTTGGCTCCACTGTGTTCGGTCACAGCCAGGGGGTCAGGATGGCACCTGGCCCAGCAGAGTTGCTTTCAATCTCTTTGTACTTCACCCCAACTGAAAACCAGTAACACAGCGGTAATTTCACCTCCTGGAAGGGCAGCGCTGTTAATTCTGAAATGCTTAAATGTGATGGGGAAAACGTCTATAAGGAGGTTGATAAGACATTGACTTAATAAATTACAAGGTTAGGAAGATGTGCCCTGTGGAAGTCACGGTGCCACATATTTTTCAGAGAATATAAAAAACGTGTGAGGTAATGTTAATCATCACTCTCCATCCTGTGCACTGAGCAGGACAGCTATTCTACATACGAGAAAGTGATAAAATGTAATCATATAATTTAATACTTATAAATCAATACTGTGTGAAGATTGTGCAAGCATTTGTTAACTTGTGGGTAGTTGACAGGGAGCATTTCTTTAATGTAAAGTCTTTAATTTGCAGATATACGTTATTGAAAGGAGTAATGAAAAAGTGGTATTTATTTTGGGACATTTACAAATTGATGTGCTATTCCATTTCGAACGAGACTACAAATCAATGATTTTATCCTCTAACCACCATAATCATAATTTGCCAGTTGTTTAGTTGGAGGGAGTTTTTAAATTAAAAAAAGATCATAATCATTATACCAACAACAAGACTGATTAATTAATTAGTCCTCACTGAGATATTTAGATGTACCAACTTTCAAAGTGTCCAGTACGACGCTAAATTACTTCGCTGTTGTTCTGGCTTGGCATTTATGGTAATTTGTCAAGCCTATATGCAGTAATGGATTGACTCATATAACGAAGGCTATAATTGCAGCTGTTAGGTAGGCCTTCTTTATCTCAGCCTGTCTGAGTCCCCATTCCTGCATGATTTCTTGCTGTGCCGAAGCCATGTGTGTCTTGTTTTGTTTTAATACATTACTGACCCAGGGTCTCAGGTTACTGGGGTTCCTGTCATACATTTAGTTCCACTCTCATAAAGCATCACACAAAAAATGCTGGAACAAGGTAACAATCATTGCTCAATATACTAAGTATAAATGTCAGAGTGTAAAACTTGACTGCAGGAGAACAGTGTAGGGGGAGATAATAATTGAAAATAGGACACTCCGAGCAGTAACAGTGAGGCTGTGAGTTACAAGGGCTCCTATGGCATTGTGCAATGTGTCTGCTACGTCTTGTTTATCATCAGAAGCTTGAGATCCACCACCTCTTTACTATGTATATTACATTATATAGGCACGTTCTGTCCTGGTGGCTGAAAGTGCCCTCGCAGACCTCACCAGCTCATGTTCTCCACAGCATCCTCATCAGTGTGGTACAGGACCCTGACCTGGGCAGAAAATTTAGTAGTATGAAGAGTTTGTTTAGTTGTTTGGTACATTAAAAGTATGTTCTTCTTCTGTGATCCTACCTTTACCCTGACACACCACTTACTTTTCACAGTGTCTTAAGTGTGACAACAGATGTTTGGTAAACTTATCTTTTAATCTCTGATAACTTACATAATTGAAGAAGTTAACAGGTTGTTCACTTAATAAGGATCATTTAGAGGCAGGATTTTTTTAATAACTTGCTGGAAGGGGGAAAACCCACTCTTGGCTAATATGAAGCATATTTTGCATTTATTATGGGAAAAAAAATTTCAGGTAGGAGGTGAGGAGACAATTTGGGAATTTTTGTTAGCTGAAAAACTGCATATTAAACATGAATTGTGATTTTCCATCTGGCCCTACTGGTTAGGAAGCTGCAGTTGGGCATGATCTTCACTGTCAATCAACAGTCCCCAACTGCGAGATGCAAACCTCATGACGAAGCCCACCCCAACTCATTAAACCAAAGCAAACTGTATGAAGTGCGCCGCTGTGTGATTTTAATATTTGGTGCATGTGACAGGATCATTTTAGTGATTTGCAGGATTTATCTCCTCTTAAAAGTACTGCCTAAGGCTACTCTAATTGGTAGGAAAGCAAATTCCCCCTTCTCCTCCTGTCACTCTTTGTTTTATTTACTGAGAACTGCCGAAACCTATTTACACAATAATGAGGATAAATCACCGTGATGCTTTCAACACAAAGAGAAATGTTGAGTGAGTTGAACGCTGTACAATTAAAACTAAATTCAAAATATTTCTGAAGTAGTGTTTACAGTTAGTGATAGTGAAACAAAATTAAGACAAATGGTATGGGCGTACATTGCAACTCGTGCAGACAGACAGCTAAAATCAACATTCTTGAGGCATCTTTTATGATGGACAATTTCATTCAAGATTGCAATTAAGTAAATGCATGTAAGTTGCCGACAATAGCCCAGATGTTCCCCCTAGATATGTGTGCAGCTCTTGTATTTTTCCCGTGGGCTTGGAGCTCAGCTACTTCCACCCTAGTTGTCTTCTCCACAAGGTGCCCACCGGCAACCTTGCTACCCACAGGTCAGGGTGGAGATCCTACAGGTGGGGAGGACACTCTTCTGTGCTGGTGTGAGGTTGCACCTCATTCACTCTTGCATCCTGGAGAAGTTCCTTGAAAAAGGGATGGCATCTTAAGGCTGGGACCAGCCTAGGCTAGATGGCAAGGTGAACACTGTGAATGCAACACCTGAAGCTGGTGGCTGCTGTGCTCCTGTGGGTCTCAAAGGGCCTATTGCTCGGTATGGCCCAAAGCTGACTAAGAACTTCCAGATTAAGATTTCTCTTGACTGGCTTTTGTAGGGGAGAACAAACTGGGGGGGTTGTTACCATAGAGTGAATGATGGACCCTTGTTCCTGGGGCTTGATCCTGTGCTTCTTGCCTGCACACCCCCGCTAAGACAACCAGGTTTAGAAACACTGTCTCAAAATGGACTGCTCAGCACCTGGTGCATTTTTTAGAGAAACAGAACAATCTTGAAGTGCTTACTTACAAACCTCATGTATTGCTGTCATGAGACCTTTTATATGAGTTTTGATAAATAGTAATTAAAAATTGAATTAAGATATGCACCATTGAGAGATCTTTGCTCTTGCCTGATTTTTAGTCCATACTGTAACAAACAGACAGCAGAGCAAAATCAACCTGTATTTATCAGCACGTGACACCAACAAGAACCCCTTTTACAGAGTACAAGTCCTCTGCTCTTTAATTTGCCCTGGCACAAGCCCTCAGATTAGATCATTCCATTAAACCCAAGAAAACACCGTATGCACCATGAAGAGGAAATCACATCTTTTGAGAACAGCCTCTCCTCTTCTGTAGGAGATGTAGGCAGGTTACCTATGCTTGGTGGTAATGGTAGAAGGGGTGAGGCAACAGGATGATGCCATATGGTTCTGACCCAATGGGGTTCACCAAGGAGTTGGTGGTTGCATCACTCCGCCTGTACACGTGGCTGCTGCTGAGGCTCCAGCACAGAACAGATTTCATCCTTGCCGTTAAGTGCAGTGTAAGATACCAATAAGTGTAATAATGAATAATAAAAGATGTATCCCTTATTAGAACACAGGTTTTGTGTTATCTGTAAACGGAGCTTCATTTTCACTGAAATGAATGGGAAATAAATTCTTTGCAGAGAAGCTTTGCAAGGTATTTTTCACAGATGTTGCAACAGAATACTTAAATAACGCTACAAAATTACAACATCAAAGTAAAAACTTATCAATTATTGAGGTCTAAAATGACCTCTTGCAAAAGCACATGCAAGTCCATCGATACCAGTGGAGTTATTTTTATTTATGTTGTCAGGTGTTCATATAAAATTTGAATATTTGGCTCTTTGGTTTAGATCCTACAATAAGTGATATCAGAGACAAAAATCCTATTCATAGGAACAGTGGAGGACTGGACCTCGCAACACAGCTCTCAGAGATTGGTCAATATAATGCTGAGTGTGGAGAAATGCAGGATTGGGATGGAAGGTGTGATCAGATCTGCCCTCATCCATCTGTCCCACGGGCAACCACCAGCCCCATGGGCAATCATCAGTCCCATGGGCAACCATTGGGATGGCTGGATCCATGTCCACGTGCACATCTGGGCTGCTTCCCAGCAGATCCCAAATTGCCTTGACAAACCGTGGGTTGGTGGAGGGGGTCATGGCATCCTGACCACTGGGAGAGCTGTACTGGGGTGTCCCCGTGAGGTTGTACTGGTTGTTCCTGCAGAGCAATTTCACTGCTGGTCAGTTTGGCCCTGCCTGTCCCATCTCCTGGTCAAGGTCGATGACTCATTTTTACTGTCTTCTTCCCTCCTGCCCCCAAATTGCAGTCAGGGTTTTGTACACTTATTTCTTTGTGTCCTTCTGCAGCTGGTGCAGTTGCTTCCAAACAACACTGTTAAAATTTAGTTTTCTGGTTACTTAATTGGGAAGTGGCGATCCATTCATTTCCATTTGTTGTCTTATGTCCACACATGTCATTTACTTGCAAAAAAACTGGGACCAAAGTAAACTGCAGAGAAAAACGGTAGAGCTCGAGTTTAATTTTTACATGAATCTCTTTAAACAACATTTTTATTGTAGATTTCTTTCAATGCAAATATTCTGATCCTAAATTAATAATACTAATGCCTAATACGTACGTATGCTTTTAGAAGATGTTTCCCTGCAGAAGACTTACAGAACTAGCCCCCAATTTCCTGAAAATATGCTTAAAAAGCACTGCACTTTTCTATATACAGAGCATCTTGACAGTTTAGGTGATG
>VZRW01011564.1:920052-930052 GCA_013398125.1 Aegotheles bennettii | reverse complement strand
GGGTAATAGAGTAAAGGATGAGAATTACCGTTTGACTTCAGATGTCTCCTCTTCCCCTGCTCTCTCCTGCTTCCACCCCATAACTGCGCTGTGCCCCTGCGGACAGTTTCTCTTCCAAAGAACTTCAGAATTGCAGATAATGATCCAAATCTGACCTTTTTTTACCCATGAAAGTAGAGCAGGCTCGTCATAGCTTAGCAATTCTGCATTTTGTACTATAGCAAGATCTCATCCGTAGGCTTAATTGAACGCACTAACTGCGTACCTGCAACATGGATGAAAATGAAACAGGATTATTGGAGTAAAGCAAAATGGTGCCAGCGGGGCTGATGCAGTTTTTTGTCCACTGTCCGGTTTGAATCGGACACTGGGGAGATCTTCTTTGGCAAAGGGGTAGAGGCTGCTTGTCACTGTAGGTTTCAGCTGACCTCCTTACCAGGGATCTCACCTCTCGTCAGTGCAGATTTTGGTCTAGGGTATTGTTGCCAAGATTTTGGTTTCAGGTGTCGCTGCCAGGACACTCACACTCGGTATCTGAAATAGAAAGAATTAAACATGTAATTCCTGCTGAGGTTTATTTGCATGAGTGAGGTTTCTGTTTGGGGTCTGCTGGAAAAACGCTTTAGTAATGATGTTTCTAGGGCGTAATAGGTGGTTTTTCACCACAAATATTCTTTTAGCCAAACAATATTTGAATTGGACTAAACTAAAGCCACCACTTGTGCTTATAATACCAATATTTTCTTGCTCAGTGTTGAAATGCAAGTACAGAAGCCTTTCTGGTCTATTTGCTACAACACCTCCTCTCAAAAAGGTTAAGAAGAGGTGAAAAGGATGAAAAGGCACTTGCAGGGCTTAAAAAATCTTCTATGGAAAAAAGCCATCTTTCATATCACAAAAAAGTCTCCCCTAGGTTGTTATGTGCATAAGGTGGAGGCTTAAGAGCAGACACATTTGCAGATGAACTGCTTTTACTAGCTTCTCCGAGACATGACATTTGTTCAGAAGATTAGCCAGGTTGTAATGTGTAGCATAATTGCACTGTGTGGATGTCCCAGAAGTGAAAACCTAATTGCTTGACAGGCCTATAACTTTGTGGTACGCTCTCACCTTGTTAGGTCCTTTTCTGCCACAGTTCAAACGTGGTCTGGCCGCAGGTGTGCCTCATTTACCGCGCAACAGAACGCGTGGAGTTTAATTGCACAGTGGTTGTTAGGAAAAATTGGTGGGTGGAATATCAAGTGACTTACTGTACGCGGCTGGCAGATGGGCGTTGAGAGGCATCGCGAGCTAAGTGTATAGGTGAGGGGAGTTAATAAAAGATGTAAATTTTAGCTTAAAATAGTGAAGTCTTGTGGTAGGTAATACATTTTAATTAAGGTGGTAGCAGTCCCCTTGCTAGCAGCGGGGAAAAAATCAGAGCAAAGGAGCATCACAAAGACCGCATTTTTCTCTGTATCAGTATTTTAGGAACAGCTTAGTGTGTTCAGGAAGGCTATCCTGCAAGACTGTACTTATTAAAAAGACTACATTTGTGTATATAATGAAAAATATAGCAGGGAGAGGCAAGTCTAAGAGGGCCTGTGTTCTCATTCTGTTGGTAGCAGTGAAGTTTGAAGCACGACCAAACCGAGCTCAGACCCAGCTCCTTGCTTCTTACTGTGTCACAGTGATCTTGTCTTGGGAGAGAGCAGGGAAAACATCTGGCCTTGTTCTCTCTGTGGTAGGGATGGGTTCATAGATTCCACGGTTCTTGTTGGTAGGCTGAGAGGAACAATCAGGTTGATTGTCTTCTCCTGGCAAGCTTTGAGAAATGCCCTGCCTGGGAACATGGCTTTTAACTTGTGTCGTCTTCCTCTGAAAATGTTGTCTTGACATCACCTATGCACCATGAACTCTTTGAAAACACAGATTAAAAAAAAAATACAGATTTCAGTGTCAAGGAATGCAGCAGAGCTGAGGTACGAGTGCTGCTTGTGTTCACCCCAGCCTTGTGGCTTCAATATTTAACCCAATGCTTAGGTTCATCCTGGTAAAATTGAAGATACCTAATTCTAACAAACATGGGTCTTTTTCACCAGATAATTGAACAAATAACAACTCCAGCTGATGTTTAGTGAAAGGGTGCTTAATGGCCCTTTTTTTGACAGGATGTGAGCTCTGTATGGAAACAATTCATGAACGCTTCACATTCAAAACAACCCACGAGGAGCAACACTTAGCATTCCTAGTGCACAATTCATTTGAGAATTTCAGAGCAATTTACAAACATTAGCTCCATAAGCCTCGCAACACCCATTTGAGATCAGAAAAAAAAATAATAGATAAGTTACTCCTCTCCAGCCTGGCTGTGGCACTGAGGAGCTGCAAAGCTGGAGGCTCAGCCCAGCTCCTGACTCCTCCACGCCAGGTGGTCCCATACCAACATGAGCATCAGCTGGTCTTTGCACACCATTGCAGTCCATGTGGTGGAGGGTGTACAAGAAAGAATAGAGTATGACAGAAATGCCATGATGTTTAGCCTATACTCAGTTGATCTGGAGAACATAAGTATCTTAAAAAACCCCTCAAAACCAAGACAGATAAAATTAGGGTGAGGGTTTTGTGGAGTCGCTGACAGTGTCCCTGCAGTGGTGTCCAGAAAACCGAGTTCAAATGAGCATCCAAGTTAGGAGATCACATCAGCCACTGTGGGAATCCAGCTCTCTTTCAGCTTGACAGTTAAAACCCCTTTACACACAGGCCGGGAAGTTTTAAAGAGATGTGCATTCAGCTGAACTGACAGCATCGATTTATTTATGCACGGTTTCAGTAAACCTACTCGTTTCCCTTCTTGCCTCTCTGATATGAGAGGTTGTTCCTTCATCATTAGTGTCCTGTATTAATATTAGAGCCCTGCTCGAGGTTTAACTGAAAAGAAGGACCGGTGATGAAAAGAACCAGTTTGTGATATGAGGATACTCCCATAATGCTCCTGTCTGACCCTCAAAGCTGCACAGTTGTACTTTCTATTGGCTGTGGTTGGGTGCTGAAGAGGGAAGAGGCACCTGGCCTGCCTCCTGCCAGGAATGCTGTTGGCACGTGCATACAACGAGAATAGTCATAGCCATTTATAAAGATTGGCATGAATAAATTATGGTTGTTCATATTCTAAATGTAAAGGCTCTGCCTAACCTCGCTATTCAATGTGTATGAATTTGGGCAGCACCAGCTGCTGGGCTGGCGCATCTGAGAAGCTCTGGGTGAGGAGAAGCTCCTGAGCCTTGCTTGTCATTAACTGTCAGTCGTTAGCCAAAAAACCAGACCTGTACAACATTTTTAAAATTATGAAACATGAAAACATGAAGGAAAGAGGAGGCCTTAGGCTGTGAACATCCTCCTGCATGAGCGCAGGGTGGTGAGGGACCCCCATCCTACATGGCCTACAGTGTGGAGACATCCCGTATCAGCTCCTTCCTCCAGTACAGGAGGGCAACTTGAAGGAGTCTGCAACTTTCCAAGCTTTACCCCTTCCTATAAGTGCTCGCTGTGTTCCTGGGAGGCAGTGTGGCTACAAAACGGGTTTATGGGGAGATGCCGAGATGCTAAGGGTCAGTCCTAAATAATTGCTGGTTGCTGCTCAGCAAAAACAAGTTGGATTTCCATCCCTGGGTAGAGTGACTCCTCACAGTTAAAGGCTGGCAAAGGTTGAAGAGGTCGTAAGACAGGGCCTAATTTGCCACGTTCCTTTCCTTTCAAAAACAGTGAGTGAACTGGGGCCTTGCCGGTGGGCAGATCCCGCCTGGATCTCCCTGGAGTCAGCAGGAGTTGGATCGAGTCCCTTTGAATAGTGAGAGTTTCCAAACCGGAGGCAAAGCCAAGTGTTTTGCAGAAGATTGATCATTCATTACCTTGGAATTTTTCAACGTAGAGGTCATTACTGCTAATATAAGTTGTGAAAAAATAAAATGTATTAAAAAAATAGAGACAAATTTTCATCTGGCGTAAGTCATTGCCTTTGAAGTCAATGAGTCATTGAAATCAACTTTCCCACATCGAGCTAAGGATATGGCCTGGAGTCAATACATTTGTAGTTGTTGAAAAATTAAAAATATAAATTTGCCTTTCCCTGGCAATAATGTTCTGTTTACAACAGAGATCTCATGCTTTAAAATAAGTTCATTAACTAATAGGAAAGTGATATTTCACTACCAGGATTCTTTTGGGTATAACTATTTATGATTAAATTTTATTAAACTTTTTTAAAATTGCATTTACATTCTGATGAATCTAATAGATTTCAATTTTGTATTTTTATAGATTCTTTCTAAAGTTTTTCCTCAAGTGCAATCAGAACTGTTTGAAGAATGCAGGCAACCCGCGAGACATGCGAAGATTCCAGGTACAAAGCCTCTTAAAGAATAAACAATGTATAAAAGACTTTCTCATATATTCACCTTGAACTTTTTTTTATGAAAAAACAGCATCAGTACTTCAACTTAGAGTCGTGCCAATGCTGCGTGACTTTGAAAAAAACAGTCAGTATTTTACAATTCCTCCACTAATTTAAGCGCTGGTTGTTGGGACTCGCGGAGTTCTGCAGTGGGCTGCAATGCACAAATGCTGAAGCAAGTGGGTCTCTCCTCAGGAAGTATTTCCACAGTTTTTCTTGCTTTGTAGCATGGTGCCTGCTCAGACCAGCAGAGGTTTTACAGATGTAGACTGAGTAGAATACTCTTGCTAACAGACATGGCTGCGGAACCTGGTGAAGTCTGGATTGCACACAGGGGTTTTTCACATTCACGACTCGTAAATCCCACAGTGGTGGTCCAACCCACATGTTTTTATTCCAGTTGTGTTACAAAATGCTTAATACTTCACTTTCTCCTTACAGCTTTTGAAATGCCTTGTGGTGAAGTGCATACAAGCAGAGAGACAGCTGACATGATGGACAAATGATTTCCACTGTATTTGGGGTCATTTGAAAGGCTTGTTAGGAAATACTTGCTTTTTATTTCAAAATATTTCACAAATGACTCATATTCGAGACCAATAATAAACTAATATTGAGATGTTCAAAACTTTCTTATTTTTGAGAAGAATAACTTGTGGTCAAACTTGCTAGCAAAGCATGTGACATCTGTTTTCATGCACAGCCAACCAACCGGTGAAGC
Organism: Aegotheles bennettii; assembly: GCA_013398125.1. Lineage (NCBI taxonomy): Eukaryota > Metazoa > Chordata > Aves > Caprimulgiformes > Aegothelidae > Aegotheles > Aegotheles bennettii. Next base: position 924,899 of record VZRW01011564.1, on the reverse strand, counting down.
CAGCACCCTTGAGCCAGCCAACAGAAAAGATCTGTAGCTGGGAAAAAAATATATTTCTTCAAAACAATTGAGCCAAGCTTCCATTTTTCATGCATCCCAGCTTCACGTGGCATTGGTGATATTGATCCATCTGAACAGAACAGAAGGTCAAACCTGGAATGAGTGGAAATGTCCTCTTTGTCTCACCGATGACTAAATGAAGCATCAGTCATGAGTGATCTTGTGGTTGACAATGGAGCCAGTAGGCACCAGAAAGACTTTTCTGGGTCTCTTTAGCTAATCTGCCTGCCTCTCAGAAGGTTTAACTGGACTTAACAGTATGTCAGATCTTGCACAATAATTTTAACTGGTTTCACTGCCTCAGCACCTTTCTTTAGGTGCACTGCAGGAATAAGCCGATATAACAAAGCATAGCATGTCGACTTTCTTTTGCTGAACTACAGTATTTTCCCCTGGTGACTGACCTATATATACATGACAGAACAAAAATAGTTGTCATTTTTATATACACCTTTCTCTGTCTTTTTAACATGCCGTGTTCTAGGAACCAATTCCTGAAACCTTTGCTGAAAATCACACTTGTGTGTTTTGCGATATTGCTTAAAAGTCTGTGAATCTCATTAAAAGTGCAAGCAGAGAACCCAGTGGCCTGGCAGCAGCTCTGTGGCCGAGGTGAGCGTGTGGCCTCCTCAATCCCCAAAGTGGAGATGGGCAAGAGTGAAAGTGTCCACTGCTGGGAGGGGAAGGGTAGGGAAGCAGAGCAGGCTGGCAGAGAGCTGCCCTCGGGCTGTTCGAAAGGGTACCGCAGATGGCTGTCTCAAAGGAGGCAGGAGACACAGAAAAGGTGCTGTGATAGCTGAAAGCTAATTATGGGCTGGGAATAAGGAACAGGATCAGAGGTGATTCAACACATAACAGCAGACAAGAATTTTCTTCTGATGCCTTGGACCAGCTCTGTGCAAAAGGGGGCTGGTTTTTCCCCTTCCATTTTTGTTCGTTTGGGTGAAGGAGCTGGTGTGAGAACTCCAGCAATCACTTTTATATCCAAAAGTAAGAGAAATGGAAGATGGACACTAGAATTTGTACTATCTGTTGCTGCCATCACCGGTAGGGTTAATAAGTCCTAGCTCAGCCATTGACTTTGAGCACTCGACTAACATTAAAACCCAAAGAGAACGCTGCAGTGATTACTTCGTTTAGAAAATCTGGAACCCACCCCACAGAGCCCATGCTGGAATATTTAAATAAGATGCAAATGTCTATCTGGGATAATAGTGATAGACCTAGGGAGCCGTGTTACACACACACCCAGGCGCATCTCACGGGTTCCTCTTTGGCTGGTGCTCATGTGATATCATTTCCGGAAGGAGTTTCACAACTCCATTGTGTAGGTGTTTTCATCGGGAAGGTTGTACATTTTGCATATGTTCCTTTTCCATTTTCTACTGAGAAGCAGCTGGAAGCCAAAGAAGGCCCTATCCATCATCTCTTCTATGGCCGGACTCTGAACCTGGACACAAGAATAGGAGCCTTTCACTCAAAAATAAAGGAGGAAATTCCATTGACATACCAGGGTCAATCACCATCCAAATGAACTTGAGAAGGGATACTTTTCATGGATTGAAAACACTTTCACTATTCATATTCAACTCGCTCTTTTCAGATGCAAAAAAGTTCATTATCAGACATTAAATGTAATTGTAAAACTGACCTGGAGATCATTTACTGAAGAAAAAAGTGGGGAGTTACGATGGTTTCTGATTTATTAAGCTTTTTTTATTTGAAGAGAGTCTCAAGTGAGCAAATTTTAATTAGATAAACTATCTAATCAATATATCAACAGATCAATCAAAACAGCAGCTTTTAAAACGAGTGGCTAGAGGGGTGTTTCTGAAACTAATGGCTAGAAGAATATTTCCCTGAATTGTATTCATTTGTTAGCATAATAGGAGATTAAACTCTAATTAGTGTAGCAGGTTCTGAAGAGAAACAATTGTGAGTTAAAAATCACCAGCGTTAGCCACGTAAACAAAGATATATTAATAGTTGTCATTCACTTAATTTAAAGCCCAAAGTAACAGGCTGTGGTGGTGTTTTGTCTCCAAAGAGGACGCAATTCTGTAGCTACCTTTGTGAAAAAATGCAGGATTTTTAAAATTCTGGGTTTTTGTTTTCTTCCGCAGGTTGTTGTATCAACAACAGTCAATGTGGATGGCCACGTGCTGGCTGTCTCAGACAACATGTTTGTACACAACAATTCCAAACACGGGAGGCGGGCTCGCCGCCTTGACCCCTCAGAAGGTACGGCCCCTTCTTATCTGGAAAATGGTAGGCACACATTTACATGTCTTTTTTTATTTGCAATGCTTTTTTTTCTTTTTCTTTTTTTTTTTTTGGCACCATACTTTATGTAGATACACTACTACATTTACTTTTACATAATTTCTGCTCTCATCCATCAAACCACCCATTAAAAAAATCCATTAGTATTTCTCAGCCCTTGTCAACCAGAATACGGGCGCTTCTGAATTTGCTTCTGACTTCTTTCTTTATTTAATACTTACAGTTTTGCAGTCACAACCAATTTTTCATCTTTTTCTATTTATTTTTTTTTTCAGTCTTGTTTTGCTTGCAGCTTTTTCTTGCTATTTAATTTGACTTGATTTTATTTTGGCTTGTCATATTCCTTGATCCAGAAGTACAGGCTCAGGTTATGTATGCAAGTTTAAGTGGATGGTAAAAACATGACCGAATCTGTAAAGAATTTACTGTGAGGTCAATTTCCTGTGGCTGGGCCTTACTGCAGATTGCGGCAGGAGGGGGTTTGTATGAGAAAAACAGCATAAAATGTTTTTCTTCAGACTGACTCAATGTGATTGACTTCTTGCCTGAACTGCTAAAAGAAGATAGTCTGAGATGAAGAGGAGAATGGAAAGTGTCTCTGAAAACCCAGAATTGTGAAATGCTATCTTTGTGGAGCCCATCAGCCTCTGAATCACTTGCACACAGTTGCAGCTGCGCTTGTACATGCTCACACATGTAATTATTCTCCACAAAGCCCAAAATAATAATTTAGATTTAAATATCACTTTGTTTGCACTGTAAAATACACCAACATAAAGATACAAAATTACTCTCAGCTAACCTGTTTTTTAATAAAATAAGGATAGGGTAGGATAAGGTAGAGTAGGGTAGAGTAGGATAGGATAGGGTAGGATAGGATAGGGTAGGATGGGATAGGGTGGGATAGGATAGGATGGGATAGGATAGGATAGGATAGGATAGGATAGGATAGGATAGGATAGGATAGGATAGGATAGGGTAGAATATTTTCAGTAGGATCACCTACAATAATCATCTAGTCCAACTGCCTGATCACTTCAGGGCTGACCAAAAATTAAATGTATAGGGATCAAATACACTTTCAGTTCTTACAGAGTTAGAATTCTCAAAACCACTGTGATTTGATGTCCACCTGCGTGGCCAGGCCATGCACATCAGTTTCCATGGGACTCCTCTTGCAGGTTGTTACTAACATATTGACAGGATCATGGCTTTTTACACTAATAAAATTCATTAAAGTAGTAACAGAATACTAAGCTGCTAATACAATCATTGTCATTTTCTGTTTCAAATAGTATATACCAATGGGCACGCAGAGAAATGAATGAGGCAAGCAACAATTATCAGAAGGAAATACGATCTAGACATCAAAAAATGGAAAACGATTTACAAATCTGCTGCACTCCTCACACACAAAACTAATTTGTTTTTCTGCATTAATAACTAAGGTATAAGAGAACAAAAATATAATAATTAAAGGTCGCCCTGAACACCAGAGTCATTATAGGCTATGACGTATTGTTTATCTCTTTCATATGCACTGAAAGTAGGTGTGTGTTTTGCCTAGCAACCGTCACTAATGAGGTTCACAATTAAGAAGGCTGAATCCTCTCCCCTAGTCCTCTCCTTCCCCAGAGAGCACGAACTAGCAACATTATAGGTTCAAGTAAGCATGCTCAGCCCTGTGGTGTTAGGTTTTAGTCTAGGTCCAAACTCAGCCTCTTCTAATGAGCTATTATGATCTTAGCAAAATACAAGTATTTATTTTTGTAAGCTGCATGAAAAGAATTTGACTGTAAGCAGAAAATATCACTTAGAAAAATAAAGGCCACTTTTACAGGCTGTGGAAAAATCTACATAAATGTCACTAGCCAATAGCTCCTTTCTGCGATATGGTAATTGATTTGCTTTATTTAAATGTTAAAAACAAGAGTGCCAAATCCTCTTTGCCTAACCTCCCATAAATGCTCGTTCAAGTAAGCGGCACCGTTGCAAATGAATGTGAAAATCCGCACGCTCCTTCTTAAAGGCCTGGTTTTAATAACAATTCTCACAACTAAATAACTCAAAGTGAGCACTCTGGTAGCAGAGAATCAAAATGCCCTTGAATGTAGGGGAGGATGGCAGAGCCAGGGTTCAGACACGCCGAGCTGTGTCGGTGGGACCCAGAGGCACCCAGCATCCGGACACTTGGGGATCCCCACGCTCCCCATGCGCTTTGGCACCGTTGGGAAAATGGGGTCACTGACTGGTTCTGCTCCAGACCCACAGCTTTGCAGGGTTTTAGTGGAGCCAGAATAAGCTTCAGCCTCTTGAAATGGGGATGGTGTCACCTGCAAAGAAAACTCCCCAAATGGTAACCTTGCTTACTTGGAACCCTTTGTTCCCCCCCTGCTCAGGGTAACACAGGAGACCGATGCCCTGCTTAAAATGATGGTCTTTATGTCATGCCCCGAGTTAGCTGTGTCCCCGTGCCCCTCCAGCTTCCATCTGGGGTGGTATGC
>VZRW01011564.1:912552-915052 GCA_013398125.1 Aegotheles bennettii | reverse complement strand
TTGTGGTTTCCAGTGGTTTTAATATGAAAATTCTTACTTTGGGATGAAGTATTGCTGGCTTTTTATCTAAAATGTGTATTACAGTTTTTCTGACATTTAATAGTGAATTTAACTGAGGTGCTGGAAAGGAAAGGGGAGAAATAGCAATTTAATCTACCGTACTTTTGGATGAGGATTCTAGGTAATAAATTTGATCCGATGAATCAATCTCCCTTTTGAAAACAAAGAGCCTTTAACTGTTTACTTGACAGACTGCAGGGATTCGGGGAGAGTTCTTGCTGCTTATTGGGTAGATAATGCAGATTGCAGATGATGCGCGGATGATGTGCATTTTGATGAATATTTTCCCACTAGACTGCAACTGTTTCTATCTATTAATTTAGATCAAATGGGAAAAGTGTGTTCCTGGGTAGTTTTAAGCTAGGACTTTTTGAACAGTTAACACATTGTGGCTATGTTTTTCTGTCTGCTTAAGATCTATGTCTGAAATGAACTTTTAAGTGAAGGTAGAATCCGAGATTCCTATCTTCCATCCATCCCCAAAGAAATCACAGCCTGAGCAAACCCAGTGCTTGCATTCACACCTGGGTACCTCACTTCTGGCTTGCGAGGGAGAGAGTATTTATATTTTCTTGGTCTTTATGATTGGGTTTTTACCAGAGTTATCAAATGGGATGGTGATGCCCATGGTGTTTTTGGTGCTAAGAACATAACTCAAAAGCTGATGTTGTTTCACAGTCTGCAGCAAAGGTGACAACCGCAGGTGGGGCTGCACCCAATCACCCTTACAGCCTGGAAAATGCTCTGATGAACACAGGGCAGGCAAAGCCTCAGCAGAGCATCCTGACAAGTATGACTATTTAGCTAAGAGAAGCGTTCAGCAAAATAAAAAATGAATGAATTAAAAGCCTTAGACTGAGTTCCAGATATTTTAGCTGTTGTGAGCTGGTGCAGTTCCTCTGCGCACAGGGAAGCGCTGCAGATTTGAACCAGATGACGGTCTGGCTCCCAGTGCACAGTCCTGGAATCTTGAATTGCCTTATAGTAATGCCTTTAACTGATTTCTTAGGTGCAGATTTTGTGATTTTGGCAAATTTTGCTGTTTTGAACTTCTTTCTAATGTGTAAATGCAAATATGTGGGAAACTGTAAGGAAAAGCCATTTGTTCCTTCTTTCCTGGGGTCATCTTTTGTCTTCATCACTAAGTAAAGATGTTCAAAAGAATCGTGGGAATGTCAGGAGCTTCTCTCACTAGAATTAAATTGTAGTAAAGTTACATTACTAACAACACTTTAATGGGAATATATATTTAAAACACCTTTTGAGGGAGAGAAAAGCCCATATCCCAGCAAAAAGAAAATAGAAAGATAAAGGCAGCGCCTGCCTGACGGAGAAACTTCCGCCTGCTTTGCTTTATCCTGGAGTGATAGGGTGACTGAGATAGTCCTTGGAAATTACAGCTGCCATTGAGAGCGAAGCCAAGCCTCCCTGTATTTCAGAAAATGAAAATGATGTAGCCCAAGAGGAGGGAGGGGCTGAATCTCCAGGGCATCTGTTTCCCATCAGTGTCCCACCATGCTTGCAGTCTGGCTTGGCACTCTAACATTTAACCTTCCCAGCATGAGGTAGACCATAGGGCAACAAGGCTGCAGAATAATGAAACAAGAGTGTAGTGTGGTGTACAAAGCCTTTGTGAGCTGAGAAGTTGAGACATTAAATGATCAGGGTGCAGAGATATGAAAGTTCCAGATCTTTCTGAAAAGCCCCCATTAGTCTCACGCAGAAGGAAGAGTGCGCTGTCTCTCAGCAGGCAAAGGCAAGGCCTTTCCCCATCTATCCATGCCTTTTTGCCCGCTGCTTTCAACTATTATAAAGATACAATTACCTTGGGAGATTGTGGCAGTTCAGTTGATTAGCACGGTGAATTAAAAGAATGAGTCACAAATGACATGTCCAGCTCTTCTCTACTAGTCCTTTGTATTCCCAGTGTACCTCACCCCTGTTGTAAGAAGGTCAAAAATTAGAGAGAGATAACAATTTTCAAGCAGCTAGCACTTAGGAGCAGAATTAACAATCATTCTGTATGTAATTGCCAGTTAATAGTAAATTGCCTTCTAGACTGTAAAATGCAATATAAACTGGTGGGCACCTAAAATTAAATTAATGAGGTATTTGCTGCATTTAAAAGTGAATAGTGCAAATTAATAACTGGGTACAATACTTGTTTTAATACACGCCGAACAGTGCATCTTTTGCTTGTTTAACAATCATTTTAAAAGTGCTATTTGAAAAATCCTCTATCTGCCTGGGTAAATCTGGTGGTTTGTGCAGGTTGCAGCCATGATTTTGCTGGTAAAGTCTTTCAGGTTTCTAAATTAAATATCAGAGATTATTTTTTAATTAGAATATAAGCACCGCAGTGTTATTTGATTACGTCAAATTGTGATTTGTATGCTTCTAAATGAAATTATGTTGCAGATAAAATTGCACCTTTGTATGC
>VZRW01011564.1:905052-907552 GCA_013398125.1 Aegotheles bennettii | reverse complement strand
ATTAGACTGAGGTACTTCCTTGGCATGATTGGAGCATTTAGGAGTTGATTGCAAGTTTCCTTCCCCTTTCACTCCTTGCTGAATTACTGCCAAGCCCCTCTGCAATGCTCCGTGCTAATGACTCGCCAGCTCTGGCTTCTTACTGGTGGGATCCTTATTTTCTCACAACCTGCTCTTTTGAGAAATGTTTAAATTATGGTAAATTTGCAGGTGTTTTACATGGCAAACTGTTCTCAGGTTGAAATAGATGGTGTGATCTGATGGGGTAGCTGAGTTAACCAGAACACCAGGTATGCTGCAGGTGGGGTTACTTTCAGTGATTTCCATTCAAAACTTCATATTTCACCTCTCAAATACATTTTTCTAATCCTGTATCACTGGCTCTAAATATCTGTAAGAGCAGCAGAGTGATGTCCATATAGTAAAATCATAGAATCACTCTGGTTGGAAAAGACCTTCAAGATCATCGAGCCCAACCATCGACCCAGGACTTCCAAGTCCACCACTAAACTATATCCATAGGTTGAGTTGGTGCCTTAGAGTCCATGTACAGGTGAGGCTCACTCCTGCCCCTAAACCCACCTATAACATTGCTCTGCAGAGACCAGATGCATGGTCCATCTCACCAGGCACCCATCCAGCTGCCCCAGGGGGATGCCATGGGGAAGCATACACAAGCAGAGGGTATGTGAGGTCCTGTCCTGTGTGTACAGCCTGTGCTGCTGCATTTGGAACTCCTCTTTAGTGGCAGGAGGAGCACAGAGCTGGGAAGATGAAGAGGGAGATGGAGCTGGGCAGCGCTGTGCCAGGAGAGCTGCAGTCTTGTCCCAGTTTTGTAATCCTACCTTAGATTCTATGCACAGAACTTGAAGTTTGCTATCTACAGGGCTCACCCAGCCCCAGAGGAGAGCTTTTAGGAGGTCAGCATGGATGCCCATTCTTCTTCACCTTTATGGTGTGCTCCACAGCTGCGCTGTGCACCCAAGTTGGCTCCAACTGCCCCAGCCAACACACAGCCTTTTTTGGGGGCTGACATCTTGCTCCACAGAAACATTTTTCTTTCTCTTTTTATCTTCTTTTTTTTTAATTCCTTTTCTTCCTTGCTTCCTCCCTCTCCCATTCATTCATTAATTATAGTAAATCTGTAGCAATTATGGTGGTAATGACTTTTTTGGCAAACATAAGAGCCTGAAACACAGTGGTTCTTGATAACAGTGGAAATGCAGGCAGCCTTGCAGAATCCAGGCTCATGAAGATATTAGTGCTGGACTTGTGACTGAGTGACACCGACCCAAAGATGTGCCAAGGAGCTGGAGTCTTGTGGTGGGACAGCTTGGAGAAGCCAAGTGGTTCCTGGTAGGAGGCGAGGGGAAGGGCTTAGGGTGGTGGGGAAGCTGGAGCCCCTCATCAGGGGCTCCCCATGTTGGCAGCCTCCTGCAGTGAGGGTGCACCAGCCCTGCTGAGTCTCCACATCTAGAAGGGTGTTGGAATTGGGCTCTTGAAGACTGGAGGACAGATTGAGACATATGGTGTATCTAAACCTTAATTTACTACACATTTGTGGAAGATGCCTGTTCTTTGTTAATGATCAGGTCCTGAATCCTTGCTTCCTTCCTTCCCTTGTTCATCCTTCCTTCCTTCCTGGAGGAAGAATGCAGTGGTTGGTTTGGGTGGGTGACTGGAATTGCCCAGGAAGTGTTTTCCCTTATTTCTTGTCCTAGTCCACTTTTTAGTACAAAACAATTTCTGGTGGAGATGTTCTGACCTACTCTACAAAAGACTCTGAAAGGGACAGACTATTCTTGAACTGAGTAAACTGACATTTGTCTTCAAAGCTATAAAAGCTACAAATGAGAATTCCTGTTTCGTTGACGTTCAATACTCTCTTTTTACATTTCTTTGCTAACTTCTGTGTGATTTTGTGCTCCCCTCCGGAGCTCACCCTCCCCGAGGCCGGGGCATATGCTGCACATCGTGCTCCTCGGTTGAGGGCTTGGATGCAGGAGCTCCACTTTCATCAAGACTATAAAAGCCATAATCAAATGCATTCTTTGTGATATGTAAACAGAAGTGCTTGAACGTGATCAGTTGTTGTCAGCAAGGGTATTCTTTCACAACAAGGCAATGGGGCTGTCCCCTTTTCTGTGGGCAGCGTCGCATCCCGGTGCTGTTATTCCCTGCCAGGTTCCTCTGAATGGGAGTACAATCCTTCCATCCATGCCTGCAAACAACGTCGCGGGTGTCAATGCCTGGCGTGGGCTTTGCTTTCCAATTAGGAAAAAAAAAAAAGGAAAAAAGGCATTTTTCCCAATGTTAATACAGGTATTTTAAGGAAAATTCTATAGCGTGATCTGATTGAGCACAATTATTAGCTGACCTGTGAATTTTAGGCCTGTGATTGAAACAGGTGAGTAAGTGCCATTGTTTCCCTTTCTGCTATCTGAAGGAAAGCTGGATGGTTACAAGAAACCAGGGAGATAAAGACAAAGGTGTTGTTTTG
>VZRW01011564.1:885052-892552 GCA_013398125.1 Aegotheles bennettii | reverse complement strand
TCCTATCTAACTTTGACTTCAAACCACAAACTGTGTTTTCCTCCAAAACAAAATGCCTTCCTATCTTTGTAATACGGCCCCTAAATATAGCAAGAGCACCAGGGCAGCGTGTGATACGTTCTACCCACTTTATCAGTTCCTCATGGTTGTAGATGCCACCATGGGCTGCCAGAATTATTGCCCTTCTCCTTCCCCTTGCAACAATGGCTGCATTCAGTGAAACCTAACGCAGGCTGTTTGTTTTTCTCCAGGAAGTATTACTTAAGAGAGCAGCAGACCTTGTTGAAGCCCTATATGGGATGCCTCATAACAACCAGGTAGGTCACTAGCGCGGTCTTTCTCTACACGCCTACACGTGTAAATCAATACCTGCTATTTGCAAAGCTGGCAGAGCATCAGCACATCCCTTTTGTACACAGCCTGGCTTTGCCAGCCACCTTGAGGGCAGTCTGATGTGATGCAATGCTCTGAGGGAAATGCTTCCTCTTCCCATTCTCTTCTCATGGCTAGTTTGCCTATCAGAAATGACAATTAAGTGTAAGGTGCCAAAAGCATAAGCAGTCATTAAGGCAAGAGAATAACCTTGAACTCGGGCCAAAATATACAGTGACTAATGGGAAGTCCTAAAGAAACCTGCTAAACAGAGCGGATAAAATACACTGTATTTTGCAAACTGCTGGAAATGCATCTACTGCCCTGGACGAGTGAAGTAGTTGTATATGATTTTCACGTGACTTAAACTGTAATTTTGTGTTAATTTCTTTATTTCTTCATACGTACCGTGTCGATGTGAAATTGCACAGGAAGGGAAACAGACGGTCCGGCCGAGACAAGCAGCTCAGTCCCCACCCTCACTGTAATTCCATGCGAATCCCTTCTGTAAATCTGAACATTATTGCGACGGGGAATATTTGCGCGAGTCAGTTCCTTGGTTCTCAGTGCTCATTTCATGTCTTTGCAGGAAATAATCCTGAAACGAGCAGCTGACATTGCTGAGGCGTTGTACAGTGTGCCCCGCAATCACAACCAGATCCCCACTCTCGCCAACACTCCTGCTCACACTGGCATGATGGGGGTGAACTCCTTCAGCAGCCAGCTCGCCGTCAACGTTTCCGAAACATCACAAGCCAACGACCAAGGTATGTGGGATTTCAAGGGTTAATCCTTCACGCTGTTGACTGCTTTTGGCCAGTGCCTATTAATACGAGCTGATGTCACCGCCGCGTCCTACCTCTTTTTCTCCCTGTGGTCATATGTCTGAGCGTGTAATGAAATGCTGTCTTTAACTTTCTCATAATATTTAATTCTTCCTGTTCTTTTGTTTGCTGTTGTCATAAAGCACCTCCAGCAGAAAACAAAAAAAAGGCAAAGTGTAGAAAATTCTTTATTATTCACAGTAAATATACGACATGTATGTTTATTATAAAATAATTATGTCTAGGTATCTCCACCTGGTTATGGAATATTTACACAGATAAATCTAATTTGATGTCTGTGATTTTAAAATACTTTGTTTATAGGCATGTGTGACATATATGTTACTAATAAAAGTAATAGTTGATTTAATTTACCTGTTGTAATTGAAAATGCATGTAGCCTATTGCATTTAAAATTAATTTTGATACTAATGAAAGGGAAGCAGGATTATTAGATATGTGCAAACCCGTATTTTTTGCTTGCAACATAATTATTAAATTGATTGCTCAGATAGGAACAAATTGTTGTTTAAAATCCTGATTCTGCTATGTTTCCTCTTCTACAAAGATTGTCTTTTAATGCATTTCCAAGCTAATAAGCCTTACAAAATTCTGTACTTGATCTTGAATTAGTTTTCACTGATGGCTACAGTTTACGAGCTTATTGGTAATATAGAAATATTAATCATAAAATGAAGACCCCAAAACAGCCTTTTAAAGTAAATCACCGCAACAAAAAAGTTTTTCTTGTCAGCTTTGGCATTTGAAGGTCTGGAGAGGCTGAAAGTTCATTCAGTGTGTTGGTACAAAGCAGGACTCGAGCCTGTTGATAATTGCTCCTAAGGACAAACGTGAAGGCACCTGACACAGCTGGATCGAAGAGAGCTTTTGTTGGCTGTCTGTGCTAAGAGGAGAGACAACACAGAGTGCTCGCGGATGATTTAAGTAGGGTTGGCGTGATAAGGTTATCTCAAACTGCAAGAGTTGATAGGGCAGTAAGAGACAACTTAGAGCAAAGCTGTGCAATCAATTAAAACTGTGTAATATATGCTGCATGAGGAAACCCCCCAGCCCTAAGTCTATCTTATAAAATAACATTATTTTTTTGGGGTGGGGGGGTTTCTAACACAGTAGGTTACAGTCGCAACACAAGCAGTGTTTCCCCGCGAGGATATGTTCCCAGCAGTACTCCTCAGCAGTCCAATTACAACACAGTCAGCAATAGCATGAATGGATATGGCAATGCCGGCATGCCCAATCTAGGTGTACCAGGTTCCCCTGGATTTCTTAATGGCTCCTCAGCTAACTCTCCTTATGGCAGTAAGTGTCTATTTTTGGTAACACATCATCATATAGATTCATATTTACTACAAAATCAAATACTTGCATTGTTTTGATTTCCTATATTGTGAGCTACTGGATAAAAGGAGGGGTGACTCTGGAGGCTGGACGTAAAAATGAATATAATAAATTAATCTGTTTGTGCCATAATACAATCTCAGCTAGAAAAAAAAAAAGAAATTGGACTGCGCAATTCGTAACAAAAGTCCAACACAAAAGAGTTTGCCTGTTATCCAGAGAGTGGCCAAGCCAAGGCATTTCATTTTTTTTCTTTTATATATATTTTTTTTATATATATATATATTTTAAGAGGCAAGGCCCTATCACTCTCTTTTTCCGTGTTTGCCGTGAAAACCTCAATCTGAGTCCTGATTATTTTTGCTTTATTGCAGTAGTGCCGTCAAGCCCTACCATGGCAGCCTCTTCGGTCACCCTCCCTTCAAACTGTAGCAGTACACACGGCATTTTCTCATTCTCACCTGCCAATGTCATCTCTGCAGTGAAACAAAAGAGCGCCTTCGCTCCTGTTGTCAGGCCCCAAGCCTCTCCTCCACCATCTTGCACCAGTGCAAATGGAAATGGACTTCAAGGTGAGCTGGATCTCTCTCAATTTTCTGTGTGTTGCTTTTTTTTGGTGCATACACCCCAGCCCTGATGGTTTGTTTTGGAGTAAGGTACCTCGCGGTATTCCTAGGTTTCTGGTGCTCTCAGAGTGATGCAAAAGCAGGAGAAGCAGCAGGGTAGCACGATGGGTGTGCTAAGATTTTAAGCAAATCTTAGTTCACTTTGAATACTTGCGTTAGATAAGGCAGTGGTTGTTTTTCTGGCATTTTCCCTTAGGAAAGCAGGACTGTACCCCGAATGCTTCTCGTGGGTTTTGTGCATTTATACCCTTTCCATGGTCGTTTAGAACCAGCAGCATTCCAGCATCATGTGGTGTGTTTTCCTCATTTTATGTACGGTGCAATACTTATTTTAAAATACCCCAAACCAATATAAATCAGATGAAGCTCTTCCTCAGTGAGCCAACCTTCCCTCGGACCAGCCACCTGCTTCGGCAGGGACATTGCATGCTCCGTTGGTCCCAACTCCCCCTCTTCCTGTGGTGTTAGCGTGGTTATTTCCCTAAGCAAATAACTAAGTATTTTAATTAAGGCAGGCAATTTTTAATTTTAATTTTTAATTTTAAGCTCCTGCATTTTTTTAATCCATGAGATTTTGTGCGGGTGGTGTAATGAACAATTTATAAACCGGTCACTGAATGTCCACGGTCACTTGCTGGTAGTGGAGCAGGAGGGATTATGACACGGTGTATGTCTGGTGCAGGAATGAAAACGTAAACAAAGAAGTCTTCCTTTTTATGGTATATTTTAAAATGTAGAAAACAGTATTGTCAGATGCATTGGAGTTGTTGAAAAGGTTTGTTTGCCTCCAATTTACAAATCACGAGCCTCATTGCACGGTGCAGTAAATTGAAGCACTTCAGATCCCCTGGGAAGCAGAAAGGGTTGAAGAAGTTCTTACCCCAGAGATCTTCACTCCTTTGACTGTCCCAGTTAAGGTGTAGGTGGTACAGTATTCTTCAGTCTTTCTGTTGCCGTGATATCCATAATGTGATACAGGCAAACAGGGGAAGACAGACTGTGATTTCCCAAACTAATTCTGGACACTCACACTTGGTGGTATCTACCTTAAGGCACTTTGGAGAGCCATAATCCCACAGAACTGCCTGTCCACCAAAAATCCAGGCCATTCCAGACCAGCATCTCAAAATGGATGTCCCTGTAGCTCCTTATTAACTTCTTGGCCCAAAGAAGCACCGGAGAGCTTCTTGTGCGCTCAGGTCAATGAAAGGCTGAGCATCCAGCTACACAAATCTTATTGTAGGATGAATGCTAAAGGAAAGGATAATTAGAGTAACAATTTCTGTCACTGCATATGTCTTTAGTGGGAGCTTCACTGTGTTACTGTAAGTAGAAATCTATACCAGGTATAAGCAATATTCTTTGAAAAGATTATCCATTCAGAAAATAATCCAGTGTCCTACTTTCCTCTTTTTATAGACATACACTAATATAAAAAGTAAATAATGAAATAATAAAATAAAATATAAAATAAAATAAAATAAGGTAGCACATGGCTTAGGCCTGAACAACTATTCTGTAGCAGATATTTTTATATATATTCTCATTAACTTGTTGATACTGCTTTAATCTGAAAAGTAAAATTATTTAAAGATCTAAATTAAACTGATCTAAATTTCTGTAATTTCAGTATGTAAATAAAGGGCTTCCCATCAGATATTCAAGGTTTCAGGCCTAGATTACTTCCAAGTGGGGTTTTCAGCAGAACTGGGCAGGCTAAATGCATCTGGTGTATCCTTGGTGAGTTCCTTTATCACCCCAGCAGAGAGGCACTATCATATTTCCCACCAAAGCTATTGAGTTAACTCAGACTGAGCTCATGAAAGGCCTCAGGATGACACCACCTCACCCAGTGGCCCTTGCACAGCTCAGCCAGTGCCTTGAGTTGAGCTGCAGCCAGAACTGAGTGGCAGACAGGGATAAATTTGTCATACACTTCCTTCACGAGACCTCGTACAGAAAAGCCAGCAATGTGGGAGATACTTATTTATGCTCCATTTTCCCTATGCAGTTATTTAGGGGGGTTTTGCTTCCTTCTGCTTATTTTCTTAGCCATTTGTTGACACTGAGCCCTCTTAAAAGTTTAATTAGTTGCTTTCTGAAAACCTTGCAAGCAGGTTGAGAGTTTTCTGAACAGCACATTCCCTGTGTTAAATTCAAATATAGGATTCAGTGCAGCAGCCCAACACAGCTATAGGTGTTTTGGTGATCTATAAGTACAGAGCCTCATTATACAGCAGGATGTGAAGGAGCTGAGTGACACATGAGGAGTCTGCTCCGTTAGGAATGGTCACAGATGTTTAGTCAAGCCAAGAGAGAGGTATGAATGAGCTCGTGGTCACTGTTGTATCTAAGGTGAATCCTGCAGGTTATGAACCTGGATAAGGAGGAATGATGTGGTCTTTTAATCACAGGCAGGATATCCTCTCTCCAGTTGCTTGTTATTTAGCTTATCCCCACATAAACTCTTCTGGAAGAAAACCCAGTTGGCTAGTTCTCAGGGAAGCTGGTTCACCCCACTATGGCAAGGCATCACACACCAACACGATGCGACCAGGTAGCCCATTTTCTCCTGTGAAGGTTTGTTAGCACTGTAAGGAGGCAGAGTCAGATGAGAGCGTGACAAACCCAACACGTTACCACCCTGCAGGCGTTGGGTAGTCCTTTTACAGGGATTTGGGGTTAACTGCACCAATCCTCACTGGGTAAACCACTGTAGGATTTGTTTGCCTGCCGAAAATATGCTGGGTGCATCTAAGACAATGAAGGATCAGGAGCAGAACTATGAAGCCCCATCTGGACCAAAGATGGACTGTTTTGTCTCCTAACATAGTATAAAGCAGAGGTAGAGCTGCTCTAACTTCAGGCTTGTCAGAACATCACCCCAAGCATCAGGCCCACCTGAGCTCAAGATCTTGCTGCTAGTAAGCATGCCCTCAAAAAGCCAGTCTGCACTTTAGGACTTGCTGCCAAAGCGTGAACATGGAGAGGTCAATAGCCAACAAGGGGCTACATGTTTTTTTTCTAAAGAGATCCAAGAGAGGGATTAAGAGGAAAAGCAAAAGAATAAAAAAGAAGACAAACTGGGGAAATCTCAGAAAGGCCAGCGTGCAGGTGGTGCCAGCCAAAGCAAACATGGAATCTTCTTCCTTGCTGCACTGGTGGTCCAGTTGAGCATCCATCCTTGGCCAACTGAGACCATAACAAGGGTCAAAACTCAGAAGCAGCAGCTCACGGAGGATACAGCCCCCTCTCGCTGTGGTCCTAGGGGTATGACTCACTCCTATGAGTAAGTCTACTGAAAAGGGCCTTTGGGCCTTATCCAAAGAGCCACAATCTTGTTACCTCTGTATGACTTCCACTACATGGCCTATGATCACAAAGTTTAAGTACTTTCACAGTTTTTTTACGCTTGGGTTCCCTAGGGCAGAGGGCTTTTTCCTGTTTAAAACAATGAACATTTAAAGGTATAAAATAATTTTTTTTAGCAAGAAAATGCTGGCTCCCTGTAAAGTTGGAAGTACAATATGTGTTCAAAATTTGGTTTTCAATTGTGACTGACTTTTTATAGATTGTGAAAGACACTGCTCTCTGGTTAAGCATAATGCAGAGCTAGAAGTTCTCTCTATTCTTTTAAAATTGCATCCTGTTTAATTTTCTGGCCTTCCCCTGGATGAAACTATTAAAATTATTATTAAAAAACTAGCTTCCCCCCCTTATTTCTTCAAGAAGACATTTGGTATCAATCTGCACTGCAGGAAAGGTAGTGCAGAAATTCACGCTCGCCAAATGTTGCTACTAAAACAAATAGTGAAATAAATGTGTGGAGCACCAATTCTGCACACACACCCACCCACCCTCATTGTGCCATAGATATAATTCAATTAAAATGGCTAAATACATGACATTAAAGAATTCAGACTTTTTCCCCCAGAAAAACGTGCAGCAGACAACCTAATTTTTCACACAGCAGAAGCCAAATGTGAGATGTCAATAGATGTGTGATTCAGGGCATCAGCACCAAATAATGATGTGCTGTTTATTAAGGTATTTATGCACACAACCCCTGGAAGAAAAATCTGGACTTTTTTTCTGCTAAGTTGTTGTCTGAAGAAACCAATGTCTGGATCAGTCCTGGAGCTTTGTGCTTTGCTTCGCTGGCAGAGCACGTCTGGTGCTGGCTCTGGGACAGCGCCTCTACATGTCCCCATACAGAATGCCATGACAGATCCTTGATGAACTGAATCAGAAAAGATAGGAAAAAAACCTGTATTTTGGGTTGACCTGTGACGATCTTGGTATCTAGGACAGCTGAGGGT
>VZRW01011564.1:837552-882552 GCA_013398125.1 Aegotheles bennettii | reverse complement strand
ATGGCCTGGTATTGTGATGCTGAGAATAGCATTAAGCCAAGAACCGTTGCCTTCATGTTTTTCTTTTAAATAAATTAGTGTCCGTACATTTCATTTGTACTTCATAAAGTTGCTATTATTTAGACTTTTCATCCTTTTTTTTTCTTTTTTTTTTATTTTTGAGGAAAAGTCAAATTCATTGTTTATTTTTATATTATTTTTAAGTTATCAGAACAAATAATTTTGAAAAAAAAGTTGTTTGTTGTATAGTCAAATCAAAATTGTGCCACATGGCTGTAATGAATACTAGTAGAATATGTGCATGTGATACAGCCACAAAAAAGATGAATCTATTTTGTGGTTGGATTTCTTTCTTTTTTTTTTTTATTTTATTTTTTTTTTTTTATTATTTTTTAGATTTTTTTTTTTAAAGATTGTAAAAAGTCATTTTTAGCTGCCACCCATGACTTTGCCACATAGCTGAACTGTGTTTACTGGAAAAATTCAGAGGCCTAAAGTCAAAAATAAATTCACTTCTGATGTTTTAATTAAAATGTTTGCCACATTAACTTCTCTGATGCCTTAAAAGTGGACTTCTTTGAAGAACTTTTGTGCTGTTTTCTCACAGGCTTACACCACAATTGTCAATCACGACTTCATTTGGATGATTTCCGGTGTAAAAAACAAACAAAAAAAGCACAAACCTGGTGTAGAATTTTATCACTCCTTTATGTGTCGATTTTCTGCTGCACTCTGCATTCTCCCCAGCCCTGCACTGCTTAAAAAAAGATACAGGTTTCAGGTGAAATCAGGATCATCTGTAATTTTTAAATGTTTGGGGTTTGTTTGGGTTTCTCAGTTTTTTAACGGAACTTTTTGTAACAGACCCGTAGCTGACTGTACTTTTTAAACTGGAATGACCTCCGTCGTACGTCCTGGCTCTCGGTGCCAAATCCATAGAGACACGTGGAGTTTTGGTTGTTTTTTTTTTTTACTTTGCACTAAACAGTTTTGCAAACGCAGCACTGCAAAACACGTTGCAAACTGCAGCAGAATTAACGTTTTAACCAAAAAGGAGGGATCATTTTTCTTTTTTTTAATTTTTTTTTTCTTTTTTTTTTAAATTCCTTTCTTTCTGGGCAAAAAAAAATAAATAAAAATGCACATTTTTAGTGAAGTGTTTATTAAAGGGTTTAAAAGAACGATACAGCGTATCACCACTGGCAACCGCGTGTCCCAGGTGATACCCGCTAAGGCTTAGCTAAGTGGAAAAGCCTGAGAAGTCACTTTGGAACTGAATTGCCTCCGTTATATTTTGTCTAAGTAAGGTTTTGCTCTAAAGAAGAGGTCACGTGTACATGTTAAGAAAGTTTGCAAGTTTTCTTCATAAAAAAAAAAATGCAACCTGTTTGTGTTTTAGATTACTTAGTCAATGCACTCATTGCTCCATTGTCTCCAGACGGAAAGCTTCACTAAATGGTAGATTTTACTGTTAAAGACCCTACAATAAGATTGTTTTATCTGTACATTTTTTCATATATTTAACTGTATAAAAAAAATGTTCATTTTACACAATATTTAATTAAAGTATTTCTTGTCTGTGAATTTCATTTTTTAGTAATTTTATCTGGTTTGATTGATTATTAAAAAAAGTGACTAAACACAAAACAACAAAACGCAACACTGGGGGTTTCATTTCTAAGTACCTGAATCCGAAGTTATGTCCTGGTTAAGGAAAAGCACAACCCTTGATGGGGCTTTTGGGTGCCCAGGCAGCCCCGAGGAGGATGGCGAGGGAGGAGACCTCTGCTCTGCAGCCCAGCAATGGCTTGTTGCTCGTCCTCAGTGAAGTATTTAACCCAAGCCGTGCTTCAGACACCCTGTTTGTAAAGTGAAGGTATCCATAGAGTAACTTTTTTATTATTTCTTCTATTTTAATATGGTATTGTGAAAGTCTGTAAACAGGAAAAGTTATTTTAAGCACAGCACAACCCAAATTTTCCATGTCTGACACCGAAGGTCGACATGCTCGTCTTATAAATGCTGATAAGGAAGCAAATGCTTTTGCTAATTATAACACTCAACCCAAGTATTTCATCCTCCGGGCTGTGGTATGTGCAATACCTGAGACACAGACACGGGGTGGTGGGCACGCCTCGGCCTCCCAGTCGCAGAGTGGTTGTAGGGGCGACGATGCTAGGGTCTGGGTTCCCTATCCCAGCACTATTGGGTGCCCACAGCCCCCCGAAAGAGGGGTGTTTGTTCCCAAGTATGAGCCTGGCTGCCTGCACAGCAAAGAAATCCTGGTAAAGCAGGGAGTTCGCTAGGTGAGGTTTATTCCGGCATTACCAGAGGGCTGCTGACAACTTCAAGAGGGCACTGAGCTGCGAAGTAGCTGTAGGTACTTGTGTATGTGTGTAGGGTGCCAAAGGACACGCCGTGTGCCCAGGTCTTGCCTTCGCTGCCCCGTGCTCCAGCAGTGATGGAGTGCGCTGAGAGGCTGCAGCCTACTCTACAATTCACAATAACTGGGATATTTAACTCCGTTTCCTTTCCTCTCCAATATTTCCATAGGTTTTTTTTTATGTTTGATGAAAACAGATGTTAAAAGTATAGAGCACTTTGGATTATCACTATTCTGCACTGACAATTGTTCTGCTTTGAGTGTGTATCTGTGTATCGTGGTTAAACGGCGGCGTAATCAGATGCAGCCCACTAAAAAATAAGATGGTTTATAGGGATGAAAGTCTGCGTGATGCCTACTGGCACTTTCCCTTTTAGGTTTATTTCAAAGGTTTGAATAATGAGCGTCTAAATGGTTCAGCTAACTTCCAGTGCAAAGAAAATACAAAAGAAAAATACATTCTGTGCTAGGAATGACAAGTCCTAGAGCAATCCACCACCCACGACACATCCTTCGCCGGGCTTGGTAATAGCCCTGGTGAGAAAATATGTTGTGTCAGCCTATAACGAGTTTAGACATAGGAAGATGATAAAAATTCCTTAATCAGAACGAAGGAATAGAGTCTCTAAAAGTATATGCCAATTATTGCAGAGCAGCTTTTTAAAGTCTTTCAAGCTTTTAAAGATTATTCAAAGCACTTGAAATAGGCTTCAATCTAATGCCTCATTTCATTGCATTAAACAGCCTAGTTAATAAAGAATCAATATATTCAAAGGGCAAGGTTATCTTTTGTCTATAAGGGGTGGTGTCATTCTGAACCTTTTATAGTTCAAATGCTGAAAAAGACCTCATGAAATCCATACTCATCAAGTGGGTCAACTAGAGCAATAAAGAGGCCTCTGAAAGAATGGCTGCACTCCTTTAAAACAACTATAAGTCTTATCTCCCCCCATAGTGCTCGCCAGGCTCCGCCAGAAAATGTCAATTTCTCATCAAGACAAGAGGCCCGGCGATAATTTTTTTTTCGAGAGAATACACACAATTAGGAGAATGCAGAAAGGCCCCACCAGTGATTTGTAGCTTATTATGTCACGGGCAAGCTGCGATCTGCCGCTAAGCAGATAATAAGGGCTGTTGATAACTGAAGTGTCAATACGCCAAAGAACGATTTTTGAATGTGAGCCCTTGTGCTTTTTCTCCCCCCTCCTCGTGCAGATCACAGGGCTGATAAGGGTGCATCTGCCAACCGACACCACCCGTCGGACCTCACAATTAATGCCGTGAATAAATAGCACAAAAGAGTTCGGATGCTTTATACTCTTTGAGACAATTCCCTGTTTTACCCTTCAAGGAGTTCTTTTATGTTCAAATAAGGTTGCTTTTAATGAAATTTAAACTCATCAGAGGAAATCAAAACCCTCAAATCAGATTACAAATTGATTTTTTTTTGGCCACTTGTCATTATACAATGTACTGCCCTAAGTAAGTTTTACAGGAAAAGGAGGAGAAAGCACCCAGCATGGAGTCAGAGCACACAAACAATCTCCACAAAACGTGGAGGAACGTTTCTAAAGTCCTCCAAGTAATAAAAAGTTTTAAAAAGTTGGTGTGTACCATTTAAAGTGATCATTATCTTTACTCAGATAATGAATAAAATACTAGTTTTATATAAAATCAAACTTTGAATTGTATAAATTAAATAACTAAACCCAAACTATCTCTTTATCGGTATAGAATGCTAAATTTCATTGTTACAGATGAGAAATCAAAAACGACCTCCGATGGAGACCTTGAGACCTCCTGGCCTGGGACCTTGTTCCAGCTGGTGACATTGCTAGTGCAGTTGGGCCCATTAAAATACAATGCTAGCAACAGGGGTTATATAGCTGTGATTTGTTTTCATTTCTTACACATTCAAGTAAAGTAACAGTTGCATTGTGATGGTTTTAGTTCCTCTTTGTTGACCTTGTACTAACTAGTACTGAAAGGCCATTGTGAAAAAAAAGTTATTTGGTCACAAAATGGTGCATTTTTGGTGCCCACAAAACTTTTAGAGGATTGCAGTTGTTATATGACTTTTTTTTTTGCATTTACCTTGAGATAAATTAAATTGTTTGAGAAGTGACTTTGTAACGAAAGGCAGCAACTACCCCCAGGAGAGACCAAGTCAGGGTGGTGATGGTGCAAGGACGTTATCTGAAAGCTACTCAGCTCCAACCAGGCAAAAAACACAGATTGCTTATTGTGTAAAAGCTAAAGAAACCCAAAATAATCCAACAAAAACAAAAGGAAATTGAGGCTGGGATTGGTCTGGGTCATACAGCCACCAAACTTTAAAGTTACCCTACGATGAAACATAGGATGGAGTCACCAAGGGGAAGAGGGGGAGAAGAAAGGAGAAAGACATGAAAAAACTTGTACAATGAAACCCAATAAAGTTGTATTTAATGATCTCTTGCCTTGTGCTGTGGAGTTGTGTTGTTGGAGCAAGTGCTCAGTGATGGCCTCTCCTCTGCGGTGTGTCGGTGCTGGCGATGCTGCCACCAAGATGCAGGGGCTGGAGCTGGGGGCAACACGCTGCCACCCCACGCTGCTTCCCCGGGCAGTCTGGGCTCTGGCCACCACAGCTCAGACCCATGGGTTGGTCCTCAACTGGGTGAAGGAGAGCACCGGGACGTGAAGTCCCCTCCCCAGCCAGCCCTGTGTCTCTGGCCAGCACGGTGGGAGGTGCTGGGTCATCACAGGGGTCCCAGTCCTGCTGCAGTTGTCACCTTCCTCTGTACTACAGCTTGCGGAAAAAAACAAGAAAAAAAAGAAAGAAGGAAAAAAATATGATTGCTGTGGGCTTTGCATCACAGACACAAAAGTACTTTGATACTGGAATGAGTAGATATAATAATAATAATAATAAACAAACAACCTCTAATAACCATCTCACCAGGCTATGTGGGCAGACCAAGTGTAGCCAGAGGAAATAAGGAAAATGAAAGCTAAAGAAGGAAGGAGCCATGCCACAGAGTGGAAATTCACCCCATGGTGCTTCCTCGTCTTTCTGGATTATCAATGCATCTCATCTTAGAGCAAGTCTAAGTTTAAGTATTGGCCTTTCAATACTTCAAGGGGGCCTATAAGAAAGATGGGGACAAACTTTTTTTAGCAGGGTCTGTTGAGATAGGACAAGGGTGATGGTTTTGAGCTGGAAGAGGGAAGATTCAGACTAGATATTAGGAAGAAATTTTTCACTCTGAGTGTGGTGAGAGACTGGCACAGGTTGCCCAGAGAGGTGGGAGATGCTCCATCCCTCGAAACATCCAAGGTCAGGTTGAATGGGCCTCTGAGCAACCTGATCTGGTTGAAGATGTCCCTGCTCACTGCAGGAGGGGGTTGGACCAGAGAAGCTTTAAGGTTCCTTCCAACCCAAACAGTTCTGTGATTCTATGATTCTAAGTCATGAAGCCCACAAACACTGTGATATCCAAAGTATCTGTAAAAGGACTTCCAAGATTTCTCCTCAACCACCCCCTCATTTACTTTATCCCTTAAGATACAGCCTGGAGAAATTAGCAAAGACCGAGCAGCAGGTAAGGACCAGCAGGACATTGTGGTGGACCGAGGGGTGAAGGCAGGTCCATGGCTGAGGACCATCGATGGCAGAAAGGGGTGGGCAGTAGGGGCTCCAAGCAAAAGGACGTTACAGAATTACACACTTACTTAAACAAATAAATTTTCTGCCTGAGGAAACCACTGAGCACAAATTAATTTGGAAGAAAAGTCTCCACAATGTACCCAGCATGTAGAATGGCCTGAAGTGGGAATGGCAACTAGGTACATCTATGGGTAAGTGCTAGAACAAGACCACAGGGGCACAGCATGCCCGGCTACGCAGGCAGAGAACTCTGAACAGGCTCAGGGCTTCCCTCCTGCCTGGAAACCAGGGAAACAGAAATCACAGGTGCTTTGGAAAATAAAGGACTCCTGGTTACCTTTCTTCACTGGTTATAAAAAGGCTGAAAAGGCATCAATGCTGAAACAAAACCCAGAAGGTCCATAGAGCCGATGTCCTGCTGAGGAGGATGAGGAACTTGGTGGTGGAAGAGCTGCAATAGAACGTGTGTCCTCCCATGTGGAAGCTTTTGAAGGCAAGGCACAGGATACAAACCCCATCGGTTAAATAACCTGAGGGGAGCAGGAAAGGAAGAAAGTCTTCAGAAAAGGGTAAACCAGAGTTATCAGAACTGGGGCAGAGACCCAAAGTTTGTCCTACATCAGAAAACAGGATGGGGTGGAGGAAGGGTGGTGGGGTTGAGTGTTGAGAGCTGGCTGAGAGGAGGCCTCAGCCCCAGAGCAGCTCCTTCTCCCCAGAGCATCACTGCTCACCCCAGCACTACCCCATAATGCAACTCATCACTACTCAGCCACACCATGGTAGTGGCGGTGGTAACGGCTTGCAGAAACAATGGAGTAAGTCTTTTTTGTCAAGTGAGAAAGGAGAAAAATAGAAGAAACCTCTGTATTTTGTAAAAGTTGAATTGACTACCAAAATCTTCCAAAATAATATTGACTACCAAAATAAGGGATAGAATGTTACCACTGAGTGAGAAGTCAGGGCTGTTACAACGGGTCAGCAAACCAAGCAGTGACACCCACAAGCAAGAGCTACTATTGTCCTCTTCTGCAAGAAGACCCTTCAGAGGCTGCTGTGCAGATTCTAATCATAGAATCATAGAATCATTATGGTTGGAAGGGACCTCCAGGGTCATCAAGTCAACCTTTATTCCATCCTATTCCTAACCATTAGACCATTAGACCATTTCGGAAAGTCCCATTCTTTATCAAAACATAAAAAGAAACAAATGTTGTTCTTTATGGTAAAAGTACTCACAGGCCTACTAAAAGGCTTACTGAAAACTAAATTTCAGCTCTAAACCAGTATTTACTGGCCCAAGCCTGCTGCAATAAGACTTGCTGTCTTACAGAGGTCTAAGCCAAGCCCTCCTTGCCCAACTTAGTCCTGGCTCAGAGCTGCACGTCCCTGGCTGGGGACTTGCTAAGACCCTGCAGCAGCTCAGCCCTGAGGTGGGACCTGTCCTAAGCACAGGGAACACACAGACCAAGAGTGGCATTTCTAAGAGATAAACAGTGTCCTGCAAACCCCTCTTCATGATATTGCACATAAACATGTCCAAAATGCTCAGCTTTTGATAGCTGTAAACTGAATGGCTCAAAAAGTAATAAATACCTATGGTAGAGCAATTCGCAATTAGAAATAGCTCAGATTAAATGCAAAGCAGTCTCAAGTAGAAGATGCTTTCTGAGAGCATCTTGAAGCGGTTCAGATGATGGAGCTGGCATAAGCCACCAGCTCAGGGTCTGGAGTCAGAGCCTGCTGCAGTGACAAACTTGGTGACAGAGATTTCAGCAGTGGCAGAGAGTTGTGGGTTTGGGTTTTTTTCTCTCATTTCAATACATTCAGCTGGTTCAGGTCAATGACTAATTTGCTCAAAAACCCCTATGATTAGGAGCTGGAAGAGCAGAAAATGTGTTTTCCTTTCCCTATTTATGAATAAAAAATAGATTTGAAACAATAAGATGAGCTGCTTTTAGAACCTTGAAGGACGTGATGATTAAAACCAATCTATTCCATTTTTTTACTATAGATAATAATATGTATATAATTATATATATGCAATATATATAATAATATATAATATAATTATATATAGTAATATATAATAACATATATGGCATATAATTTAAAAATTAAGAATATATATATTGAATTTATTAATAGTAATTTAATGAATAATATCTATATTGCACCTCTATTTGCATATTAAATTTATTAATGTAATTTATTTACTTCAGGTGCAGAACACGTGTACAGAAACATGCTCTTTCCAGCACTTTTTTGGTAGGTCTAAGCAGCTGATGAAATTAATGCCGCTCTTGCCTTAGAGTCATTGAATGCTTATTTCCATCCAAAAAGAACTTGACGACTCACAGAGTAAGAAAGAAAAGCAACATTCAGCATTTTTATCTGTATAAAGATATAAAACACATAATCAGATTATGAAATATAATTGCATACATGAATGTAAATAGATTAAATAATAATGGGGAACTCCCTGATTAGCCAAAGGAAGCACATATTCAGTAGAACTCTTTAGATTTGGACAATAATAGTTAAAAATTTGTTGATAATGAGAATAATCTCTGCTTAGGAGAATAAGCAGACATTCTGGGAAAAAATACAGCTCAGATAGCAATTTTCCCCTCATTTTTAGGGAAAATCATACTTGAAAGCCACCCTGAATAGCTTTTAGATTGAATTTTCTTTAAATTTTGAGGGAAGCAGACTTGTCACTTCCTCAAAAACATATTTTTTTTGTCCTCCTGGTAATGTTTTGGGTTCCTTTTTTTCCCCTTTTTCTTTTTTCTTTCCTTTATTTTCCTCTCACCATCCCCTGGCAGTGGGGGCTCAGGCTGGGAGCCCAGGGCAGGGGACCTGCAGGAGGAGGCTGTAAATCTGAATACACTCAGAAATTAAGTTACCCTATGAGCCTCAGACTTCTGACTTTTCCTCTCCTTTCACAGAAATCCACCCTCCTTTTTCCTTCTCTTGACCCATATCTGCCTTAATTGGGATTTAGCAATTACACTCCTTACACTGCTGATTACAGAGGCTCCGCGTGCACCTCCTTTCCCAGCAGAGCCCTCCTGGTGCCTCGCCCCATCGCTGGCTCCGTGGTTTGATCTGGTGGTGAATATGGAAGTGACAAAATTTGGGATCAACACAGCTATTTCCAGCAGTCCCTCTGGGGAGGAGCTGGTGCTCTCCCAAAGCTGCTGTAGGCAAAGGCAATGTTGGCCAACTTTCTCCTGCAATGGGCGAATGTCTCCCAGAATGTAGAGGAGATGCTCTATCATCCTTCTTTACCACACATACACACCTGTGAGCATCTGCATGCTGCAGCCTGCAGTAACTTCCCTAACACTGCTTTGCTTTTTTGCTTTTAGCTCAATCTTTAAAAAAATTCCCAGCTTTTTGGTGGTCACGTTGCGATAAAGAAGAACACGGCTGCTCGGTGCCGCTACCAGGACCATTTGGTTTCAGCCCAGGAGGGTGAATCTCTCAAACAACACTGCCTGATCTCCTGAAATCCTGCTTTTCAGGCTGCATTTTGCTGCCTGGCTGAAGCTAACCTGCACCTCCAACAGCCCAGCTGTTATTTGCAGTGCAAGGCTGAGACCCAGCGCTCATCCTGGAGCATCCGGAGCTTCGCGCTGCTGAAGGGAGGCAGATGACGTGTGATGTTTGGCACAAATCCACTCCCCTTTTGCCACCCCCTGCCCACAGTCCCTGCTCGGCAGCACACAGCTCAGCCCGGGCTTGGCCAGGTGAGACACATGAAGTGGGTCATGCAAAGCCACCTCGGATGCCACCACGGTGAGGTACCAGCACGGCAATTAGTAAAATCAAGGTGTATTTCCTACATCATGCAGCTGGGGGCATTTTGCAACTCATTTTGCTGGAGAAAACTTGTGATTTAATTGCCTTTGCTGCTGCTGGATCAGATTCAAAATGAGTGGGAATATCAGGTCCTGCCAGATATATTCAATCATATTACTGCTTTTTTTTTTTTCCCCCTGAATGGATTCGATGTGCCAATAAGCAGTGAAGCAGTTAAATACGGACACGCGAATGCCAGCAACGTTGTGATTTCAAAGTTAACACCCCACTAAGATGAATGAGGGAAACGTACATCTCCCTCGACGTTTCCCTCTGTCCCTGTGGTGAGTTTAAGGGGAAGATAACTCACGATGCTCTGCCCAGTTGCCAGAAGCAGGATATTTCCTATTCGTTCTGCTAAACCAAGAACAGCACCTTCACGCAGCATCAAAATAAATAAATAAATAATAAAAAAGACTGCTGAAATTCAGAATTATGGGTGAGGAGACGCCAAGCTGGGGCTGGTGGAGAAGGTGGAGATGGGGCACGGCGGTGCCGTCACACCAGCCCTGTCCCCACCAGAGGGGATGGGGCATCTCCAGCCACCGCATCCTCACGCCCAAGTAAAACTGGGTGGAGAAGGGAAAAAAGATATATCTAAATGAGTCCAATACTGATTATTAAGTTCCTAAGAGGCAATCTAATTTAGCTATATAAAATCATGAAAGGGGAAGAATTAATTGATACTAATGAGTTATACGAGATAGCATCATAATTAATTCCTAAATAGAAAGAGGACATAGGCTGGAGCCGGGGGGGGAGGGGGATAAGACTGGCCTATATATCATAATGGATTACAGAGGGTGTTGGAAATGAGAAACAAACTGCCAAAGTCAGAGTGCGACAGT
Source organism: Aegotheles bennettii (assembly GCA_013398125.1). NCBI lineage: Eukaryota > Metazoa > Chordata > Aves > Caprimulgiformes > Aegothelidae > Aegotheles > Aegotheles bennettii. The sequence continues at coordinate 871,811 of VZRW01011564.1, read as the reverse complement.
TATGAAATCTCTGCCAACGCAAACAAAAGCCTCTTCCACATCATCCCAACAACACCAAAAGCTGGGAAGCTCATGCACCACGTTCCTATGAGCTCTCCCAGGCTGCTGGGACCCCATTCCACCCCAGTGGGTTCAAGGGTTTGCACCAGGGATGCCCTGGCCCAACCTGCCTACAGGAGCACAAACACAAGATGCTTTGGTGGTTGCTACAGCCACTACACCGATTTGATTTGATTTCTCCACACCCCTCCCTCCCCGTCCCAAATAACACCGCTGAGTAAACCAGTACATAACCACACAGCAACTCCACGGTGTGTTACAGCTCCTACACACAGAGTTTGGACGTGATGCTTGGAGCAAAGCCACTTTGTCCTACTCCATTTTGGGCCTACTTACTCCTTTGGTGCATAAATCACAGGTGACCACTCGTATGCTGGAGGACAAGAAGCTTTGATGAATCACAGAAACAGTAAATTATATAGGGAAAGGGCATTCTTTTTTTGGAAATCCCATAAAATCATCATCACAGGCTGATTCCCCTTTTGCTGATACAAATCAGAGCCCTCTGCAGCCTTCCTCCTGAAAACTGACATTAAAAGTTTCATTCGCTTTTTGTTCTCCACCTTGGGTTTTGTTTTAAAACAAATTCAGCTGGCAGAAATTCAACTGCAGTTATGTTACTGCATGGGGAAGCCCGAGGTAAGCACATTTGTCACTGGCCACTTTTTTAGAGGGGAAATCATGGGTAACTATTTGGAAATTACTATAGTTACATTCACTGAGAGAAGAAAACAGTTAATAGCCAGGGCTCATGGTTCATGACATTTCTAAGGGCATTTTATAAAAAGGCAGCTTGGCACAAGGTAGCTTACCGTGAGGCAGGAGATGCCAAGCATCTTCTAGGAGAAGCACCAAGCATTGATGTCCTCCTTACATGGACCAGCACAATTATTGAATACCTGCACATTGTGGGAAGCCCCTAGGATCCAGCTTGTACCATCGAAGCAGAAGGAATTTTGGGTGGAGTTCAACAGGAGCAGAGCTGGAATAGATAAATAAGGGGCTGGAGAAGACACAGGCGCAGCCTCAAGGCTGGTGGAGAGGACAGCAGGGCACAGACACTGTTGTGGCCATCCCTGCTCTGCCCTGCACAAACCACGGTGCCTTGGCCAAAATCCCTGTGCTTTCTGTTCATTTGCAGTGTCAGTGCTTTACTGACACAGCTCATGGATGCTCTGGCACATTCCGTTGGGGTGAACTGATCATTTTTGTGATCAAAAGATATTTCACATAACCTTTCCCATATCCAGTAGAAAACTCTTTCCCACTGAGCAGCCCACATCTTGATAAATGGCAAAGAAAGATTAGTTTGTGGGATTAAGGTAATTTTTTAATGTTATTGTCAAAAGTCGTGGACTTTGGTAAACAGTATTTCATGTCAACCAGAGCCCAACATCTTGTGTTACGAGTGTAAGCCAAGCCTCTGCAATCAGCACCCAGACCCATTTGATCCTTGGCATCAAAGCCATTCACAGAAACCATAGACTTGTAGAATCAGAGTGGTTTGCATTGGAAGGGGCCTTTAAAGGCCACATAAGTCCAACCCCCCTGCAGTGAGCAGGGACACCTTCAACCAGATCAGGTTGCTCAGAGCCCCATCCAACCTGGCCTTGGATGTTTCCATGGATGGGGCATCTCCCACCTCTCTGGGCAACCTGGGCCAGTGCCTCACCACTCTCATTGTAAAAATTCCTTCCCTATATCTGAATCTCCCCTTCCAGTCTGAATCTCCCCTCTTTCAGCTTAAAGCCATTACCCCTTGAAACAGTAATTATTTACTTAATAGCAATGTGAAATAATTGTTTGGGATCAAATGATTTTCTGCAGCAGACAGGCCAGCTGGAGAACAAGCCACCTAGTAATAAAATACACCGCGTCCTAATGCAGAGCAGGGTTGTGCACACAACCAGGCAAGATGGAAAACCAGAGAAGTGTTTGGGCTAATGGCTTCCAACCCCTTCTGCTGGGGTCCATGTACATCCCATCTGCCACCTCCTCCTCCAGTGCCTCAGCACCAGTAGCGCGGGGCTCAAAAATAAAGCGAAAAGGACAAAACAGAGGGAAAGGGCAGGAAGGAGAAGTTCCTGCACCACTGCCTCCTCCCCAGTGCGGGGTCTGGGGCTGCCTCTGCACACAGCCAGGGCCGTGTCAACAGCGAGGCGAGGGTGACATTTCCCTCTCTCTCAATTACATGGGAGCCGCTCACCGCCGGTATAAAACACACACCGCGCTCCTGCAAGATTCATTGTCCTGAGGTCAGCTGGAACTTATTGTCCTCGTTGCCTTGGAACAAGACAAATCTGACATCTGTAAGATTTGCTGTTAAATAATCCAAACCAGGAGTGGGACGGAGCCATGCGGAGAAATGGAAGCGTTCAGACACCGTGGTAGAAAATCAGTAATTTAGATACAAGGCGCTGATGCTCGCCGGCCTGGCTGCCCTTAGTTTGCTATTGATTGCTTCTCCCAGTGTCCACCTTCATCCTTTCAACACTGCACACAAAGGAAGTTTCAAAATCAGTGCCCGCCTGCTAATCTTATAAATAAATTAAATATTAAATGGAAATAATCTTTGGCTTCCCAGCTGACTTTCCTTGGGTTTGCCTCCCTGCTCAGCACTTCTTCCCCATCACAACGTACCCACCAAACGAGACCGAGATGTAAAATCATTTTTAAAAATCACACCTTAAACTTGTCGGACACGCGAGGCAGGACGTTAAAAACAATCCAAAGAAGGAAAATATTTGGGATGAAGAAAACCTCAGGCATTTCACAAGCAGAGCCAAGCCAGCAGTCTGTGCTCCCGAGTCCTGCTTGCAGGTGGAGAAGCCACTCGGACGCAGGCAGAGCGCTCTCCCTGAATGAGCTGCTGATAAATCTAATCCTGAAGGATTGGAAATGAGGTAAAAAGAAATTTTGATGAAAATTATGTACATGTACTTTGACAAGCTCATAAACACTGCAGCCATGATAAGTTTTCTTATTTTTTTTTTTTAAGACCTGACACGACTGTATAAGCCCAAACTCTAATTTTTACAGCCCTGGGTTTGGAGATCTGTCATTGGGAGATATAATGGAAAGAATAATTGCTTGGTGGCTGCACAAACAGGAGATGTGTTGTCAGGCTGCAGTTTGGAGGCTACATCTGGCTTCGGAAATGATTGATGCTGTCTCTGTGTGTGACTTGGGAAACCATTTTTTTTTCTTCCCCCCGCTAATAGAATCTGCACGCTGAGCCCTCGCGCAGCCGCAGCAATTAAATCATTATTAATGAAAACTTTGTATTTATCCCTTCTGCATCTCGGCAGCGCGGCCGGGCAATGCATGCAGGTAAGCATGTGATTTCAATTTGAAATGAAAAGTCATGTCTGAATAACAGAACAGCATTCTCATTTCCTAATACTCTGCTTTTTACTACTTTGCATTCAACTGTGAAAAGTCTTTTAAAACTCTGAACAGCAGTAAAACTTGAATGAATTTTTGACCCATTATTGCATAGCGGGTGCGCTTTCCAAGTTGGAGAGACTGCCAAGTTCTCCCCACCTAATATTTCCACTTTAATTGTGCCACTTGAGAAATTTACGTGCCTCAAAATATGGCATGAATCTTACGCTTATTGCAGTATCATTAGCAGCAACATTTAAGCAACATCTGTGTGCTATAGAACTAATTGAAGTAGCAGAAGTGGCAGCTGTAAATCCACAGGAAGATGGCAGTTTGCACCCAGCACTGCTGAGTTAGCGGGTAACTGTCAGCCTGTTCCTGCAATCTGCTCTCGAGGACTACGGTACAGGCACACAATGTCCAAAAAAATACAGCGAGTAGGCTAATGATCCTATTAACCACTTTGCTGCACCAATTTGGCTGTTTTTCCAGTTTCCTTGTTGAATTTCATTATATATTTCACCATTCCAGTAAAAAGTCCAGTGCGAGACGTGTTCGCTTTCAAGCCGCTTGCATAAGGCAGCGAAGCTCCTCGGTCGAATTAATGCACGAACCATTTCTGCCTTTTCTTTTAAATTCTGTGTATTTCCCCATCTTTTCCATTGTTTAATTTTTCTCCATCACACACTGCCTGGGCGAAAAAGAACTTTTGCCAACTGTTAATGCTGGTATTTAAAGCAATGACATTTTCCTCCCCGGGATGTAACATTTTCAATAATCAATAAAGCCGGGGGGGGAGGAGGGGAGGCTGAAGTCTTTTTTAGGTGAGTTAAAACACATCTTCATCCTAGCTGGGGATGCTGTGTATGTAGCACATCAGCCTGGGCAACGCTGCTGAGTTAACTAATTGGTGATTAGGAAAGGAGGAAGGTGTTTAGAGCCACACGTGCTGGTGTTACCCCATAAACCAGGCACTGGGGTTCAGAGTGCCTCGGAGCATCACCACTATTCCCATCTTAAATTGCTTCTTGGGGGGAAAAAAAAGTGGGTTTAGAAATCTTACAAGCCCCAAGTTAAGGGGGGAAATAGAATCGAATGTTAAGTATAAACGCTTTGGTGTGAAGGCAGTGGTTTTGTTGGTGACCTTGCATCCCCCCACTCCCGCTGGCGCCGCTCCCTGGCTGTGCCGCGGCCCCCGGGAGCCGGGGAGGGACCAGAGGAGCCCCTGGCCCTGGTGTGTTTGCCACCAGCCCACCTTCATTAGAAATCCAGCACGTCCACAGGCTGCCATGTGACCGGCCAGGAGCCACCGGTATTTGTTGTCTTAATGCACAAGTACTCGGGGACTGAACTGATAAGGAAAAAACTGCTCTGAATCCGCTGAACTACACGCTTAGGGTGGCATGGACCCCTGCAATATTGAAAATCAATAGTCACGTGCTGGTGTAAAGGTCAGAGGTCTCCTGAATTAACTTTCTACTACTAAATTACCAGCCCTTGGGTTGTTTTTTTATGTTTGTTTATTTATTTATTTCCCGTTTTGCAATGGCTGGGGAGATGCGTTGGCTTTACATGGCTTGCACCTAGGTTGGGCTCGGAGTGGAAGCAGAAAACAACAAAACTTTTGAATGCTTGGAGTGAGGATTTAAACGTTATGGTATTTCTCATGAGCAAACTGAGACAGAATTGGAAGGCACAGAGCAATGTCAAGTATGGTAATGGAGCATGAGCATCATTAGTGGCCCGAGAATGAAAATACAGCTCTAGTCTTTTAACTCACATCTGTACAGTGCCCATACTTTCGCAATGTGGAATATTCAAATTAATGCATGTTTTATTTTTAACAACGTAGAGAAAATGTAAAGTAGCAGTATTATCTAAAATATTCACTCATTAGGAATGAACAAACAATACTGCCACAAATAAACTGAATGTTTATAGACTTACACGTTGCTTTTCATCCATGAGCACAGTGCACTCCCAAGGACTGCTCCAGCTTGTAGCTACTCACATGTGGATGCACCTTCACAACTGGTCTTTAGCTCCTCTGCTTGCAGGTACTGCAAAAACCAAACCATTTTTTATTTAAATGAACAGATTTCTTATTTAAATGTATTCCAACGTTTCCTTCCCCCTTGTTTCCATCCCCCTCGGTACAGTGGCAGCTTGCATTTCAATATCAAATATTTGCAACCTGGGTCAGTCTTCATCAGAACGGCTAACACGGAGCTGGGTCCCAGCAGCCCACTGGAGACAACACCATGGCTGTGGGAGCTTTGGGTGCTTGGCAAATACCCTGGGGGACAAGCTGGTGGGTTGACCATGAACTATCTTTGCATGAAGCAGCTCTGGTAGGGTGATTACAGAATCATAGAATCAGTTTGGTTGGAAAAGCCCTTTAGGATCATCCAGTTCAACCACCGAACCAGCACCACCGAGCCCACCACTAAACCACATCCCTCTGCATCACATCTACATGGCTTTTAAACTCCTCTGGGGATGGTGATGGTACCTCCAGGAATGGTGACAGGGATCAGCTCCCCAGGGTGCTTCACGCCCACCTCTCCAGGAGAACATCCCGATGGGCAGGGGTAGCCTCTGCCTTTGGTCTCCTGTGTGCTGGTAGGTCCACCCTGGGTGACCACATCGAAGGAAGATCTGAAACAGCCACCAAGGCTTTGCAGTAGCAGGTTAAGGAGATGCAGCAGGAAAAAAAAACCAACTTCCAGGAATTTTAAACACCACAAAAGATTTTTCTTTCTGGGTCACAGACACTTCTCCAAAGCCTTATTCCTAGAAACACTTGGCTGTTTTAAAATTTATCGACTGCCTTTCAGAAATGTTGGTGTGCATTAGACATCATCACCTCACCATAGGCAGAAATAAAGTCCAAAATAAGGGCAAAAGACCTGAGATAACCACTCAGGACTAATTACTGAACTAAACGAAGCACCTCTAAAACCCCCAAACCACACACTGTAATATTTTGCCAGAAAAACGCCAAGTCTCCCATTTTAAAAATAAATTGCAAACTTCACCTTTTTTGCTCTGGCATTTCCAGGGTCTCTGCCAATCAGGGTCAGACCCCCTCCCTGCCATCCACACGTTCGACTTCTGCTTCTTTTCAGGTGCTTTCCACCTCCCACTCCAACATGAACCTTACCTGTGTGAGGAACCCTGCTCACTTACTATGGGGACAAACCAGAAAAATCCTCCCTTGTCCACCTGAGATTTCTGCTATCACAAACTTTTTCAGACAGGGGCTGTGTGATGCTAAAGATGAAAGTTTCCAGTGGGGTTTCCTGCAGTTACTGTGTTTATCTAGACCTGCAGATTATGGATGTGTTGCAAGGGCATGGCAAGAGCCAGTGCTGTTGTCGGTGATTTTTTTTTTGTGCAAAAAAGAGCTAGAATGTTAAAAACACCACTTTAAACCAACATTTTCTGGTTTGTAATATGCAAAGTTATCCTATAGAAATGTTAAGATTTCTCTTTTACAACCATCGCCCTTAACTAGTGCACAATTGTCTTAATGTTTATTTCTAGCAGCAATCTTATTAATTCCCATACTACTTCTGGACCGTGCTTGCACTACAGAAGTAATTTTAATTGAACATTTATTAAAATAAATGCTTTGTCAGGATATACCCACTCCATCTGGCTGCACTGGACAGGCATTATTTCCTGGATGTGTCTGCTTTATACCACGTCTTCTCCCCCAGCTCCCGCTGACGACCAGAGATCGTGATTAGATTGTGGTGGGTTTTGCCTTTTCTGCCACAGCCCTCTCTGTCTCGTTGGACATCAGCTGCCATGCACACTCTCTGCAGGACTCTTCCTCTTCTGCTGCACAGAATAGGGTTTATTCTGGAAGAACACCGTTAGCCCACGATCTGACAAAAGGCAGAGACTGCCTATAAATAACCCACCCTGCACAGCTGGAGGGGCTGGAGCTTTTTTTTGTTTTTTTGTTTTTTTTTGGTGTATGTGCACGCTCACAATTACAGAGATAAGAGTTTTGATAAGGAATAAAATATGAATTGAAAAGAAAATATTTCCACCCTTGAAAATAAAATAAGCCCAGCTTTCCCCTTTCCCCCTCCCCACCGCAGGCACCTGCTGGCAAACAGATTCTGCCCACTGTAAAGCCCTTTTTTCACACACTTAGCAGCCAAACATTATTTTTATTGCTGGCATCACAAACAAACCCCAAACAAACTGGAGTCACACGGAATTCAAAACCCAGCAGCATTGTGCAGCTAATCCTCCATTCACCATCGTATCAAAGCACTTTTTTGTTACTTTTGCTGCGATTCATCTTGCTGAAAGCCACAGTTTTCATAGCATATCTCCTTCAACCCAACCTGGTACACATGCTCCTGTCCTTGCCCAGACCACGGGAGGTTTAAAGCTGTTACTTCTCACAATAGGGGAACTGGTGCTTCTCAAAACTTTACAGAGTAGCTCAATATTCAGTAAACTGGTTGGGTTATGTTTATCTCTCATCAAAAAACCTAGATGGTCTCTATAACAGTAATTGCAAACACTGCATCTCCCCCAAACTTTTAATTTCTTTTCACCCTTTGGCAGCCTTGAGCACACACCTCAGTAGTGCTTTTTCGGGAGGTCCTTCTGGTTTTTAGCATTTCTGCTCCGTGTAAAAGTGACTTGAGATACCCAGGAGCTCCCCACAGGGTTGTGTGGTGCCTATAAACAGTGAGAGGTGGATGACCCTTCTGTCAGTGTGAAGAAAGAGTATCAAAAGGATGCTTTGAGTCAGCTCAGCAGCACCGAGCCAGCTATCAGGTCCCACATAGAGCTCAGCATCCATGGTGCCATGGAACTGCTTTGAAACAAACATATATAAGTTATTTGGGGATTCCAGATAAGGGTAAAGATTAAATATCATACCTTTTTTTCCTTCAGAAGTACCGTGACTTGCTGAGAGATACTGTCCCAGGAGGGTAGCTCCGCAGTTTCCTTTCTTCAAGCTAGAGCAGCAAAATTTTAGACAACTTTGGCTGAGGACATATCGAATGCCCCACGTTTGCTTTAGCTGCAATCTCCACACTCTTGGTCAGACCTCTTCTCGATAGATGGATGTCGTTAAAAATGAACATCAACACGTGGCAGTCTGTAAATGAGGCTGGTGGAAACTCATAGTGTCATACTTAAAAGGAGTTTATTGAAAGATTCATCCATTGGCCATTGGGTACCAGTAGCGACGTGACAGCTCTGAAGAAGCTTTTGTGGGCTTTTAAACCTTTACAGATGATTGGGCTGTTGCAGGTCCAAAAGCAGAAAGGAAAACCAAGCAGCAGAGCATCTGATCTAAACCCCAGAGGTGAGTCCCCAGAGGACCCTTCCCATTGCTCTCAAACACCTGGCTCAAACCCAGAGGGAATCACGTGCAGAAGGTGACTCAGATAAAGGGAATGGTAGGATGATGGGTGATGTGAAGAAAGATGTGAAATTGGCCTTACAAAAACATTATTTGTAGTGAACACCTAGCACAGCCATCATCCAAAGCCAGGGACACAACAGGAATGGGAATTAACTCCCAGGAACTTGGAGGCAAGCTCAGAGTGTAAGCTTTGAGTAGCTGGGTATTCCAGGTTAACATATATATCCCCAGTAACCGACCCCTGAGCACACTGGTTATGCATCACTTTGCAGAGCATTTGAGATGCAATATTTCTATGAGGATTTAATTTGAAAATGATAGAATCATCTTAATTTAGCAGAATCTCTTCATTCGTGGATGGTGCATGGTGTCAAATCAACAAACAGTCAATGTATTTGGTTTATTGACTTCTGTTGTCAGGCAATGGACACTATGACTCAGAGGCACTCACTGTATTTTTTCACTGTAAAAACTTGACATTAATTATTCTTCTGACTGCAATGCCAATAATGAGGCCTAGTTTTTCTCCAAGAAGTGTAGATAAACATGCTTTATAATTACATTTTCCCTAATAACTGATTGATAGATGTACTGGTTATCAGGTTACAAAAATGAGTTTTGAGGGAAGATGACCACAAACCAGGTTGAGATCCAGATGAGGATGGTTTTTGAGGTTGAGGATGTTCAGATCCATGACTGGGGCTCAGGCCCAACACTGGTATTGCTCCACAAGGTCCCTATTAAGCTTCAAGTAGGAGCCACGTCCTCATCCAGCTTCTTTGCAGAGGAATGGGGTAGAACAAGGGGACCCACAGCCTGATCCCAACCGCGTCCCAGTCTCTCCCAGCTCCGTGGGGCCGTATCAGCCTGGCTGTTGGATGGGTCCTAGGACCCTCTTCTGAAAGGTGCCACCATGGTGTACAAAGGACCGACCTCAAGTTTTGCTGCCTTGCCCAGCAGTGGCAGCAGAGCAGAGATTTGTCCAGGAGTCTCTAAGGCACAGGCAGGTGATTCACCATCAAATGCCTTGGCTCCGGCACCAAACATTGGAATTTGGAGATACCTGTTCCAGAGCACCACAAACTAAAGGAGTTAAACATCTGACCATGCAATACAGAAATAAAGCTGGGCAAAAATCCTATGCAATTTCAGCCTGTGTATGGCAAGCACCTCCAATCACAAAATCTGTTGGCTTATTTTATGAGAAGGCTTCCTGCTTAAAAGGTCACACAGAAATCTAAAAGGTAAAGTCAAGTTGTGAAAAAACCCCAACAGAACCCAAGAGGCATTGCTGAGGAGAGCAGGGAGCCCAGCAGTGTGACCATCAGGTACACACATGTCAAGAACAGATGATCTGCCCATCACAGTTAAAGAGAGGGACTTGAAAAACATCTCAGGAAACCAGGAGGTGCCAGGAAAACTTCAGCGGAGCAGTAGCTTTTCGCTCAGACAATGGGAAACGAGGAGAAGAGGAGTCAGTAAGAGGCAGCTCACAGCAGGGACAGGCACCCTGAGCTGACAGAACTTCCCAGGCTCTGTGCTCGACCTGTGATTAATCACAGAGCCACACAAAGCACCGGCTGCGACCAGGAGCCATCCTCCTAACGCATGTCACAAACTGCAGAATTCCGCTTGGAACCAGACAACAGCAAGTTAAATTCCTGGATCACTGTCACCGTGTCACTTACAGAAGGAGCTGCACCGGGGAACAGTTGGCTGCTGGAGTAATTTGAATGGAAATGTCAGTTTTCACAACCTGTGATTTAAGTGCCCTGCCAGTGCACAGCAGCTCTGCTGAGCAGCCAGGGCTGAGCAAAGCCCTCTCCTCCTCTCACCAAACACATCCTCATCCCCACTGCCACCCCAGCCTCCTCCTGTAACCCACTGCACCAGAAAATTCACATTTCCTTCTCCACAACACCCTTCGCCCACCTGGACAAACATTCTCTGTGTCTTCCCACCTCCTGGCTTGATTTTAATCTTATTTTTGTGTCCTGTTCAAAGGTTTGTGCCCCAAAACCATAGAGAAACAGCGAGCTGCTCCCGAATAAATCGATTAATTGAGATTCCCACTGACCTCTGGGCAGGTTTCATCTGAGTAAGGACTTCAGAAGGCGGTCAATATATCTTACTGCTAAATACTTGCAGAAGTTGCTACATAAGGTTGTACACATCTTAGGCACATCTGTGACAGGTTCAGTCGATTCCCGGCGCCGTATGGGGAAAAAACACTTGCTGCGCAGAAGTGCCACGGTTTTGTCTAGTAGCTGCCCTTCAGCATCACCTTTATCTATGTTATATATACACCTTAATTCAGACATGCTGGTGTCTGAAAGGCAATGCATCCAGTGCACAACTTGGGTGCTGGTTTGCCTGGGCTGCTTCAGGAAAAAATTCTTCACTGTAAGGGTCATCGGGTATTAGAATAGGTTGCCCAGGGAGGTGGTGGAGTCACTGTCCCTGGAAGTGTTCAAGATGTGTCTGGATATGGGGCTGAGTGATATGGTTTAGTGGTGATTAGGCAGGGCTTGGACTGGATGATCTTGAAGGTCTTTTCCAACCTCAATGATTCTATGAGAAGGAGACAGAGTAAAATCAGCGTAGCGACCAGGTAGAGGAGCTCTCAAATGTTCAACATCCACCAGTTAAACATCAACTCAAACCAGACTGATTTCAAAGCACCCCAACACAGCCACCCCCCACTTTAACTGAATCACAGCCTTCATGAAACCAAAGTAAGTGCACGAGCAGACCTGACCTGAAGGCAATAGAAAATAAAAGCAGGAAACACTGGCAGCTCACAGAGGATGGAAAGAAAAGGTGAGCTATACACAAGTGGCAAGTGGTCCAGAGAGGCCAAGGGAATCACCGCCACCCTGCTTGGGGCCAGCCTGCAGGATCACCTTCACCCAGGGCTGAGACCCTGCTACCCCACCATCAGCTACCCCACCATCTGCACCACAGGGAGCCGTTGCACAGCCAGACCCTGTGTGGGCAAACAAGCCCTACGTCTGCAATTCCAAAAGAAGCAGGAATAATTGACCTGAGAGATCTTCTCCTGCCTCAAAAGCAGTTTACCTAGCCCCAGGAGCTGTGCTTGGCTGAGCTCTGGTACTGGGAAGCAGCAACAGGGTAAGTGTCTCCTTGGACAAACAGGTTGCCCCTATTCTACAAAAAATAGAAATTCTTGTTCAGAAGAGTTGTGGCAGGAGGACACTTGGACTTTACCAACCTCTGTATGCAGGGGATGATAAAGAAACTATTACTGTTTATACATTGCCCATAGTGCCACTGATGCTGGGGCATCTCCTGCCTAAGAGATAAGCACAATTACTACTATTTTTACTTTGAAAGAAGTGGCTTATAGAGTCAGTAAATATAGTTCTTTTGGGGTTTTTTTTATGTCAAGCAGAAATATGGGGGGAGAAAAAACACTTCTACAAAAACGTGAAGAGAAAGAAATGGAAAAGAAGCCAAATTTAGATTTTTGCCTGCAGGATAATTGACAAACCAAGAAGCTTTCCCAGCTTCCAAACAGCTACTTACATCACAGGTGGTTGCATTCTTAAAAGGGTAAAAAGCAAAGCTTTCTCTCTTTCTGTGGTGTCCTTCTCAGGCATCCTCCTCTGCCACAGCCACCAGGCTCCCACACGTGCCCAGGCTGGATCCTGTTGCAACACTCTGTTGGACTATAAACCAATGATATTTGCTTTACCTGTGCACTATCTTCCACGGAACAAAACAACATTTACATCTGGGATCAATTTGCTTGAAATTAAAGTGCAGCTGCTATATCTCCTCTGCATCAAAGGTATAGTGTTAAGGCTGTAATGTACAGACAGTTACACATTACTTTGCATTGTAATATTTAGATTTGTGTCATTTTCCATCCCAAGTAAAAAGCGCCTTTAAATAAATGAGTGATCTTATGCTACATATTTTATGGGCTGTGTACTCAGCAAGATATATCTACATTTGCCATGTGTGTGTGCCCATCTCCAGTTTCAAACTGCATATTCAGACGATGCATTTTAATGCTTAAAAGAAAACGCGGTGCAGGAATGGTTTGGGTTCTATGCTCAAAGTTCTGCTGCATTTGTACAAGAGGTCAGATGAGTCCTGTAGGATTCTCAGGTAAAAGAAGAGCTTTTCTAGTGTGTTACTGCCCATCCTTTCCCAATGCTTGACAGAGCACTGGAACAGGCTGCCCAGAGAGGCTGTGGAGTCTCCTTGGCTGGAGACATTCAAACACCCCCTGGATGCGTTCCTGTGTGATGGACTCTGGGTGACCCTGCTCTGGCAGGGGGGTTGGACTGGATGAGCTTTCGAGGTCCCTTCCAACCCCTAGGATTCTGGGATTCTGTGATCTCTGGTCCCCCCGTTGAAGCTGTGATGCACAAGGCTTTGAGAGGGAGGTGACACTGGCAGCTCGCCAGGGTTATGTGCAAATATCACCTGCACTTCCAGGGGCATGGGTATGGTCCTCACAGAAATGAATGCATGTGGCTTTGATTATTATTGACATGTGAGTCACTGCAGAGAGACCATGAGTTTGGTACCTGTGAAGAAGTGACTGCAGCTACGGAGTGATTCTTGCTGCTGTGCTGGGTGGGACAGGGCTCCAGAGCATGTCCCTGAGGTTACCTCCTGCTGCTTGCCTCTTCTGGATGTGTGTCACAGAACCACACACTGCTTTGGGTTGCAAGGGACCTTTAAAGCTCCTGTGGTCCAATCCCCCTGCAGATCAGGTTGCTCAGAGCCCCATCCAACCTGGCCTTGGATGTTTCCAGGGATGGGGCATCTCCCACCTCCCTGGGCAACCTGGGCCAGTGTCTCGCCACCCTCAGCATAAAAAATTTCTTCTTTATATCTAGTCTGAATCTCCCCTCTTTCAGTTTAAAACCATCACCCTCGTCCTATCACACCTGGCAGAAGGAAACATGATGCACTCCAACTCCCATGGATGAGCAACCATTTGAAATAAGATTTGGTGCTCTCCAAGAGTTTTGGGGGCTCTTCCCCAGGGGTCTGCTGCACCTCCAAATCCCAGGCAAATGGCAAGAGCCATCCAAAAATAATAAAATTTCCTTCTGAAACCTGCTTTTGCTTTCCAAAAGAAAAGAAGTCAGCTCTGAGACACTGGAAAGAGGACTGGATTCTAAATTTTTATAGATCCCCCCTATGGTTCCCAAACAGAATTTTTCCAGTTTTCCAGAGAAAACAGTCTTTACAGTTTAATGAGCATATCTAACTCCACAGTTCTCATATTGTTTTACTGCCAATGGCAAGAAACAATTTAGGAGAAAGCCCAAGAAAACAACTGTTCAGGATAACAGCTCCCGAGCACCGAGCAGGGCAATTGAGTGAAATCAAGATCAATGGGTACGTGGTCATTTCAAACACAGCTTATTCTACCTGAAAGTGCAGTGCATTGGTTGAAACAAAAAATGGACGTGCAACATCTTCAAGCTATCATTTCCTCCCAGAAGCTGCAATATTTTGGGTTTTGGTGAAGATGAATCTGACTTTTTTTTTTCCAAGAGTCACACACACACTGCAGCCTCCACTGAGCACTGCTCAAACTGTCTGCACAGGAACCCAGCAGATCAAATCCTGCAGGACCTCAATGTCTTAGAATCACAGAATCTCAGACTGGTTTGGGTTGGAAGGGACCTTAAAGACCATGTAGTTCCAACCCCCCTGCCATGGGCAGGGACACCTCTCACCACACCAGGGTGCTCCAAGCCCCATCCAACCTGGCCTTGGACACTGCCAGGGAGGGGCAGCCACAGCTTCTCTGGGCACCCTGGGCCAGGCTCTCACCACCCTCACACCAAACAATTTCTCCCTCCCATCCCATCTCCATCTCCCCTCTGGCACTTGGAACCCGTTCCCCCTGGTCCCATCACTCCCTGCCCTTGGCACCAGTCCCTCTCCAGCTTTCCTGGAGCCCCTTCAGGCACTGGAAGGTGCTCCAAGGTCTCCCTGGAGCCTTCTCTTCTCCAGGCTGAACACCCCCAACTCTCTCAGCCTGTCCCCAGAGCAGAGCTGCTCCAGCCCTCGCAGCATCTCCGTGGCCTCCTCTGGACTCTCTCCAACAGCTCCGTGTCCTTCTGGTGTTGGGGACCTCAGAACTGGACCCAGCACTGCAGGGGGGGGGTCTCATGAGAGCAGAGGGGGAAATCACCTCCCTCTGGCAAAAAAGGAACTTTCCCAGTGCAATCCTGCAGTGGTTGACATAAAGACACAAGGCTGTGAAAGAGAGGATGCTGCTCATGTGAGACAGTCAGGCTACGTACCTGGGCTTCATCCACTGCCTGGAGGAGAGAGACAACCAATTAGTCCAACACAGCTTCTTTGCCATACCCAGGTTGGAAAACAGATTGAAGGGTCAAAAAATTCAGAAGGCTCCACATGATCTGACATTTGCCTTGTCACAATTTTCTTGACAACCAGAAGGTTGGAGCCAGTCTGCTGGTCATCAGGAGTGATGGGACGGGAGGGCTGATTACTGAGCTGGGGACAAGAAACCGGTCAATTAACACTCTGCTTGGTCTCCAAACAGTGATTTCTGCAGTAACTTGGGATGGGTTTAGTCTGCTCTTTTTGGAGGACAAATGTGCTGTAAAACAGTTGCTGGAGGAGACAAACATTGCTTTATTTTGCAGCTTCCCAGTGTTTCTTCTGCAGCTACAGAGGTGATCTCCAATCCAAGGTTCAGACTTCGTCCCAGTGCCACCCTTTTCACACGTGATTGCATTTGCACAACAATCTCTGCTGCCAAAGCCACCAGTGGTGGCTTAAGCAACCTCAAGAGCAATATATCAGTTTTATTGCAATTTTTGCTTTCACTTCCCAGTTTGATTTTTCTCCACATTAAATTTAACTCCCCACAGAATTTGTTCTTTGTATGGAAGTTTCTCAACCTGTGATATGGGAGTGAACACTCACGTTCCATCACTCGTATGGTGAGGTCTGTACCCTCCTGGTCTTACCACTGCACTCCCATGCACTCCTTTGCCTTTAGCCACCCTGTGCATCTGTCCCATTGTTTCGATGTCTGACATCCACTGCAAGGACAAATCTGTGCAATACACCGATGCCATTCTATAGATAAAAATCAGAATATTTTATGTTTGACCCCGTATTCTGTGATCTAGACCTGCCCCTGCACCGCTGATCCATCTCAGCCGCGGCAAGGGGCTGTTCATCCTCCTCACATCAACTTGGCCATCATGGGAAAGTGAAAATTACATCATCTCAAGGTTGCTCTTCCTCAGATAAAGGGATTGCAGCTGTTTTTCTCAGTAACTATCATCAGTTCTGCACTTGGGGTCATGCTGAGCGTTATTTTAACTAAACATTGCTTCTTCCAGCCTGTCTAACCTTGGTTGGTGCCTATTTTGGGCTGACCCCCACCCTCGAGGGCTGCCTGGGGCCATGCTGGGCAGAGCCTCCCTCTCTGGCCTTGACCCTCAGCTTCATCGCTTGTTGAGCCCATGCCAACTTTGCACGGAGCAAGAGCTCCACTTTTTAACTCCACATAATTTGCAGCAATAATTTCAGCAAAAGAAGAGCAATGGAACCTCAAATAATGCACCCTAGGTGATGCCAGCAGGGGTCCAGACTGATGGGCTCCATGGCACCTCGTAGCATCCATGGTCCAGGTGGAGGTGATGGACCAGCGCCCGCTTTTCTGCTGGGCAGATGAAGTCTGGCTGAGAAGAGCCCATGAGTCCCACTGCAACAAATGAAAAGCCCTGTTTAAAATAACTAAGTAAGGCACTTAAAGAGGCTTTCAAAAAGTGCCAACGTACTGTACGGGATGGATCTCAGTTACTGCCCGGGTGGAATTTCCGTCTCCTGGCTTTTTTCAACCAAAAAACCCCCACCCCCCCCACCCAGCCACTAATGAGAAACGTGAAGGGCTTGTTAACAACATCCTTTCATCAACCCGAGGCACTGCCAGCGCCCCGTGCTCATGTCAATTGTCACCTTGGGGTCCAGCTACCGCATCTCGGCGTGGCTGATGGAGCCCAGACCCAGCACACGCCACCCCCACGTTACTTCACAGGGGCTGGGGGCTGCTCTGGGTCAGGGGCTCCATCCCTGCATCCCCCCGCAGTGGGAAGGAGTGAGATGGAGGTGACCTCCCCACCTCAGCCTTCAGTCTGCAGTGATGGGGCCAAGGGCTCCTCGGTCACCCTGTGTGATAACCTGGGGAGGAAAAGGGGTTTTGAACAAAATAAAAACAAAACAAAGTTGGATTTGCTCCTCGCTAAAAACAGCCCACAACAAAGACAGGGAGAGTAAAAGCCAATAGTCTGGGAATTCCACACTTAGGGACAGGGAGAGATTAAAGGTTTTGCCAGGGCAGGTCTTCTGGAAAAAGAAAGGAAGGAAAAAGAAGGAAGGGGGAAAAGGGGGAAAAAAAAGGGAAAAGGGGGGAAAAAAGGGAAAAGGGNAGAAGGGGAAAAAGGGGGAAAGAAGGGGAAAAAGGGGGAAAGAAGGGGAAAAAGGGGGAAAGAAGGGGAAAAAGGGGGAAAGAAGGGGAAAAAGGGGGAAAGGGAAAAGGAAAGAAAAAAGGGAAAGGAAACCTGGGAAAACCACTCCTTTCTCAAGGCCCAACTTAAGTGTATTTGTCTGTTCCTCACACCCTACGCTTGCTAGTTGACACAAAACCAGCACGCAGCCCTCTGACCAGCCCTGTGCACCTCAGTGCAACGGGAACATCCCGGCTGTGCCACGGCCAGCGAGGGCACCCCCAGTCACATTCTCCATTGTGCTTCAAGGTGGCCGCATGGAGCAGAGGGCACGGCCACTCAGCAGGGCAGGGGAGCTTCACCGAGGAGCCTTTGAACAATATTGCTATTCAATTTCTGCAAGAATATAAAGGGAATTACAATTAAAGCTGTAAATGCAACTCTTTGAGGATTTTTACATTCCTCTAAGATTCTTACTGAGAAATTACTCTTGAAATAGCACATAAATCTTACAGGACTCCCCTTGGATTACTGCACTTTAAGTTTTTAAGCAGTCTTTCTACAGGTCCATTCTTTTCTTGCATTTTTTGTTCAAGGAGTAGGTCTTCAGCACCACCTTTCACCATAAATAGACATTTTAATACCAAGTCTATTGCTGTGACCTGGGTGCAATACATCCCATAAAGATCACAATTTAAAAATTAAGTAAAACTTTGGGAAAAACGATTAAATGTAACAAGCTGTGATATCTCTAGGAGAAATAATGAACTGTGATGTTAACAGATGCAGCAGTTTAAAATTACTCCTCCTTGTCGATAACTTAATAGCAGTTGTAAAGCGATAGCACTGTCCTACCAACTGCGTCACTATTCCTTACTCCACTACTACACCACACAGCAAACACCAAGCACCACTGAAAATGCACCCAGTGCTTGAGAACTGCTTAGAGAAATCAAATGGCAACTTTATGGGTTACATCTTTCTCACCCTGATCAGATGATGAATTTCTTCTAATTCCAAACAAATCGGTTGCACGAGAGGAGGAAATCTGGGCAGAGATCTACAAATGTCCCTACAATGAATCCCTTTTCTGTTCAAGATGCTTCCAGGATGAGCTCATTACGCTGCAAACTCCGCTTGCATGAAAGTGATCTGTAAGAATCCTCGAGCCTGGGGGCCCTTTCCCATTTGGTATTGATACATAGGATGTAATCTGCATTTTTCATCCCGGCATAAAACAGTACAACCAGTGTAGCTGCGATTCTGCTCTGAACCTGATGTGGGAAATACAACAGAATGACCCAAAAAATCTTTCTTGTTGGCTGCAGAAGGAAAAAAAAAAGGGGGGGGAAGAATGACCCACTGCAAAATCTAGTTTCTTCCATGGTCAAGGGCATCTATTTCATTATAAACGTAGCTCCGCCAAGACAAATATTATTTTTTTGAATCTTTCATTATCTCCTTTCTCTGGAAAATGGGCTAAACCAGCATGTGTTGGTATTAGATGCTGCAGGGCCAGCTGTCGTGCCTGGCTGCACAGTGTCTCAATGTCAGCAGTTCAAAGCACGGCCAGGCTGAGCGGGAGGAAACTTGAGAGGTCAGGGGAACCCAATTCCANGCCCCCGAACTCCCGTTGGGAGTTCGGGGGCGAGCGCGGCCACGGCACCCCCTGATCACAGCCCAGCCCATCCCCATCCTACCTGCAAAAATAAAGATACAGCCTTGAACAAGCCACTGCCTTAAAACCAGCGAGGAATGTAAACGTGAGAGAGGTTAAAGTTGACGTTTGCTACCGTTGGCGGCGATGCATTACAACAAAATAAAGGGAAAAAAATATAAAATACACCCAAACTGTACATATTATAAGGCTATATTTTTATCTCGGGGTTCTGGTGACACGTACAAACCACTTGAGCTTTGCTTCCGTGGTTTATATTGCCACCAGAAACCCTTGATAAAAATACAGCTTTATATGGTACAGTTGGGTATAGTTTATTTTCTCCATATATCACGCGCCGTGTTTTATTTATAAACATACACAAAGACACTTGTACATGCAAAGCAGTTTTTTTTATTGAAGTAATTCTGAGGTATCAGTAATACTACATTAACTAACGCATCGTAACACAATAATTTCTTGGTTAGCAATGGCCTTTCTAAAGAGACATCTATGAAAATAGGATAAAACGCATAAAAAAATCACTATTTCCATGTTAGAATTTACGATTCCCATACTGGAAATTTCAGCTTCTGGTGGCTCGTGCTTGCAGAGAACCCTGCTTAAACCACCTCAAAATTTAGCTTTAACATCTCCTGAACACTTGAATCCTTTCTGCAGAGAGGCTGTGGGAAATAAAGCTTGGCGGAACAGAGAAATGCAAAAATCAAGAGGAGAAAGTCAAACGATAGAAGGAAATGTGCTGCTGTTAAGGATGCAGCTGGGGTGAGCTCGTCAATATTTTGCCCAAGTTGTGCTAATCAAACTGCTTATTTAAAAGAGACTTCTCATATGATTTCTCAGCAGCTTCTCTTTCACTGCTTCCTGCACCATTCACAAAGAATTTTATTCCCATCGTTCAGAATCCGAAAAGAAAAGCTAGGAAGAAGCAGTTCAATAGCTGCTTGGCTTTGAACGCATCTCCTACTTGGCTCCTGCTTCCCTAAAACCCTGTTTGAGGCACGGAGGAGGCGAGGGGAGCCCCGGGCAGGGACACACATGCCAGGCAGGGACACGCATGCCAGCCTAGCCAGGAGTGTCCCCCTGGGCTTGCCTGCTGCTTCCTTAGGAGGAGGCAGCACCTCACGCTTGCCACGGCCCTCCCACTCCCTTATCCGTGCTTTAATGGGCATTAAAAATGGAACAAAACAGGCCTGGAGATGGGAACAAAACCCGTGCAGAACAGGGCTGGGTCTGCTGTACTCATTCTGCTGTAAAATGTAAACCCAAGCAAGGGCAGACGAGCTGCATCCCCCAGGACACATCCTGTGGTTTAATACAGCGGTGCCACCGCACATTTCACTCCGGAGGCTGCTCTATATTTCTGTGTCACTCAAATATTTACCATTTTGCTGAATTCTGCTGGGTGCTCGGAGAGCTTGTTACGAGGCCAGGGAGTGCCTTGGCTGGTTGGCAGCCGGGCTGAGCCGCATCACTGTGCCGGCTTCTCCTTCTGGAGCTTCTCATGGGACAGAAGCCACTCTTTCATGAGGTTCCCCCCACCATAGTTGCCGGTCTGCCCGCTGCTCCGGATCACCCTGTGGCATGGGATGATGATCGGGATCTGCAGAACACACCAAGACAAGGAAGGGAGCAAAGGGTGAGGCCGAGGGGAGCGGTGGCTGGGGAAGGAGCCCATAAATCCACTGCTAAACCAGTCCTCGGGTGCCACCGGACCTGCAGGGGCAGGGAGAGAAGTGTCCACGTTAGCGGTGGCGCTGGTGGCATCCCAGCTGTGCCCCAGGGGGACAGGGCAGTGGTGGCATCAGGGCTGGGCTCCCGGCTGAGCTGCAGCACTCATCACAGGCTCTAAAAACCAACCCAGTTCTTGGGGAAAAATCAGTGTGGATAGAAATTTTAATACAGAAAAAAGATGCAAAGCCTTAAAAAGGTAAAGCTCATCTATAAAACCCCACATACAAAACTCCAGATATCAAACAAACTTCAGATCTTCCTGCCCCACACCAGCCCCCTCCAGCAGCCGGGACTTCTGTGCCCAAGGTGGGTGACGAAGCACCGTAGACCCCAAATGCACACGAGGTGAGCACGGGAAGGTCCAGCACGACTATTAACCACCATCCCAGGACTGGACAAAGCCATATTTCTGGAAAAAAAAACCCAGATCACTGAGAAAAACACACCCACAAGCGAGCAACCCAAGCCTCTGCTCCCTTGGTTGATCCTCCTCTTGTTCCAGCCCCTCTACTGAGAAATCCCACCCAAGAGCAAGGCGCGATTCATTATTTAGTAGCAAGTCAATCCAAAATGGGTTGTGAATTCTTAAAACCTACAACAGGAGAGATTTAATTCACACCTAACCAATTTAAAGAACTTTTCTCCTCCCGCCTTCTACTTTGTATCATTTACAGCCAAATGTCACAGATTCCGAAAAATCAATGCGAGGAGTTCCATAATAGCCTGATAATGTACAGAAGTACATAAACCTGGGGTTTTTTTTAAATTTATTTTTTATTACAGGTGATTATCATAGCTGAAGTACACACCATAAAAAATGCAATACATCATCCCTAATCAGGCCATGTGTGTTTGGGTAACTGCACAGCAATCCCATTGCAATGATAGAGGTGTGAAAACAACAGCTCACTAAAAAGTGCAGTTTTCACAAATTTGGATATTTTAAGTCAAAAAGTGTAATATATTTCTATACAGACACACAAATGACATACTTTACACTGACTTTCAATAGTTATTTTGGTACAGCTCAAGCTGTGCTTGTATTCGAGCCTGGGACACACAGACCCCAAAGCAGCTGGTCAGCTACTGACCAGGGCTTTGTATATTGGGGTTTTTTTGGGGATTCTTTTGTTTTTGTTAGGTAATTTCTTTGGCCGAGATCGACAATCTCAACCTCAGCCCCCAGGCTATGGCATTAACCAGGAATACACTTAGGTGCTTACTGTTAATCAAGGTTTATTAAAAAATCCTTATACTAGCTGCTTTATTTGGAGCTGGTGATGCCCCAACGCACCTGTGACCACTCCAGTGAGCATCACTAAAATCCCATTTTGACTTCTTTAAAGTTGTTTTTTGCAAGTGTTTTTCTGATTTGGGATTTCCCCACCTTCCCAATCCACTGCAGGCAGATTTTTCTGGGGTGACCAAGCCGTAACAACACCCTGTAAAAATATCTCCCAGGTTAATTTTGCAGTTCTTTAAAAATATATACAGCAGATCAGGGTATTTTGGTGGCAAGGCTATAAATCTTGCTACAGACAGGGGCCAAAAGCTCTTTCCCAGCCAGTTCCCTGCTGCTGCCCAGATGGTCCAAAGAGTTGAACCGGGGGGGTCCATGTACCAGGGCATGTTGTCAGGGAGGTCAGTTGATGACTTCTCCTGCTAAATTGTGCGAGAAGATGGAAAGCGTGCCCAGGTGGAGAGGAAAAAGGGACTTTATTTTCAGGTGGCACGAGCTGGCACACCATGCGGGGTCTTGGATGGTCCTTGGGTTGGTGCAGGACCTGCTCACAAACACAGGGATGCGTGGCTCTGCCACTTCCCATCAAACACAAAGGGGTGGGTGTGAAATAAACGTAACTTTTTCCATGCTGGAAATAAAGAATGTCACAGGGAGTGTGTCCCAGCACACACAAGTGGCCGTACGTCACCCTCCACAGAGTCAGACTGGAAAGAAAACGTGGTACAAAGGCTCTGTCAGTGCCGTAATTTAAAAATATTGAATATTGCTCCAGTTTGGCTTAATTGTGGTGACAACTTTCAGACTACTAAAATAATTAAACCTGCTAAAATTTATTAGGGCCCTAAGGACATTTTAGAGGGAGTGCTACCTTAGTCTGGAGCTTTAATGCCTCGGCTACATTTAATGTAATTTTTATCAATAACCAAGCAGCTCATAATATTATAGCTCTGCTGAAATCTTCACGCTGTGAAATCTAATTCATCTAATACATGAATCCATCACTTACACAGACCCTACCTCAAACGCTATAAAACTTCCAAACCCATAGATTTGTCTCCAACAAAAATAACATGAAGGGGCCCTGGGATCGATAGCGGAGTCCCTCTGATTCGGGCACCAGCTGAATATTTTCTCCAACTTCGCTTTTGTTCTTCTGGGTAGAGGCCCACAAGGGAAAGAGCTTGTTTTCACTCGCAGCCTCATCAATACCTAAATCCTGGTGAACAAGTGACACTGAGAAGCTGTAATCAATAGCTCCCTGCGCGTTTTTTCTTCTGCTCAAATGGCTCAGCACTACTGACAGCCCTGACACTCGGAACATGATGCTAAATCTTTATCAACAGCCATCTGGGTGACTGGCAGAACAAGGCTCGGGCGGTCATTAACGCTCGTGGCAATCTGTGAATAAACCAACTCCTCGGGAACGCGTTTGTTTAGAAGAAAGGTGGGGAAAAAAACCTCCCTGCACAAGGTATCGACCGCCTTTGAGCTGCGTTTAGCAAACTCCGTCTGCGGATGGAGCGGTGCGGGGCTCCGCTCCTGACGAGTGACAATGGGAACCCCACCATCCCACTGAACCTCTGACGGGCTGGAGGCCTCCAGAAACAGCCAAGCTGTCAAACCCAGGTCACAGAATCACAGGATCCTAGGGGTTGGAAGGGACCTCGAAAGCTCATCCAGTCCAACCCCCCTGCCAGAGCAGGGTCACCTAGAGTCCATCACACAGGAACGCATCCAGGGGGGTTTGAATGTCTCCAGCCAAGGAGACTCCACAACCTCTCTGGGCAGCCTGGTCCAGTGCTCTGGCACTCTCACAGGAAAGAAGTTCTTCCTGAGATTCACATGGAACCTCCTGTGCTCCAGTTTGCATCCATTGCCCCTTGTCCTATCATTGGTCATCACTGAAAAAAGCTTGGCTGCAATGGGAACAGCTGAAACGCCACAGTGTAAGATACAAGGAACACACTTACAAAAACAGAATCACAGAATCACAGAATTCTAGGGGTTGGAAGGGACCTCGAAAGATCATCTAGTCCAACCCCCCTGCCAGAGCAGGGTCACCTAGAGTCCATCACACAGGAACGCATCCAGGCGGGGTTTGAATGTCTCCAGCCAAGGAGACTCCACAACCTCTCTGGGCAGCCTGTTCCAGTGCTCTGGCACTCTCACAGTGAAAAAGTTCTTCCTGATATTCACATGGAACCTCCTATGCTCCAGTTTGCATCCATTATTTGCTCATGTCCTGCTGCTTTTTCTCCCCCTCCTCTCCCCGAGGGAACCCAACACCACGATGTGCCCCAGGACATTCGCCGGCCAACACAGGCGTTAATGCCCAAGCAGTTTTATGTGTCCACAACGTTTCAAACCCATCCTTCCCAATATTCTCAGAAGCGCACGATTACTCCTTCCAATCTCCAATGTTAAAAACGTTCTGGCTGAGTAATATCCTTGACTTGGGATAGATGGAAATTAGCATCAAGTTGCACACTTGGCTGGGCTTTGGTCTAAACAGTAACACGATCAGAGAGAACCTAAACCCTCTAAGCATGCAGCTATGACTGCTGCTAACAGGCCGCTGAAGACGTCTTATTTAAGGCACAGAACAGTCATTTAGGATGGCCTTGGACTAATCAGCCCAACATTCTCCATCTCCCATGAGTCTCTGTGATTTCTTTTTGATCCTCCTATACCAGTCTAATGAGATTTTTAATTGAACTTTATGGGTTCCCTTTGAGGACCACAGACCTCGCAATCAATCTGAGCCGCAGTAAACTATCTGAAGTTTCTCTTGCAAAAGGTGAGCCATCCCCACCATGTCCTTGGCATAAATTGAGGCAAAGATGTTGCATCTTTCAGCTGCTGCTGGCACCATTTCCACCTTCTCATAAAGTTGAAGGTCATCGCGTGAATTATGTGAAGCAACCTGACTACGGAGGGGAACCTGCGGAATGAGTGCTACCAAAATTAAAGACCAACTCCTGAACTGAAGAAGGGAGCAACGTTCTGGTGTCTTGTGGAAAAAGCTGAGACACAATTTTATCGACACATTTGAGTAACAAAGCAATGCCAGGCTTGAGTTTATTTCCAACGCTTACTGTCACTGTTATTATTACTGTCCTCATTAAATCATGTTTATGATTTAATCATCATGCTTATAACTTTTTTTTAATCACAGGGCACATCTCAAGGTGCAAACATACCACGATTCTGCTATTTTGCTCTGCTCCTGCAGCAATCAGTAGTAGAAGCATTAAGAGCATTCACTAGTTCCAGCTCCTCTCCCACAAATGGAAATCACTACTCTGCTGCTTGACAAAACCCCCCATTTCTGCACCAATTCTGCAGGAATCGCTCCCCAAACCCGGGATTTACACCCCAAAGCTCGGGCTGCAGGGGCAGGAGTTGGTAACCCCACAGCTCCTGGCTCTCTGCGCCGACACATCAGCGATGCTGCAGCCCAGATGACGTGCTCAGCTTAATGAACTGCTTAGTTAGATTCAGAGCTCAATATCTCATCTGATAAACAGCCTGCTAGCACGTGTGTACACGTACCATGTTCCCAGGTACCCTGCCATTCCACGCCGCAGCACACTCCCATAGAAACTCACATCATCTCTAATGGGTTTAAGCTTCCAAGCTCAATAAAGGACACCCTGATATTTTAAGCATCTATCAGATTTCCCTATGAAACAGTTCATATCAGCAGCATAAAGCCACATTTCGTCAATAGACTGTATTGTACTTGACAATACAAACTATTTTAATATGATGGAACGCTTTCCAATATAATATGGTGTACATTAAGATAAGGCAATACAATGCAAACCTACAGGAAACAGTTCTCAAAGAATAACAATATAGTGTTGTGCAAAAGGAGATGTAATTGCTATCGCCTAGAAATGTACCCAGCTTTGCCCTCAGGCTGCAGTGGAGCAGCAGCATCTAAAGTAGCGGTAACAGCAGGTTGTGGTGTGAAAATTCCTGCTTTTTCCCCTATGAGGAAGGATGAAAATAGTTCTGAAAATATACAGCAAAGCCACTGCAATTTTTTTTAAATGGGGTCCTATCTTATTATTGTTATTTCCCATCCCATACTATGGCTGCAGTGCCTTCTGTCCCCAGCAGAAAATTTTTAAGCCTATTACAGATAATAATGTATAGCTTTAGGGAAAAAGAGCTATATTAATATACCACCCCAATACTTCATAATAGAAAGATTAAAAAAAAAATAATAATCAGTGCTGTAATGAGAGCTCTGCCCGTCCAAACCATATTGTTAGCACTACACATCTGCAGCTCATCTGTAATTTCATGCATATTCTGCATGCAAACACACACATGGTCCTTTTGTACTTCAGTGTGAGCACCTATGCACTGTGCTCCTCCTATTTGCCACACAAATCTTCACCTGGCCCTTCAGACCTGGGAGCTGCAAAATGCAGGCTGACTGTGCATAATATCCAGGCTGATTTTATGAACGAGGTGAAATGTAAAGATAACATGTGGCACTGCAAAAACCCCTCATCTTTACTATTTTTATCTGTAAAGCCACCGGCTCTTGGGAAAACAGATTTTCTAACCCACTTTGCAACTCCACGTTGCAGTCTCGTACGTACCTTATTAAAGGAAATACTGGGAGGACTGGATGTAAAAACAATGCAGGAGGTCAGGGATGATGGCAGGCATAAGGCTGGTGAAAAGGAGAGGAATTGGGGTATGGGAAGACACATGTTGCTCAGGGCAAGTGGTAAAATACGCTGAAGGATGGTCAGGAAGGTCACAATGTTATTAACAGAAATCAAAGTGGGGTTTTTTTTAAAAGCAAATAGCAAGGGAATGAATGTGTAAGGACACACATGGTGCCGTCCTCTTTACCAGCTCTTCCTCCCCCTTGCCCAGGAACTGGTTGGCTGCAGCACCAGTCCCACATCAGTCGGTGTGACCCAGGTGCATAAATACATCTGGAAATCTAAACTGGACAGCTAAAAGGGAAAGATAATTATTGGGAAGACGGACAAAGAGGCTAAGTATTATAAAATGATACTTTCCCAAAAGCCAAGGGTCTAACCTAGAGCTTTACTTCCTCTGGTTGGTTCAAACTCAGGCATCTCACCTATATCTAATGGAGAAATGCCATTTACAGCTGGTATGGATCACATGGGGGGAGAAACCATCCTGACAATGTGATTCAAACGTGTAGTTACGTGATTTAAAATCCCTACTCTTCCACATTTTCAGAGTCATATCCATGACAGAGAAGATGGACTGCTGTCAACACAACCAAAGCTACTCAAGCCCTGTCAAAATGAGTTCCGTGTCGGGGGATGAAAGACTTCCCTCAGCTAAGAATAGATATATATATAAAGTTTGAGTACAACATTATATATATATATAATATATATAAGTTTGAGTACAACAAAATGTGTAGAGACTGACAAATTCAAAGAAGTGCTGTGTTTCTTTTTCAAATCTAATGCCATAAATGGTAGGGAATAAATCACATTAAACCGGGTTGTGCATTATTGCTGATTAAAAACACTTACTGACCTTATTACTCACGGCAGACCAGTTTTCATAGCAGATAAATTTAATCTAATGACATTTAGCCCACAAAGCTCTCTAAATCCACCACCTTCCATCAACTTTATTTAAAAGTTGACGTGAACTTACAGGGTTGCTCCTCATGGCTCCTCCCACCGCTCTCGCCGCTCTGCTGTTGCCCGCGAGATCGGCCAATTGCTTGTAGGAAACAGCCTCTCCAAACTTCACGTCTCTCAGCAGGGTCCACAGCACCTGTCTGGTGAATGAATCTGCAAAGACGACGAGGAAAACACCTTTATGCGTGGCTGGAAAAAAACCCCGAGATGAAGTATTCAGAAAAACCCCAACCCAAAGGCTCAACAGCAGCTTTCCAATTTAAATTTAAACAGCCCCAATGCACCGTCCTGTTATTGTACCCTATATTACTACATTTAAATACATGATTATTAGAAGGAGCGCTTCAAGTAACCGATCACTATAAAAAAGGATTTAAGGCTTTGATTTTCCTATATTTTTAATTTGCTTCAAGTACAATTATCCTGTTAACTCATACAATGTGTTTTTTCCATTAAATTGGCAGAGTATAAATTAGCATAGAGTAAAATTAAAAAGGGAAGAAATAACCGGCTCTACCTATTTCACAAAGCCCTCGCATCTCCAGCTAATTTCCAACTTCAGCTGGGACACGAGGCAGAAGCCCTAGAGCCAGCGGACTCGGTATTATCCTGGCTGACTGCATTTTATAGTCGAGACCCCCAAGCTACTGCTCAGCACTGCAGACATTATGAAACGTTAAGGACTAGCTGTGACCTTGAATGTACAGCACATCCTTAATGATACAGGGCTCGGGAAAAAAAAATAATGTCTCTTCCATTATTTTAATTTTAATTCACCAGCAAATTGCTTCTAAGTGTTCCAATTGCTGAAATAATGAATAAGCAAATGCATTAGGACCAGCTTCCTTCTGCATCTCAGGGCTTTACCCTCCCAATCCAGGATTATTCTACAAAAGGAAACCGATAGCTGTGCTTGGGTTTTACTTGGATTGAACACCTATAGCTCTTCCAAGGCACTTGCAACACCTTTGAAGATCTAACTAGTGAATAACTTATTGAGAGGAGAGAGCTGGTGAATCATTATGAAAAAAAAGAAAAACAAGAAAAAAAAAAAGAAAGAAAAAAAAAACAACAAAAAAAACCAAAAACAAAACAAAAAAAAGGAAGAGAGACCCCGTCCCCAAGCTGAGAGCTTCAGCCTCCTGCTCTGGCAAAGAAAAAAAACTGATTTAAAACATTTTCTTCCTCTAGTTGTCAAAAAAGACGTTGATTCCGTTACATAGGAACACAGTGGAATGTGGTTTTGTTCTTAAAGGAAACCCAACCACCATTATGTGTGTGTTAAATAATAAAAATCACTTCTTAACTGAAGGGAATGATAATCACTTCATTGAAAAAATCTGTTTAGTCTTTATTATAACATTAAGCAAATTAAACATCAGCATAATCCAGGTGATACGAGAAAAGGGTCATCAAAGAAATTAACTTTGTTGTTCATTAATTTACATGGATTAGTAGAGGGCAAAGAGATAGCAAATCTGCTCTAGTTTTTTATGATATAATTTCAAACTGTACACCATTTGTGGCAGTAGGGTGACTTTGGGGTTAATCAGACTGATTTGTCCTTTTAATTGCTTTCTATTCAAAGAAAATTCATTAGATAATGTTCTCTTCAAAATTCATGAATCAATTTAACTGAAGAAACCACATTAACAGCTTTGGGTTCATTAGCACAAGCAGTTGTGTTACTGGATGATTGCTGGGAGGGCTTCCTTAGGCAAACAGATTTTGTTTACTGTGATTCCTTCAGAAAGGTTTATTTCAAATCAAATTGCAACTTATTATTGTCTTAACCTTCTTTTTAAGCCGGTGAGATTAGCGTTAACCTCGCCTGCTCAGGGGTCTTGGGGAATTATTGCCTGATGTCATCTTTTAAATCAATGAAACTGCACGTTGCCGGGGCCAGAGTCCAAAAATTCCCACTTTCTCACCCATATTTTTGGCAGGGAAGGTGTTTGCCTGGGACATGACCAACCCGTAGCTTTCTGAAACCTGTAGGAATGAGGGGAGGAGCAGGTGCAGGATGAGCTGGAGCTGGGATGGGGCAGCTCCAGAGCCCCCCCAGACACAGCAGCACCGTGCCCAAGTCATCGAGTACCTCTCAACTGCTGGAAGAGGGGCAGAGATTATCCCCTTCCAACAAGCAGGGGCAGGGATTATCCTCTTCCCAGAGCCACTGCACATTTTTCATGGGAGAACATACACTGTCTCTGCACCCACATAAACCACTCAAAGTTCGAGTTCAAAAGGATGAAATATTTAGCAATCATGCACATCATTTTATAAATGTATCTGAAAACTCCATTTCATCCTGCAGGGAGCAAATGCATTAATTAGTTTAAGCAGCTCTAAGAGACAGTGCCAAAGACTGTTATTAAACTGTCTGCAAGTGTGAGTGCCTGTAAGCATAACCTGCCCAAATTAGATGGCTGAACTTTCACCAATTTCCAGCGCGCGCCAACATTTTATGCTGTTAAATATCATTATAAAGTGCTATAAAATAAGCACATAAAAATTAACATATACAAATTCTCTGGCTAGCTGAAACCCCTTTGTACCCCCATCCCAGGATGGCAGATGTGGTGTGTGAAAGAGAAATGCTTGGCCGTCTCTTAACTGTTTAATTATATTTTGCTCTTCTTACGAGGCAGATTAAGAAATACTTCTCTTGCCTTTTACAACGTCCCTGGCCGTTGATACTCCATGGTGAGAAATGCAACTCTTGGTTGCTATTAAAGGATTACTGGGGATATGGATTAGGCTGGATGGTGATAGGGTGTCCTGTAAAACAGTCCAAACATCTCACCCAACAGAAACAAAAGATTGCTTAAAACCAGGGCTGCTGCAACCACCCTGCCCAAATCATTAAGGAAAGACCATGAACTTTTATTGTTGCTGTCTGAGTGTGTGATATTGATATATTGTAGAGACAGAAAGTGCCTAATTGAAGAGAATGAAGTTAAACTTCATCTCTATGACTGCTTAAATACCTGAACCAAAGCAAAGACCTTGGCCATTTCGAATGACCGAGCTTTGTGAATGAAGATGCAAAAAATAATCTAATTATTTTAGAGTATCTATTACTGACTTCATACAATCCATCATCAACTTTATAGCAAAAATAGTATTTATAATAATGAAAGTGGCAACAGTTCCAACAGAAGTGCATTGGGAGGGATTAGACAAGGATTTCCCAAACCCCACCTCTAGTTAGCCCAAGAGCTGCAAGAGCACCTCTGTGCCTGTTATTTTGGATATAGAGTTAGGAAAAAATTCCTCAGTTAAAAACATGGCAGTTCCATTTACAAGACACAGATCTAAGGGAAATCCTCTGCCTCAAAAGCAACAGCCTAAACATTTTTAAACATCTTTGTCAAAAACCTCCTTGCAGAATGAATAAAAGTCACTTGCTCCTCAGGTGTGCTATTGAGCACAGACCTACAACACCCAGAGCATCTATTTCCCCTCCTAATGTTTATCGACTGAGCTTATACTAGTAGTTTGCTCAAGGTTCCCACCCTGTCTTTGCCAGCCACGACTCCAGCTGAGGTCTCTTCCCACCCTCCAAAACAAACGTAATTGCCACGCTGAGAGACCCCCACCATCACTCCACCCCACCATCCCACTCCATCACTGCATCCTTCAGACTCACAGACAGTTTCCCACGCTCTGTCCTGTTTGTGATTGCATTGACTTAGCTAAATTCCTATTTATACCTGAAACACATCACCTTCATCCCATTCAGATCTGACCCCATGGGACTGCCAGCCAAGAGGGGTTGGACCTCTCTGTCGATTGCCACCCTTGGCAGGGCAGAGCCACTGGTCTGTTGGGCACAGAACATCTCAACCACAGCCTTACCACACTTCCTTATGTTTTTATTTATTATTTCTCACCACCACATCCCTCTGCCATGGATCATCCCAGTGAAGTTGTGTTTCTAGTGCATAGTGCAGTGGCACAACCAAAGGAGTGATATTCCTTGAAAACATGTTCCTCAGTAGAGAAAACATTCTACATTCACTCTACATTTACCTGTAGATAAATTAAGGTCAACTGCAGTGCATTTGGACTAGGAACTGTTCAAGTAGATGTCATTAAGTGTTCAAAAATTCAAAAAGTCCAAACTGACCCAGCACTGGGAACAGCTGAAGTCTTCTGCTCCCTTCACCACAGCGCCTCTGGTGAACACAAGTCCTTGCCATAGACCCTGCAGTGCCCATTCCTGCCCCGGCACGAGCCCTGTGCCACCTCTTCTACTATTTTCTTAACACAGGTGCAGTTGCATGAGCAAATACTTAATGCAATTCAAAACATCAGTTCATAAATATTAGGCAGACCATAGTAAAAGCATTAGAGGACACCGGGGGGTTGGGTAATGTGGCTCAGGTGCTATCTCCTGCTCTCCCACAGGTCACCATGCTCCCCTTTCTGAGCAGTACAGAAACGGGGGCTAAGGGAGTGCTTTTGCAACACTTTTATGTATTGCCTGTGCGTGTATGTGTTTGCAATATGGGATAGAAAACACAAACACAACCATAATATAGAAACACACTACATAACCATAACACTTCAGTGGAAAACACACCCATATGCTTTCTTTGAATGCATGCAGTGCTCAGTTGGCTCCCATTAAGTGGCCGAGCTGTGTTAAAACCCAATTAACGGGATTCTGATCTGTAGTTTAACACAGTTTTAAACGCAGCTCCCTTCAGACTGCTGAAGGGGTTGGGGGGCCAAATTCTATCCTTAGAAGCAAGGAACTCTCCCTGGACCTCATCCACCGGCATTTCTGCAGGTTAAGCTCCCTGGAAGTCAGTGGGTGTTTTACTCGAGCAGTAACTGATATTCTGACCCATTTTTTTGCTCAGTAGCCTTAATAGCAGTTTGCTACACACTTGCAAGAGCAGACTGTGACTTTAAAGCTGATGGAAATGAGGAGTCAGACGCTCAGCACCAGCCCTTTACATCCCCTGGCCGTGGCACGTTGCAAACCTCCCCAGCTTCCCACTTCTGAAATTCCAACCCAAGCAAGGCTTTATGCAAACTAATGGCTTCTTACACCTTAACAACTTCTCTAAGCTAAATATTCATACCAGCCTTGGAATGCCACGACATCCCTAAACAGGCTGGGGCTGGGTTTTGGAGTCTGTGAACCAGTAAGGAGGAGTGAATTGCAAAGCACTTGCCAACCCCTTCTTGGACTCCAGCACAGCCCATGCAGTGCAGAGCATCAACCCCTGCCCCAGGAGCTGTGCAGGTTTGCAGCAGCAGTGCAGTTCAATGAAGAAGCCACCTGATTATCCTCCCAAGCTGCAGGTAACACACCGAGCAGCAACTGCTATGGGAGAGGAGAAGAAATGCTCTGGATGAAGAGACAGAGCAAAGGTGAGCTTCTTCCCAGCCAGTGAAACGTGGCAGGCAAGCCTCCCATTGCAGAGGGGATGGAGGTGAGCACAAAACCCATCCACTTATCTCTGACCCCAGCTCTATGCTGATTGCTGAGGATCCATCCCATTCTCCTGCATTCAGATTTCCCTACCACACCTGTGCTCAGAGACCTGGCCAGCTGCCTCCTCCTCCTCCTCAGCATCACCTCCTTGTGTTGCCTTTCCCTGTCACCCACCCAGCTGCAGTGGGGCCCAAGGATGTTGGGTCAGCCCCCAACACACGTGTCTTTATTGAACTGCTGTTCCCTACCTGTAACGATCTGCTGGAAGGGCAGTGGAGGGAAGGGCAGGGTCTGCCCCTCTCCTGTGACACAACCGGCATCTCCACACATCTCAGCCTCCTGTAAGTCCCCACGGGTGGGAAATCCCGAGTTCCCTCTTGAACTTTGCTCTCCTGTTTTGATCCACCAAGCTGTGTCACTGTGAATTACCAAACTGGGAAGTTCAGAGGAACAATACCCTTCACTGCATGTGTAAATGATGCACAGCCTCCTAACCACAGCAGCCCATCAAAAAACCCCAACCTAAACCTCCTCCATCAGGAAGCCAACTAAACAAGGGCAATGTTGGATGAGAAGACTGCAAAAATGTTTAATAAGTACTTTTTCCAAGAGTTTCTCACCATCCAAAGCATTTCAGCAGACATAGAGAGGCAATGAGACCCCACACCATCACCTTCTCCACCCACATCTCTCCTGTGCCAAAGCCACCCAAGCCCATGGCTGCTGCTGGAGACCCAAACCCTCTGAATCTTTCACAGGCACAAATGTCCCAACCAACATCCAAGCTACAAAAAAGCCCCCGGATTCCATTTCCCACATTTCAGCCATCAAGCAGACTTCAGCCAACAGGTACCATGAAGAGTTAAGGCTCTATCTGCTCATTTAAGGCATCCAGAAAGCCTGGTTGGGCTCAGCATCACTTCACTCTCATGAATATAAATGCTCTGACAATCTCGGTCTGGTTCTCTGCACACAGGAGCACAATCTCATACCTCATCTGGCTGGGCCCTATTGCAGCATCAGCCTCCAGAAATGAGTCCTCTGGTGGAGGTCTGGGCGAGCCATGGGCTCTCCCCAGGTCAGGCTCAGCTGGGCAGAGCAGGCAGAAAAAACACCCCCAGCAGCACCATTTGTGTTTCACGTTGTGCTCAAATCAATTATTTT
>VZRW01011564.1:805052-835052 GCA_013398125.1 Aegotheles bennettii | reverse complement strand
GTGATGCTCGCCAGGTATTAATGTTCTACCTGTGCTGGGCAGCCAGATAAAAGCCAGGGAAACACACAGCAGCTCCCAGCACTCAGCGGGGAACTTCCCATCCTGCCTGGCCACCTCTGGTCCCCTACAACCAAGTGACATCTCCCACCTATTGCTGCTGTGCCACAGGGTGTTCCAGCAGTCCTCGGGCACTGGTCCTCCTGCTCATCCGTGTGTGAAAACACCCAGCAGTGCTTTTGCAAAGCACGGGGGTCTATCCTGGCATCCCCCCCACCTAGGTGGGGATGAACAGGCTGCTTTCAGGCACTGCAACTCCCACAATTAACGAGAGCGGAGTTAATTTACAGAACATCATTGAAGTCCTTCCCCAGGTTGGTGCGTACCTAGTTGCAAGCCTTTTTACATTTGCTTAATAATACTAAAATTTCAACTACAAGATAAGAAAATACTGATTTTGATCATGTTGGCCTTTCTGTTTTGTACCAGGTACACCTTAACCATTTTTATTCCCAATAAAAACACAGAGCAATGAACCTTTACTCATCTCCAAGTCATGCTTTGTACTTGTGAATCCACAAATGCTCCTTATATGGACAGACATAACTGAAGATTAATATATCTGGCTAGATACAGAATATATGTGTATACACAAATATTCCCTCTGCACAGTTTTTGTCTCTCAGATAAAGCCTTGTGTGTTTATAACCACATTAAAAATCCACTTATGAGATGCTGGAGGCGTTGATAAATGAGACTAAAACACATTACTGGTGCTGTAGTCGACGTCCAGTCCATCACATAACCACGTTTGCAGCATTGCAGCAACTCACCCTAATTACTTCTGTCCTTCTCCTTAAAGATGGGAGTGGGGAGAGAAGACCTGAATGCTGATTTGATAGCACACTCTGGCCAGGGAAGGTCTACTGGAACGACAGAGACCTACGCAGCAGAAGGTCCTGACAAGTGGGATTTATTGGTGTGTTTCCCCCACCAGGGAAGGTTTCACTGCAAGCCGGGGGATCTGCACCACTGGGGAGCGAGGTGTCAAGGCAAGCAGAAGGGAAAAGAAAGGGCAAAGCCCCACAGAAATACAGCTTGGGAAGTCAGCACCAGGCACTGCTGTTCTGTTCTCCTCTCTTGTGAAAGACCAGGACCGCAGCACTGACAAAAAACTGAGCTTCCCAAAATGCTGCCTTGTCCACCTTACGGATGCTCTGCCAACAGGACCAAGTTATCTGGGGGTTTATTCCTGCACTGGAGCAGAGGCAGGGCCCTTCCAGCCCAGGACATCACCCTGCAGTCTGGGCTCCTGCAGCTGGGAGCTCCCTTCTGGCTCCTCCAAACTCTCAAACACTCTGAGGGTCCCCTTTCAGGGCACCTCAAAACCCAACAGCCTGCATGGTGCTAAGGTTTGTCACCAACACCCACCCACCAGGCCAATGAGCACTGCGTGGATGAACCCAAGAGCCTTAAAACTAGCAAGACACTTAAGTCTTGGTTTGGAGATGTCTCACTCAACCTCTGCATTCTCACGGCACTGTGGGAGCAGAGCAGAGGGTGACAGCAAGCAGCCAGAGACCAAGAGCAGTGTCCAAGTCTGCAGTCACCTCCACTGCTGAGGCACCAACGAAGAGCTGTTGGTATTTCTACAATGCTGTACCTCCAGGTTTAACAATCAGGTCCAGGAACCTGCTCCAGGCTTACACTTGCCATTCAAAATCTCATTCTAGGAGTAAATATATAATATTTTTTATATAAATATAATATATTTTGTTTTGTTTCAAATCGTCAATTTTGGGAGCAGGAATAACTACAAAGTAGGTAAAAAAATCACTTTTTAATGAGTTCATGAATGTTTTCAATACACATAGGAACTACTATAAACATACATTCGAGCCACCTGCAGATCAGAGCAATTGAGAAACATCAACCACACTCTCATTCACGTCAAACTCAGGTTATCCTTTCATATCTTATTGGTATTTAATGTCATACCTGTTCTGGAAAGGACACAGAATAGTCCTTCCAGAGATACCATGCACCAGCTCAGCTACAATTTCTAAATGACTGGGCCAGAAAATTAAATTTGTGTTTTTCCATTCAAGATAGAAGTAAATGAAGGACTTTTCTCTAGTTCACTTTGTCAGAGAGCTGGTACTCACCAAGAACTTCACCTGGGGGTCTTCGAAATTCTCCTCATCAGCTGCAATTTGCAGACTGAGCTTGGGAACTGAACTCTGCTCTCACCTGGCAAGAGCAACCCCTACTGAAGGGCCATGTGTGCCAAGAGATCACAACTGGCCATCATCCAACTCAAAACTGAGAAACTACTTCTGGTCCCACCTCAACACTCTTTTCCTCATTTCTTGGAGTTCTCATCATTGCCTGTTGGAAGTGCTCTGGCAGATGCCAGGCTTGTGATGGTTGCCCCTCTCTTTCTCTGGAGGAAAAAACCAAAATTAAATTCAATTTACCTCAATCTGCATTGTTGGAACTCAACAGAAATGAAGCCTCCCAGGTGCTGCTACGATCCAGCTCTTCTCCTGACCTGTACTGTTAACAAGACCCACAATCCTGCCCACGGTTCCTAAATAAATCAGAGGCAATGTAGTTTACTAATTACACTGGGATTTCGGAAGGGTAGGACCATCTGGTTATAGTTAGACTGGAATGGGCAGGGAGGTTCTGCAGAAAGCTTCAGAAGGTTTATGGATATGCTGGAAGTGTCACCCCGGTATTAACGAACTCAAAATACAAAGTGAAGAAAAATGATTCAACCACTCAGAAGTGTTGATAAAGCATGACTTCCCATTTATACCCATAAATTAGGTCTAATAAGATAAAAATCTCAAACTCATCACAACCTTTGGTTTGAGGTCTTGGCCCAGGATCACCAGGTTTAAAATGAAACCTGGGAGTGCCGATGACCTACAGATTGGGCAGCTTTGGAGAAATAAATTGACAAACCCAAACAAGGAGCTTGAGTCCCCCCAGCCCTCCATTCACACACAATCCCCACCTCGAACCACCACGAGGGAAGTGTGAAACTGTGGGCTCTGAACTTCACGCATGTCCTACAAGACTTCTTTTTTCTCATCTCAGGGCTCCGACATCCTCCTGTGATGTAAATGGGAATAAATCCATGATTTTGATGTCTCCTTGCATAAAACTGATTCTGCAAACTGGAATTTGCTGTCTCACCTTACAAGCACAGACACACGTCTCCTGTGAGCCTGCTACACCATGACCTGCAGCACAGCCCAGGAGAACTCATTGGTGTCCTCCAGGAAGTATAATCACAAACCAATTCCACATCCACCTACAAAATGGGGCAACACTAAGCCAGGTTAGTTTGGAGGAAGTAATTGTGCACCTCTTTCTCTGAAATAACACTCCAGAATGATGTTCATCACCAGACCATGTCAGCAGAGCTATCCTTGTTGTCCTCCTCTGGGTGGGCTGATGGACCTGGGCATGATGGGGGAGGGAGGCTGCGATGCACCATCATCTCTCCTGTAGTTTTCGCTGCTTCATGCATAATTGCTTTTCCTCTAGAATTCCACTTAGAATTACACTGATGAGGTGTTTTTACCGTTTCATTTTTCAACGTGGCCCCAAATACCCACTCCCAAATGACTCTGGATCAAGAAATCCGCACCCTCAGTTGCTTTGTGAAGATCGTGTTACCAAAGATAACCTGCCCTAGAAAATTAAAACCTGAAACAGGCAATGCAAATGTGCTCCACTATGTGAACAAACTGTGAGATCTTCACTTGTCTAAAATAGGAATAGCAATTTCTTTAGGTTCCTGTAAGTTTCTTTGTAAACGTGCGCGTTAAAAATAATATTCATTAAATTGCTTAACTGTAATAAAATGTAACTATTTGCTTACTGCATACAAATTAAGTCAGTATCAAAGTACCGATTTTCTTTTTAGTTTGTATTAATTTATTATTGAATTATAAATATCTAATGGGTGAAGCTAAACACTTACATAGCACTTTATGAACACTAATTCACAAATGATGCAACATCTTTTCGAGGCACATATGAAAGCAGCAGCAATTAATTCCTAGAATTTTTAGGCTTCAACCTCAAAGTTAGAGATTTTTTTTATTATTATTATTTATTTATTTATTTTCTAAGGAGCAGGCACTTAAGCAGCCACCAGAAGAACTGTGAAGACACAAAGTGTGATTTCAAGAAGCCACTTAGCCTGATGGCAGTGCCATCATACCCAACGTGTGACTGAATGAACAATGTGAATTCCCGAGGTTCAAATGATTTAAACATGACACTCTGGAAGCAAACAGAGGAGAAGTCCCATCAGTGACCTCAGATGGTTTTTTTGAGACTTGAGTTTGCTAAATGAACAACTGGCCCTAAAGCAACCACCTTGTCTGGGGGAAGTTCTTGTAGAAAGGGGTCACCTGCCCGGAGAGGAACAGCTATGGAAGGCAGTGAGAGACCTGGGTGACTTGGGGTGTGAGGAGCAGGAGGGGCTGGGGACATGAGCACGGCTGCTTAAACACAGCCCTGTCCTGCACCTCCTAAAGAAGGATTCACTTTTCTCAAACACCTAAGGAACATTACAGAGATTTTAATAACTCAGTAAGGTAAATAAATACACATTTACCTAACAGGCACAAGCATGTTTGTACAACACTGAGGGCTCAGGCTAAGCTGAAAGCACGGAGGAAATCTGACAAATGAGGAGGGTACTTAACATTCTCGTGTCTGCAACAAAGAATACATTCGTGTACTTCCCCACTGAGAAGTTGTGTGCAAACCCTTAACAAACCCTGTGTGAAGTGCCGCCACAACCCTTAAAGGATGGGCACAGCTAAGGTCAGAGCACCCTCAACCTGAATGTCAGCCCTTGACTTTGGTTAGCTTTACTTTTTCTTCTTTGCATTAAATATGAATGATGCTCAGGGAAACATCTGGAACGTGAATTACAGGGAAATACACAGAATTTTACTGCTTGCCTGAAAACGTATGGCTCCAGTCATTGTTCACCCGTGTAACAACAATCAGGGGCTTCAAGCAAAGCACTAAAATATAAAAGGCCACGTTCATTCATGTATTGGTCCAAGCTGCAGCACTATAAAGTACATCAAAAGGTGTTAATGGTTTCAATATTTATCTGCTGCAGGGAAGCACTCTAAAAAGAAGACAGAAAAAAATTTCTGCTAATGGCTGTGTCTCTCCATTAAAATGAAAAGCTTAATGCATCTTATAATCAGAGGACAATTTGCAAATCATTAAGAGAAATGTAAAATTCCATTAAAATACAAATCAAGAGTCCCTCACTGGACTAATAATCTTTTTGATATTATTTTGCATTTCACTATTTCTGTTCCCAATATCCAGGCACCACAAATGATCAGTTCTTGAACATGCTATTTACCACAGCCTACTTCTTTAACGAGAGACTGAGAGAAGTATAATCTGCTATTCAGAGCAGGTACTAATGAAGAATTCCATATATTCTGAAATTTAATTAAAACCCCAAAGATTTCAAATTAGATGCAATTTGAAATGCCTGGGGCAGAAATACATGCACTTGCGTGGCAAGGGTATCACGCTGAAAGTTGATACCGTAATTGGTCTTGATGTATTTTTGTGTTGCCAGGCTGAAGCACAGAACTCATAACCATATAAAAATTCTCTGTAGATTACCTGCTCATTGAAAATGCCATCACTCAGGTAGTTCTCTACTAAATTACCATGCTACTAAAATGCACAAAGTGATTCGAAGAGAAGAGTGGCACAGCTGGTCGACGCTGCCAATGAGTTATGCATGCGTCGACGCTGCCTTTTTTCTTAGTAAAATATGCTCAGTTGAATATTAAAATATAATTGGCATTCAACCTAAGTAGCTTAAACCATTTTGTTATCTTCTTTTAAACCGATTTGGCTCCTCCACAGTTATTTTCAAGGATGCGATTCACAAACTAATGACACCATCACATTCAGCTAGATTTGTACTATTTTACATTTGTCATAAATAGGAACAATTCCTACAGCCTTCTAGGGATGTCCTTTAATACTGGCTCCTCTTGAACATCAAAGGCCCAATTCATGGGGAAAAAAAAAAGAAAGAAAAAAAAAGAGTATGCATTTATGTTGGTTCTTGCATATTTTATTCTGAGTGCGGGATGCAAATTTCTAGTGAAAAGTATGTTTTTGTAGTTAAGCAAGTCCTTGTTTTCCCCAGAATGTACCGGTCAGCTTACATGTTCACGAGCTCCAATAGGAGATATGGCAAAACATCTTGGAATTAGGTCAGAAAGGGGCATCCTTAGGTTAAGCAGCAGCAAAGTATCTATATCAGAAAATGGCTTTTCCTCAGATGAATTTATCTATGTGCCCCTAACACAAAGGCTGTCGTAAATGTCACTATATTTTCATTTTCTTAAAAAATATTAACAATGGTGTTTAGAAACAAGGTGCTCGCCATAGTAACAGCCACATTATACACATTACCTCTGCAATACCAAACAGATTAAATGTCTATGGGTATTGATGATATTTCCCATTGATAAGGGGATCTAAGTACACTTGGCTGAAAGTTCATTAATAAAATAGGTGTAGGGGGGATATATTCATAAAATCCTTTCCTTTTATCTTGATTATATAGGTTTTCATCAAGTAGGGGGGGTGCAAAGGTTACACGGGGCTGCATGTGTGGCAAACAAGCCAACAAATCAAAGGGAAAACAAATTAAATTAAACTTGCTCCTCACTGGTCTGCAACGCTCGCAGGTTGCTGAGCTCTGGGGCTTTGGGTGAAGAAGATGACCATGTGGCTTCAGATACAAGAATTCTTTTTCCCACAGTGGTATTTGTTTTTCTCTCCCTTCAACTCCTACCTTTTCATCTCAATCTCATATTCATGCAGCAATGTCAAAAGTTACCAGGCTGGTCAAAATGTTTCTTATATCGTGGTCAACTTATTCCTTTCATTTCACAGAGCAGTGATCTGATTTTTGAACTTACTGACTTTATAAAGCAGCGTCTCATACACGCATGTTTTACAGCTGCAGATTACAGCAAAACTGTCCTGACCTTCATCCAACTGGGATGTCGTGGTTATAGGCAAAGGGATATGTGAACTCCTGACAGCCTCAGGATGTCAGGGATGCTGGAGGAAGTCCTGGAAACTCCTCAACAAAAGGAGAGGACCAGTCACCAGCAGACAGGACAGCATTACTCTTCTTGAGCAAATAAGTTGAGCAGCAAAGAGAAAGTAGATCCATCTTCTTCCACCCCACCACAGCCATCCCCAGCACAGGGTCAGTGAATTCATATAAAAAAGCCAAATAAATTAATATAAAAAAGCCAAACACACCAAACACAAACCTTACCCTTTGAAATCAAAGCCTGACTTTGGAGTAATTTCAATATCCACGCACCTCTGCGGCTATTTCAGAGTCAACACAACTTGCTCCAATATTCCCAAATTCTCTTAGACCAAGGAAATTTTGGCCATCATACAGTGCCATCACACAGGTGAACATCAGCTGTGGACCTTCGATCCACCCTTCCCTACGAAATCAACTATTTAGATAAGACTCCTCTAGTCTGACTGTAGCCTACCTGTAATTAATGGCACCGATATTGGCAACAAAGGATTATCCAACTGAAAATACCATGCATTTGTTTTTAACTAACTGACCCTTTCACTACCTTCCCCATGACAGGACAGGCTCTTTCCAAGGTCACTCCTCGCGCCACGGTTACTCTGCAAGGCTCCATCAAAAAACCACGGACCACAAGAAGTGACGGTTCCTCTGCCAACCCTGGAATCAGCACATCCAAATCGTTTTGCCTAAATCCCGACAACGTGCCAGGGACAGCAGCAAAAAGGACGTTTGCACCTAACAGGGCCTGAATTGTAAGAAAAAGGCTTATATTTGGCAGGCAATTTATCCTATGAGCAGTGAACTCAAATTAAGAGTTCCTTAACATACACTTAAACCCCCACGAGCTTCCACTAAAATTGATGGGAATTTTGCTCTGAATTCAAACAAACCAGCTCAGGAATTTTGTAAATATTTCTTCTTGATTTTTTTTGTGTTTTTTTTTCTTTTTTTTTTCATATTTTTTTTTTCTTTTGATGCAAATAGCTGAAATGAAGCAGTGGGTCAACTGGGCTAGAAAAAGAATTCAAGACGTAGACGTAACTGGGCTAGTTTCTGGGTTTGTTATTTTCATTTCTGAGGGTTGGAGAGGATTGATTTCTGTTTGGAGAAAATCATAGGAAAGTATTGGATTGTAAAAATCCATTAAATGCCTAGCAAAACAGTGACTTTCTGCTTATCAAAACTATTCTCACATGAAATGGTAATAAAAGAAGGCGCCAGCCTCTGGAATTTGAATGTTGTGTTGGCAGACAGGAATATGAAAGCCTGTCATCTCTTTGCACTTGGATCTGCCATGTCCAGATATGTGAAGTACTAACATTTCGAGCAGATTATTTCATATTACTTTAAAATAACGTTTGCTAAAAGCCCAAACAGAAATGTATTTGCATGTCTGATGAAGCTGCGGGAATGAAAAAGGGAAAAGTCAGAAACATTTCCCAACTTTTTTTCTTTAGTGAATTGCATCTCTACTACAAAATTAAGAGAATTTCACGAATGGCAACATATATAAATGGCATGAATAACATTTTGCATTTCTCCAGGAAAGGGCAAGCCTTGTGTCCACCTCAGCAGGCTTCCTGACAGTGCAATTCCATTCTGCAAAATATAGATATACCCTGGTAATGCTGGTTCAGTCCCACTTGAACTTCAATGAATTTTCCATTTTCACTGGAATAAAGGTAAACACGGAGAGTTGATACTGGGACGGGTTGGCTCTTGGAGGTCTTTCTGCAGGATGAGTTTGCTGCTTTTCCTATCGAGGATGGTTACGCTTTGAACATGGCAATCAATGAAGTGGCATCACCCAGCCTGGGGCTTGGTCACCACATCTGTGCTGCTGTCAGGTAGAGCTGTCAACTCCACCAGACCTGCAGCCCAAACCCAGTGTATTTTATATATAGAGATATATTCATAGAAAAGCAAATAAATGTATAAATACACACATACCTATATCTAAAACAAAGGAAGAAATCACAGTAACTGGTCCTTGATGTAACACCTGATATTTGTAGTCTCAACTTTATGACACTTCAGGAAGAAGGTCACCATGGGACTGACTGAATGTGCAAAACCAGTAAAAAAAAAAAGAGATGCCACTGGCAGGAAGGTGAAAGAGTAATCAGGATGACAGAAGGATTTTCTCCATAGGTGCTTCCTAAAGGGAGAGTTGCAACACCACCAAGGACGGGTGAGCGTGCAGCACGGGAATGAGAGGCAAGCCTGGCTCCACAGAGCTGACCCCAGGAAGGGGTTGGGGGTTGGACTGGATGATCTTTCGAGGTCCCTTCCAACCCCTAGGATTCTGTGATTCTGTGAACAGCTTCCCCAGCCCCTAACAGCACACTTTGCCATCCTTCGGCAGGGACTGCACCAGGTTCACTACTGGTTTGAGCTTCTGAACGAGAAGGCTTCCAGGAAATCACAGGGTAATTATTGATTACAGGCCTGGGTACAGAGCAGAGTTGTCTTGAAGGGAGAATGGAGGTGCTACCAGCTGCTTTGAAGACTCTCTGCTCCCATTATGTATGAGGTCTCTCATCAATCTCCCTTCTTGGATGAGTAACATACATTATGCACAGGAAATTTCAGCTACTAATCTGGCTTGCAGAGCTCACCTCTCTGCTCTCCATCCTCAGGTTGTTCCTCCTGCATCTTTCTCTGCCTTTGGTTTGCAAGGCCAAGATTTAGACTGGATTCAGACAAGGTATTTTTTACACTGAGGGTGGTGAGACACTGGCCCAGGTTGCCCAGGGAGGTGGAAGATGCTCCATCCCTATAAATGCCCAAACGCCTAAACATCAGGCTGGATGGGGCTCTGAGCAACCTGATCTTGTTGAAGATGTCCCTGCTCACTGCAGGGGTGGTGGACTAGATAGACTTTAAAAGTCCTTTCCAACCCAAACCATCCTATGACTCCGTGATTTCAAGCCCTGTGGTGCTCTTGCAGGAGCACATGGTCTGGGCTCTTCTGCTTTCCACCCAGGAAATTCCCTTTGCTTGGCTTGGGCTTTCTCTGGAGCATGAAGATCTACTACCTCTTCCTTACCAAGCAATAAGATCACAGCAGCCAATGTTTCAGGACATTAAGTGCAGCAGAGGAAGGAATCAGAAGAAAACAGCAGGACAAAGCACTTGGAAAGGT
Source organism: Aegotheles bennettii (assembly GCA_013398125.1). Lineage (NCBI taxonomy): Eukaryota > Metazoa > Chordata > Aves > Caprimulgiformes > Aegothelidae > Aegotheles > Aegotheles bennettii. Next base: position 824,760 of record VZRW01011564.1, on the reverse strand, counting down.
CCCTCCCAACCTGTTTTGTCATTCTAAGGCAACACAGACAAAGCCATCTGCAGACCCCAGAGCTCTCCTCCCTTGTGCTGACACAGTAATTCATCGCCCATTTGAAGACATGGGGTGATGGAGCTGGATGGAGCCAAAAGGCTCAGCTTTGCTTCAGGTCTACACCTCTGCTACAGTGACCCAACTCCAGACTCAAGAATATCTCTCCTTGGCTGGAGACATTCAAACCCCGCCTGGATGTGTTCCTGTGTGATGGACTCTGGGTGATCCTGCTCTGGCAGGGGGGTTGGACTGGATGAGCTTTTGAGGTCCCTTCCAACCCCTAGGACTCTGTGATTCTGTAATATAAAAGCATGGTTTTGCAAAGCTGCAGGACTTCATCGGGTGAGGATGGTGGCAGGGCACAGCACGCAAGGAGCAGAGCCCAGGGCTGCTGCTCGTCACCGGGCAAAGGAAAACTCTTGTGTTGTCTCCAATTTCCTCTGCTCTTGTTGCTCTAATGAGCCATCTGGTCTGCAAACACACAACCCTTCCTTGCTGCAGCATCCAGTGCTGCAACGGCTTCTGCACAAATCGAGAAAAGTCAGGAAATCCACGACCGGCCAATTTAATGTGGCCTTTTCCACTTCTCAGACCCACAAATCAACCAACTCCTGCACAGGCTTCAAAACAATAACAGGGTCAATTTTTCTACTTCATATATAAAGGGGGCTAACGACCATGATACATTAAGACCAATTAATCATTCTCCATTATAAACATGCAGTGATTTTTCCAAGGTGCAACACCTTGGAGTCACGCTGCAGGAAAGTGGGAAAAACCCACTTTTTCTTTGCTCAGCAAATTACACATTAAGCACTGGCCATGACACAAATCGCTGAAAATCCCACTTTTTCATTTATATTTAAAAAAATAATATTATGGCTGCATAGGCTCAACCAGACAGGCAGTAAGCCAACACCTCTTGGAGGTGTTGAGGAACCAGCTTTAAACTTCTCCTGCGCACCTTAAGCTGTGCTACAGCATCAGAATCAAATTTTACCACCAGCGAGTTACCAAGAGGAATGGGTAATTCTTATTTAGAGTGCTTTTAAACACGTTTCCCCCTTTCAATAATAATTTAGAGAATTAAAGGCACTTCAGAAAAAATTAAGGCAGAGGATGAGCTGCTGAAACAATCAATGTTAGAACTCAGCTTGCCTTTGACTTGGTAATGCACACACACTTGGCAACCAGGTTATGATAGCATAATGAAATGGTTATAATTTATAATGATAGTAATAATAATAATAACAACAATAATAACAACAATAATAACAACAATAATAATAATAATAATTTTGCACCATCAGCACAGGGGGTGCTGGAAGGTGCTCAGTGTTCAAGGGGCGACTCTTGTGTTGCTTCCCTAAGACCCTGGAAAAGTAAAACAAACAGCTAAATATTTTAATGTGTTTGACATTAAAATAAGCAAAATCCTACTGTCCTCAGATGATGCCACCACAGGGGAAAAAAAAATTATATCAGCATTAAGAAAGAAAATATGCAATAATAAGTCCTTACCACAAAAGCACTTGATGATGGGGCTCAAATCACCTCATGTCAAAGAACCACACTAGGAGTGGTCATATTTACAGGGGAAGAGGAGAAAAAAAGGGCCAAAGGTTTCTATGATTTGTTGGAAGAGCTGCTGATGAGTCGAGACATGTAAGGAAATCAGGGTGATGAGAAAAAGCCTTCCCAGCTTTGGATCCTCGTGTTCTCGCTTATGTTTATTCTGCATTCTTAAGTGCCTGGAGAAATGAGTAGGCACTTTCAAATGTAAATGTGAGAAAGTAAATAAATACCCAATTCCTAATTTAGCAGTACTGCAATTCTGGCTTACAGATGGATTGCAATGTACAATCTAGCCCATTATAATGCAGTTTTTACCTTGCCACTCTGCTAAATAACTTTTAAAAATAGTTTCTTCCAATTTTTGACATGTATGTCCACATTCCTTCCAATATCAATTTTTTTTCTATTCATATAAATATTCCTAGAGAAAGTAAGAGAAGAACAGAAATGCCATCACATTGTTGTGATGTGTGCCAATTAAGTCTTCGTTAGCATTTCCATGAGGTAGGTGCCTCCCCCCATAAAACACACACAGCTCTTCTCAGTCCAAAACCAAATAACTGCACTAAATTCAAAAAACCTGGACCTGCACACATTATAATGAGAAAATCACACTCCAGCACCAAACCTGCCATACAGAAGGTCAAACCCCACCAGGGCCACTGCTGACCAGTGCCCAGCAGACCAGTGGGACCACCAGTCACGTCCTTCTCGGAGCCACGGGTGCTGCAGAGAGCCCTGGCAGCGATGCCCATGGCCACCGGCACGTCCTGTCCCTGCAGGCACCTCTTGGCTGGGTTTTGCACTTAGATGGTGCTGAAGAGCTTTCCTTCCACTCCCTCAAAAATTTGAGGGTGATGGTTGCTTTCCCCCAGGAAGCTTCCTATTGACAAATACACTTATTTTTCTCTTTTGAATGATATTCAGTCTCTTAGAATCATAGAATCATTATGGTTGGAAGGGACCTCCAGAGTCATCAAGTCCAACCTTTATCCCATCATATTCCTAACCATTAGACCATTAGACCATGGCCTCAATGGTCCAGTGGTTAGGAATATGATGGGATAAAGCATTGCTGGCCCTGGCAGGCTGCTGCCTAGGGAAGGACCAACATCCCTGACCAATGTTGACCATACATCAAGGTGAGACCGTCAGGGCTAAACCCCACAACAACAGCTAAAACAACATCAGCATTGCTTGGACCAAAAAAAATCACCAGCCAAGACAAGAAGAATTCAGTAACCTATTTAGGAAAATTAACAGAAGTCAAAGCATTACCTTAAATGTTTTATGACTTCTGGTGGACAACCTGGGAAGCAGAATCCCCGATGTTATTCACAGCTGGAAGGAACAGCAGCAGTAACATCTCCCATGCAGCTTTGCCCAGAATTGTTCACCCCAACCCTAAAGTTTTCACAACATGGGTCTTAATTTCATCCCAGCTACAACAAGAGTCCTCAAATGATAATATAACCACCTAGAAGGCCATAGTTCAGGACCTTTTTAGCAATTTTGACATCGCAATGTCATTAGTGCTTTCCTCCCACACGTTAATCAGATGGTTCCACCAAATTGCATTTGCAATTTTTTTAGCAGTTGATAAAAATGATGTTTGTATCAAAATTAGAAGGTGACAGTGCAACACACAGCTTGTTGGGTGAGGAGAAGCTCACCATGAGCCAGCAGTGTTAGCTTGGAGCCCAGGAAGCCCCCAGGATCCTGGGCTGCATCCCCAACAGGATTCTTCCCCTCTACTCAGCTCTCGTGAGACCCCCCTGCAGTGCTGGGACCAGTTCTGGGGTCCCCAACACAAGAAGGACACGGAGCTGTTGGAGCAAGTCCAGAGGAGGTCACAGAGATGCTCAGAGGGTGACTATTCAAGATGTTTGACTATTAAAGACGTTGCACTGAGAAAGTTCCATAACACAGAAGAATTGATACCAAAGTTCATCGTTCAAACCAAGCTCCTGCCCCAAGCTCACCGAACCTCAGGGTCCCACCTCCCGAAAGCAGCAGCCTGATGACCTGCAGAAGGCTCTGCACAGCAACTGCATTTTGATTTTCTTGTTCCACTATTTGCTAATTAAGAAGAAGAAAGTGTAAGAGCAAGAAGATGCCTACTATTGATAGGAATTTGAATAAACCCAGCGATTAACAGCAGAGACAGCTGAGCTCCTGCAGGTGCTGCTTGCAAACTGCTTACCCCTACCTGTCCACAGGTAAGGCTGGCCCTGTGTTACACTGGGAATGACACAGTCCCTATGTCTGGAAATAAAATTTAAAAGGTGTCTATCACTTCTCAAGCACAAAATAAAGAAAAAGTACATATATTTTAGAGTTTACACAAACACCAGTGCTGTCTTACCTCACGTGTGGTAAATACCGGCCCCTTTTTGGTGCTGTGCTACTATAGAATGTCATACAATTAAAAAATAGATCCATTACAGTGAAGATTTTATTCGCTGGGAAATGATGCCATTCGTGGACACACCAGAAGGCACTGAGAAAAGCAGGCTTCTGAGATTAATTTTTTTTTTTAAATAATGAGATCTATTTCATTTCAAGTGATTGATTTCTGTTACGAGGTCTTCAGGAACACAGCCAGTAAACGGAGAATGAGAAACTTTCCTCAGCTCCTGTTTTTATCCAAGCACACAAGTAGCATAACTTCTCAGTAACATTACTGTTCTTTGTTTAAAAAAATCCAAACAGTATCTATGGTAACTCTGAGGAATTCAAACTTGGCTTTCTTAGCAACCTAACTCTCACTGACTGCTTCTATGGCACTGGCCAGGTGTCCATGCCAATAGACTCATAGCAGCACAGACTGGTTTGGGTTTGAAGGGACCTTAAAGCTCCCCCAGTGCCACCCCCTGCCATGAGCAGGGACACCTCCCACCACACCAGGTTGCTCCAAGCCCCAACCAACCTGACCTTCAGCACTGCCAGGCAGGGGCAGCCACAGCTTCTCTGGGCACCCTGGGCCAGGCTCTCACCACCCTCACACCAAACAATTTCTCCCTCCCATCCCATCTCCATCTCCCCTCTGGCACTTGGAACCCGTTCCCCCTCGTCCCATCACTCCCTGCCCTTGGCACCAGTCCCTCTCCAGCTTTCCTGGAGCCCCTTCAGGCACTGGAAGGTGCTCCAAGGTCTCCCTGGAGCCTTCTCTTCTCCAGGCTGAACACCCCCAACTCTCTCAGCCTGTCCCCAGAGCAGAGCTGCTCCAGCCCTCGCAGCATCTCCGTGGCCTCCTCTGGACTCTCTCCAACAGCTCCATGTCCTTCTGGTGTTGGGGACCCCAGAGGTGGCCCCAGCACTGCAGGGGGGGTCTCACAGAGAGGAGCAGAGGGGCAGAATCCCCCCCCTGGCCCTGCTGCTCACGCTCTGGGGATGCAGCCCAGGATCCAGAGGGCTTTCCGGGCTCCAAGCTCACACTGCTGGCTCATGTTGAGCTTCTCCCACTCAACACCCTAAGTCCTTCTCCTCGGGGCTGTTCCAATCCATTCTCCACCCAGCCTGTGTTTGTGCTTGGGATTGCCCTGACCCATGTGCAGGACCTTGCACTTGGCCTTATTGACATGGACCCTCCCTTGCTGGTGAAAAACCAGTTTGAGTGAAAAGTGACCCTCCTGAAAAGCTTACGGCCCTTCAGATGTGTTCCTACTCAAACCTTTCACCCAGCAGCTGCTGGGAGTGGAACCACATGATTTTTATTGCCATTGACCAAGAATACGGGAGCTGGGAGGCAGCACCACCGCGGCTGATGGGAGCGGGGAGGGGATGGGTACCCATGGCACAGACCTTGCTGGAGCAGTGGGTGGTGGAAGGGTGGCACGGGAAGGCTCTCTGTCCTCTCTGGCTGGCAGAAGTAGGCGTGCAGCCAGGCCGTGCACTGCTTCAGTGGCTCTGTCATCTCCTCCGCGCCTTCGCACACCTCGCAAGAGGCCACGGACCCTGCCCTGCAGTGAGAGAGAATTGTGAAGTTATAATGATAAAAATGATAAAAATCTAAGAATCACAGAATCCTAGGGGTTGGAAGGGACCTCAAAAGCTCATCCAGTCCACCCCCCCTGCCAGAGCAGGGTCACCTAGAGTCCATCACACAGGAACGCATCCAGGCGGGGTTTGAATGTCTCCAGCCAAGGAGACTCCACAGCCTCTCTGGGCAGCCTGGTCCAGTGCTCTGGCACTCTCACAGGAAAGAAGTTCTTCCTGAGATTCACATGGAACCTCCTGTGCTCCAGTTTGCATCCACTGCCCCTTGTCCTATCAGCGGTCATCACAAAATGAATGTTCATACTCCCTGCATGAGCAGAAAAATGTATCATCTCACAAGCATCTGATCTGGGCTCAGACTCCATCGGGAAAACTGCTCTGGCAAAGGTGGAAAGATTCCCACCAGCAGTCACACAAAGGCATCCTGGTCACCCTGGGAAGGGCAGGGAGGACACACGCTGCCTTACACCTGAAAACACCCAAAACATGAAAAGGTGGTGAGAGGGAAATGCTGAGCATAGGTAGCTAAGGTCAAGGAGCAGGAAAATCCCCCAGGTCCACGTGGACGGTGGACAACATCCTCGTGGCTCCCGGGTGGACGGAGGTGAGGCTCCTCCTCTACATCCCGTCTCTCCAGGGCCCATCCCTGGGGAAAGGAGGAAAGGAAGCAGCTTTCTGCCGAACCTGTGCCTTCCTCTGCCCCGCTTCCTCCCAGCCACAGTGGCAGGTCTCTGCTTCCCTCCACTTATTGAATTGGAAGGAAGCAATTGAGAATTCATTTGATTTTCAATGGCAGCTCGTGCTTGCAGGATGCTGAAGAGCAAAGCAAGTGAGCAGAGAGCACCTGCAAACAGAAATGTGCATCTTCCCTTGCTACCTCGTTCTTCTTTTCCCCTGGAAGAGCAACTTGTGTGTGAGAGCCAGGAAAACGTGAGCACTGGATTTGTGAGTATCCAGCTGTGTTTCCCAACCCGTGTGCTTCCCATGAGGCTGGTGAAGGAGCCGTGGTGCTCTCCTGGTGCTGTACGAGGTTGTGGTGTGGTAGATGCCTCAGAACTGCAGAGCCCAGTTTCAGGGTACCAATAAACAGACAGAGCCCATTACCAACGAACCCAAGAGAAACGATGGGAAGATCAGGAAGGAGACAGCATCAAGGGTGACTGCCAAAACCACCCGCAATCTTCTCACATCCAGCACCGTGAGCACCACTGATGAACCACCCTAAGGTGTCCTGATTATTGCAGGTTTCTCCCCCAGCTGGAAATGCAGCCAGAGCCCAGCCAAAGGAGCTCCTCAACAGTGCGCTGTTAAAACTCAACAGCAGTCTTCTTCTGAGGGGCTGGATGTGTCACAGAGCAGTAGAGAGAAAATTGTAGAAATATCAAAATACACGAGAACCTGAGACAAGAGAAGAAAGAGAAAACCAGAGCAATTCTGCCAGCCAGGTATGGGGAGAGAGCTGAGCATCCCAAACTCCCCCGTACACCTGAGTGTGTGATGTGCCCACCATGGCATGCAAGGCACCGGGTCTGCTTTTGCCACAAGGCACCTTTGCAAAAGGACTGAACATCTTCACGTGCTTGGTCCACAACAGCTGGTGGAGCTGAACTCCACAGGACATTGGTGTGAGCAGCCACCGGCCCTGGCTCTGCCTCTGGATGGATCAGTGATGCGCAGCTGAAGCCAGCTCGGGGTTACCCTTGGAAGTGGAGCCCTCACTCAACCAGTGCCTGATCAAACAGCCCTGCCATGGCCCCCAGCCCCAAGTCACCGTCTGGTTAATTGCCAACCACTGAAGGCCACGTAATTACTGCTGAGAAAGTGGTAGAGAAGAAGCAGGACACAGATGGACAGTTAAACCCCTCCAGTCGCACAGGAATATGAATGGATGGCTTGGAGTGGAGGAGAACAAAAATGAAGAATGAGCTTTGGATCCACTTTGCTAGAAATTAAGTGCTATTTTATTTCTCTCTTTTTATTTATTTACCAAATTAATGCTTTTTGTGTGTGTGTGTGTAAAGTAGTGTCAATTTGCTTTATAAAACTGATGCCTACTTTATGTATTTTGCTATTTAATAATCTCCTTGCTTAAAAAGAAAAAGGAATGAGAACCTGTGCATAAACTTTTTTGCAGGGATACCTGCAGCACGGACCCCAAACCAAGCTCTCAAAACCACAGGTAATCCATTATTCTGCACATGTACAACACCGAGCAGAATATGGCTCAGTTTTACTGTGGATTGTTAGAGCTACAATATAATAACTACAGACTATAATAATGCTTCTGAAACCTCAAAGAGAAGTTGGTAGACTTTTCTGCTCCATTTATCCAGAAGAGCATAGAAAGCACTCAAAACTACAGTAACCTTATGTTTTTCACATCATCTTGTTTCACATTCTCGGGAGTCTGGAAATGATTTGGACTGCAATATCATCATAAAACCAAAAGGCTTCATCTCCTGGCTGCTCTCAAGCGAGCAGCCCCTGGCAGCTGGGCTCTGGGCTCTGTGCCCACCACCCCAGCCTGGGGCAGATGGGCATTGTCATTTCTCCCTGCTCTAGAAAGGCACCAAACTATCATTGTTCTTCCTCAAAATGGGTGAAGTGCTACCAAGGCTGGTGCACGGGCTGCTCAGGGCTTTGCCTGGAATCTCAAGGTAACCATCAGGTCATTAGCTCCAGATTTAATAGATGGAATAGAGTAAAGGTCCACCAGTCTCTTAAGAAGACATGAAATATAGCAGCTGCTTTGCTGCAGGAACCTTAGACATCCCAACACATGGATACGTTCCCCCTGCCACCACATTCCTCACTTCCAGCAGGTCTGACCTGGCAGGTCTGTTTGGATATCAGGCTAATTTATTATTTTTTTTTAAGAGCAGTGCCTTGTCACCGCTGAACATCCCCAGATAATTTGGGTGAGACCATTCTCCCACCACTTCAACACCAGACACCTTTCACAACACCTGCCACCTCCACGGCCACCTCCACCTTGGTTGAGGCAGCAAAAGCTTTTCAAGATGAAAATTAATTGCTTTCTAAGAACACAATGGCTTCTTTTCCTGTAGGGCTCAAAGTCTATTTGTCAACATATATTCTTGAGAGCTTCAAATTGGCAGAAAGATAAAAAAAATTAAAGCCCCCCATCTTTATATTGATTTTGCTTGGCTAGAAATGCTAAGAACTATTCCTGGGAATGTGGCAGCTTTCATAAAGAAAAACAATGAACACAACTTATGCATGGGTGTCTTCTACTGACCCTCCTGCCCTCTCTTCCCTCCTCCCCTTTCTCCTCCCGAAGCTGCAGAGCAGCACTCCTTCCACAAACTACCTCATCATTAAAAATGCAACTTAAAACACCAGCTGCCTTTTAAAGGGCTTTCTCAGGCTTCAAAGCCACCCTTTGGTCCAACTAAACCATACGTACGTTTCCAAACGCAAGGTAAAAGTGGTCTCAAAACATCTATAAGAAGAAAAGGAGAGCAGATGAGATCCATCACGGGAAACTTCCCCCCCTCGTGTGAAATTCCTCTGCTCAATGTTCGGTTTCTTGGAAGTCTCCTGAACACCCCACTCTATGCATTGAGCTTTCAGCATCTCTAACGTCAAGATGGACAGGAGAAAAGTTGGTTGAATACCATTAGAAAAGAAATAGCTGAGAGTCATACTAATTACTTATGCCTGATCTTTAGCAATGAACAACAAGAAAAGGGAACGTAATGTCCTGCCCTTGGTGATCCTCAAGGAAGGGACTTGCTATGGGTCATAAAGCCACCAGTGGCACAGAGCCAGCAGCACATAAGGTGATGGTCTAGTGGCCAATTCATTCTGTGCTTTACCTATGGAAAGCTTATGTCTTCAACCTGTGATCCAACAAGATGGAATTCTTTTATACAGGAAAATAAACCAAACATATTCATGTGAAAACACAAGGAACTAAACAGAAGGTGAAATCCAACTACTTTACTTATGCCCTGGAAAATTTAATTATCTTTCCTTAAAAGTACCAAACCCTTCTGTTTTGCAGTGTGGCTAGAATAATGAGAACTTTTATTTAAAATGCAGTGGTCTTATTAAATCCCTTACACTTTCATCAGGGACTGTCACTGCTCTTGTTTTCATTACTGAACTGTGCTGGGTGCTGCCTGGCATCTCAAAAAACACAACGTGGAGGATTTGTATCTTCACTTGGTCAACAAGAAACCATTACTGTCAGGTTCTTAGGTTTTACTGTAACTTTTTTGCTTGCATTCACGTGCCAGTCTCTAACGTGTGCAGCAAGTCAGATGTCTCTCTTAACGTCCTGGTGATGTTAAATGGATGTTCAGCTGCCAGTGGCTGACCCATCTACACGGCTTCACAATGCTTAATTAAAACTACACACTCCTCAAAGTGAAAAAATCACATTTGTTTTAAGCTACAAAAGCAGACATCTAAATATATATATATATATATAAATTTTTAAGTTGGATGTCTCTCAAAAGGAGACATTTTTTTCCTGCAGATCTCCAGCCCGTGTGTTCAGCTCTTGGCAGTGGTGAAGTCCAAGTGAGATGTAAGGTCAGTCCCAGCCTGGGAATCCACCACAGCCCAGGTGCAGACCTGCTGCTCCAGTTTACACATACGGCAGCTATTCCACACCATTCCTACCACAATCCTACATATTTATTTCCATTACAGCTCTTTTTTAAGCCTGAACAAACTAAGGAAGCCAGCGGGCTCTTGCGTCCATGCAGCTGAGAGGTGTCTTCCTGAGGCTCCATCCCAGCCATGGCTCATCTGTGACTTCTTATGTTTGCACGGGATGAAATGAAGAATGAGATGGTTTTAGCAGAGGGGGAGAGAAAAGCAGAACCACCACCTGTTTCAGTTTAACCGACTCCTTCCAAACCACTTGCCAAGAACTGGAAGTTTTTAACGTGCTTCCAAAATAAACATGTAAGCAGCAGATTGGCTTCAGCACCATCCTGAATAGCTCAACCATTATAAAATCCAGAGAAATGCTGTGAGAAACCTCAGTGGGTAGCCATGTTCTGAATCAATACGATTTTAATTATTTATTTTACTTCTGAGCTACTTTTTGCCTCATTCAGTCCTTAATAAGCCTTAATGGAAACACCTCAAGATGGACCTCCAGTTGTGGGATTTAAAATAAAGGGAATATATCATAACAGCTTTGCTGGCAACTTCCTTAGGGCAAAGCTAAGAGTTGGCAGCTTCCTCAGGGTAAATATTATGAGAATGTTGTACCACCGCCCACATTTTTGTACATTTATCAAATATTTGTAGATATTATATATTATATATCATTGATTGGTTGAACAGAACATCCCACTGTTGTAGCCACACACACCTGAGGGGTTTATCCCCAGATAACCACTTCACCCTCCAGTGGGTTGCCTAAGAAGAGGTTTATGAGCTGCTTCAGGTGCCGAGCTAATGAAGAGCCCCCTTACATTAAGATACAAAATAAACCCAAAATGAACCCCTTGGATAAGATACAAAATAAAAAAACTCCCCAACTAGCACAACAAAAAAATGTGGATCTCCTTCCAGACTGCACCAGCAAAGGGCTGCTGGTACATGTGGTACTCAGATAATTCACTAGTACATTACTACAGTGACTACAACAGTTCCACTCAGGTAAGAGCAGGGATAAAGACCTAAAATCAGAAAAGAAATAGGAAAAAAAAATAAAAATATACGGAATGTATGTTTCTACATACAACTTCCCAACCTCTTCTCATGGAAATCAGGGGCTTTCCCAGGCTGCTACCACCAGAACTGGGTGCTGACACCATGGTACACGTGGCATCAAAGATCATTGGGTTTGCAATATCCTATTACCTTCAGGTATGTAGAAAATAAACACATTTGGACACTCAACCACACCCCACTCTAGCTTTTTTAAGGGTATCCATATTTTTTTCCACTGTGTTCCTTGAACAACACCCATAAGCACTTTTGTTCATTAGAAACAAATTGTGTATTAAAATATAAATGAATTGGTCCTAATTAAGAGGCTTTTGGATCCTGTTATGACCGGAATGCTGTGAAAGCATCATCAGCTGTACCCTTCAAGATGCAGAGGACCCAGAGACTCACCGAAACCTTCCCTGAGCTGCCTTCATTCAAATCAACACCAAAATTACATCTTGCTGAGTCTAACATGGACAGATGAAGAAAGAGGAGCACGGAGGAGAAAAACCAAGCAGGACACCCAACACCTGCAGAAGGTGTGATGGGCAGAGCCAGGGCAGGGAACAGAAGACAATGACCTGTCTATGAAAGGGAGCCCTGACTTCCCCATGCTGCTCCAGAGGCTCCTCAATGCCTATGGCTGCACCATTTACACCCTGGAAGAGGAGACAGATCTACCTGGCAGACGTAGGTGTTAAACTGTAATTAAACCTGTAACTGAAAACATTGCATCTTGTCCCTGGATATCTGCAAGCATGTTCATGGGGTAGCACCTTGCTTGGTGTCTCCAGTTTGAAGAACACCCCTGGGCTGGGGTAAATAGGAAGAGTTACAGTCAACAGGACACTTTTTTTTTTTTTAATCCTCCATGTTTTGAAGCTTCTTACAAGTCTGTGCCTTAAACAGGTCCAAAAAATATTGACTGTCCAATAGGGATGGAAAAGGCTTTGATGGGAATGCATTAATGGAGGAGAGCAGACAGAAATCAAATGTCAGGGAAAAAACCCTTAAGAAGCCCCTTTCCCCTCTCAAAATTCCCTTAAAACAAACAAATGAAAAAAAGGAGGGGGGCGAGAAGCCAGAGGAGATCACAGAAACCTTCCTGAAACAGGGAGCCCATCAGAGGGACCTGGGCTCCTGGAGCCAAGGTTGCACCATGCCAGGGGGTCCCAGCCTCAGTGGCCGTCCCGGAGGGTAATTGAAGCCCAAGCTCAGGAAGTGTTTGGTGACTGTCACAGAATCACAGAATCTCAGAATCCTAGGGGTTGGAAGGGACCTCGAAAGCTCATCCAGTGCAACCCCCCTGCCAGAGCAGGGTCACCTAGAGTCCATCACACAGGAACGCATCCAGGCGGGGTTTGAATGTCTCCAGTGAAGGAGACTCCACAACCTCTCTGGGCAGCCTGGTCCAGTGCTCTGGCACTCGCACAGGAAAGAAGTTCTTCCTGATATTCACATGGAACCCCCTGTGCTCCAGTTTGCATCCATTGCCCCTTGTCCTATCATTGGTCATTACTGCAAAAAGCTTGGCTCCATCGTCCTGACACTCACCTGTCCATAAGAGCTCCATGTGGCTGTCACACTGATCCTCTTGTGAAGGGAGACAGAGCAGAGGCCGGGTGCTGCAGCAGGCTCAGCCATAACCAACAGGCTCTGATGTGACCCAGCAGCCCTGCTCGGCCACCGCAGTGCCTGATGCCATCTGACAGCAGCTTAGACCTGGCTCTCGTAGAGACTGCAGACCTACTTAATGTCACATCACAGGGGGAATGTGGGTGGACTTCTCAATGGCTTCTACCCTTATGCCACAGTTATCAAAAGAAAAATAAATTAAAAAAAGAAAAAGTAGTGGTTTTACATCAGGCTTATGGATCTTACAGGAGGAATCTGCCATGGATGGGGAGGAAAACATTTTTGGGATCATTGCCCAACTACAGAAGCATTCTGTCACCACCTTCGGGGAGAGTTTAGGATGTAGCCATAACCCCCCTCTGTGAGTCACCTGAGGAACAAACCAGACCTCGGAGCAGCAGCCAAGAGCAGAGTCTCTCAGTGATTTGAGACCAGTGAGGAGAAAGGGTCCTTGAGTTGTTTTCCCCACGCTGCAGCCCAAGGACCGGACAAGCTCATGCATGTGAGACGATGCCCTTCCTCCTGGTGCCCCCTACTCAGGATACTGCCCAAGGCACTGATCAGCTGGGGCACATCAGGTGGATCAAGTATCTCCATGGCTTGGGTCATCAGTATCGTTAATTGTGAGGAGTTCCTAAAGCAGAGTAAATTTTAACATTTGCAGGAGAATTCACTGTTAATTCTGTAGGATCTGGAAGGTAACTCTTGCTATGAAATAAATATGAGGGGCAAATATAATTTAAAAGGTTGTCTTTTATTTTTAATGGCATTTTCTGATTTTATCAGCCAATGATTGGGGAACTAGATGATCTTTAAGGTCCCTTCCAACCCAAACCATTCTGTGATTCTATGCTTGAAGACAACTTTCCACACAACACTCATGCATGTGAAACCAACAGAAGCCTGGACTGTATAAAAAGTTGCACTGTCTGAGTATTTACATGCCTATATATTTGCCTTATCAAATAATTTTTGTTCTTAAGGAAACAGCCGGCATGTTACTCTTCAAATGGGAGAATCAATAATGATTAGAACACAAACATGAACATTAAAACGAGACTCAGTCACGCAGCATTACTCTTTACATAATAACCATAGGGTTAGCTGGCATTTTTACTGAAGCCTTCATTGTGAAATTAAATAAAAACATATTTTATCAACACCTAAATGTCATTTACATAGTCCTTCTTTGATAGATGAAGGTGAAAGCCACCCCAAAACTGCAGCTGAATTATCTGGTCTCTAATGATTCCGAAACGATTACAGGATGCAGAGCAATCTTGTTAAATTTTATTCAAAAGCTTACTACACTTGTGTTTTCTCTTATTTTTCTATCAATGAAACCCAGGAGGTTTAAGAACAATTCATTATGTATGAGACTCAACTTACAGTGCTTGACTGTTGATTAATAGGAAAGTTTGCTGTATGTACATTTGCAACATTAGATGCATGCAATATGCTAACTTATTCTTTCACCAAAGCTAATTATTTACAAAAATGACTACTTGAGACTACAATTTATTAAATGCATGCATCCATTCTCAATTTGGCCCCAAAAGACAGGCTGGAATGAAGATCTTTTACTTGATGTGACAACTTCTAGAAACAGTGTTATTAATATTGTAAATGTGGCAAATAAAGAGTTCAAATAGCCGTATGTCTGCGGCGCATTTCTTCCCCACAACTGAATCAATGAACAAAGCAGCATTTTAGGTTTAAAATTCATGGAGAAGCACACCCTCACATGGTTTAATTTAGCTCCTTAGAAATGAAGTGTCGGTGTGATAGCAGTAAGAGATTAAAAAAAGGATGGGAGCTGCAATAAACAGGAATAACACCCCCGATTCCCGCGGAACGACCCCACCACAGTTCCCTGTAAGACCTATTAAGAAGAAATCAATGCATCCATGAAGAGTACAGGACCTCAGAACCGAGCAAGACTTATTCCATGTTATACAACCTCTGCAATATTTTCTCCATTCTGCTTTTATCTGTTTTTGAGGATTTAAATTCTTATGGTCAGAAATTCTGCACTAAAACCTTTCGTTTACCCTGAAAAAGAAGCCTCTGCGCAAAGATTTGGGTATCAAATACAAAATCCCAAACAAAACAGATGCACCTCTTGAGTAAAACAGTATCCAAATGGCCGTGTCTTTTTTCCGGCTCTCGCAATTAAAGATGTTAATTTTGGGTACCAAGGGGAGGTTGGCTCTGGGAGCCCATCCCCACTGCCGGCCGTGACACCTGCACAGTCCCTGCCTTGCTCTGCGCTACGAGCGTGCACCAGCAAACCCTTTCAAGAAGGGAGTGAGACTCCTGTCTTCACATGCCAAGATAAGGAAAATCAATGTCAATGCCCAAAAGACTCAAGTGATAGCACTGAAGGTCATTAAATGCTACTCACTGCCCTGTACCATTAAAGTTTTGATTGGAATCCTATATAGAGAGACACAGATTGCAAACAAGATCTTGCCCTGGGATGCGGCACTGCGAGACCGCGGAGGAAACACAGCAGTCAGGGGCTGTCCTAGGAACACAAGGACCATGCTCCAGGGAAACACTGCTCTATGTGGTCTTAGCTTGTTTTTCCTGAACATATGTATTGTGTTTTCAGAGAAACGCATCTCATTATGGACACAGATCTCTGTTGAAACAATGGCAAGGTGCAAGGACAACCACAAAGACGCTATGGTTCTTCATCCATCTCAGACATTTGCTGTGTGTCCCAGTGCCCTAAGCTCTGCTTGGTTGTGCACTCCATGCCAACCTCCTTCCCTCTCCTTACATTGTCCAGTTTCAATGTTCTGTCCTTTTTCTACGCTGGCCACCACCCATCCTCCTGCCCATCCTCACCTTGTTTGGACCATCTCAGTCCTACTCATTGTCTGACCTTACTGCCCTAACAGCAGATTTCATGGTCTACCTCTGCACTGGTCACCAATTCAAACACTGCTTTCCTCCCGTCTCCCAACCACGTATTTTACAGACTAATTCCTGTTCTCTCCAGATAACACTCTGCATGTTTCTACTTCATTTGTGCCAGAGGGACTCATTCAGACAGCTAAAGAAAACTATGGACAACTCTGGGGCTCATCAGCACCATGAGGTTGCACCACCTCCATGCTCAGTCCCAGAAACAGCCTTCCCCAGAGAGACCCATTCCCCCTCTATCAATGAAACTTTTCAAAGGCCTTTGGCTGGGTCGTATTAGGAAAAATTTCTTCCCTGTGAGGGTGATTGGGTATTGGAATAGGTTGCCCATGGAGGTGGTGGAGTCACCATCCCTGGAGGTGTTCAAGATGTGTCTGGATGTGGCGCTGGGTGATGTGGTGATGTAGGTAGGTGGTTGGACTGGATGATCTTGAAGGTCTTTTCCAACCTTGATGATTCTATGATTCTATTTGGGGAACAAAAATATTCCTAGTATCAGAGTGGCCTCTTCATAAAATATTTGTTTCAAATCAGTGGGTTTGGCACCAGAATGATTGGAAAAAATGTCTAAAAAAGAAATAAAACCCTATTTCTGTGTATCTTCACTGTAAAGGACCAAACTGTTCTAGACTGAGAATGGGGGAAATCAAGAACACGCCCAAAAGACCCTCAGCCAGCAACAACTGAGCAGATGCTTCACATGAAATGCTTCAAAGCAAAGTGCAAAAATTCAGCCAAGTTACAAGCAGCCACACACTCTCACCCAAGATGTTCGGCAACATTAAGCATAGGTGATATCATCAGTTCTATCCATAATTAGGTTAAAAGAAAGTCAGTTAATTTTAGCACTTACAAGAAACTGTTACAAAACATTTTTTTTCTTATATAAAAGAATTCTCCCATCTGACTTGCGAGGTCGGTTTTATCACAGGCAATTAACTGTGTTAGGGCTGGCTGCAGGGGACCCTGAAACCACACACCAGACTCCCTCTGCTTCCCCACTCAGCTCCTCTGGTTTAGGGTATTCACCATAGCTCTCCCTGCTACCTCCGAGCTCTGTGCAACCACCACGTAGCACCACCTTGTACCCAAGCCCCACCACCTCCATTCAGAAGCGTGCCTCGTAGTAATAACCCAGTTGCTAACTGGTATCTGAAGTAAAATTTACATTTTTTCTACATATCTAAGACAGCTATAATCCCAATTATGCATGGATTTAAAAAAAACCCCAAAAACTAAGGCAGTTAAAATACACATTTCAATCCTTATACTGCAAGACTTGGGTCTCTGATCTCCACTGGTGCACGGGGAAATGGAAGGAGGAAAAGTGAAGGCTGAATTATTGGAACTGGGCTCTGACTTTGGATGTCCACCTTGGCGTGCATCACTGCATGAATTCCAGATGAAAGTGAGCACCAAGAATTATAATCAACAGCACCTGCAGATACGCCAGCCTATTAAAATGAATTAAGATACACATAAATCAGGAACCTCTTAAAAATTCAACTCATCAGCCCTTTTTTCAAACCAGCTTTCAAGACCAGGTCTTAAAGTCTCTGCCCTTGGAGCATCCCCTGTTAGGACCAACCGTAGGCTCAGCTGATGCCTGACATGCAGGATGTCCCATCAGAGCAGGGATTGGGGTAGGACCTGATGTGCACACTCCGGCCACAGCCAGAGACACGCTGCCCATCTGCTGCTTGAAAAAACTGTAAGAATATTTCCCTCATGTGAATGATGCCCTTCTGATGCACTTCATACCAAAGCAGCTGTATGGGAGAAAGGATGGCAGAAGAGGCACCAGATAAAGCCCAAGGCCAGTCTGACCCTCCCAGTGTTACAGTGAAGCTTCTAACATTGGGGCAAAGAAATGGTATTAATTTATTTCTTTAAACCAGGTATGAGCACCCAGAAACCACAGAAACACTGACATGAGATAACACCACCATGAAGCCATCACGAAACTCATCAAGATCTGGGATCCCAGCAGGCACTCATCAGCCAAAATTTCATGTCAACACAGGTTAAGAACAGGAAAAACTGCTAATACACACCAATTAAAACAGCAGTTAATAAATCATAGAATCACAGAATCCCAGGTTGGAGGGACCTCAAGGATCATCTGGTCCAACCTTTCTTGGCAATAGCACGATCTAGACAAGATGGCCCAGCACCCTGTCCAGCTGAAGCTGGAGTGTCCAGTGTTGGAGAATCCAGCACAGGATACTCCCTCTCCCCAAAGCTTTTCTACAGGGCTTTGAGATTGTCTCCAACACACATGGGCAACACCTCTCCTAAAATGGCATTATCAGTGAAGAACTAGCTTTACTTCTAACCAGTTAGGTGTCAAACTTGGAAACACAACCCTACAACAGCAGGAGGAACATTTCCCTTCGTTGCAATCAACTTCTTGTTCACTGTTTCCAACACACGACAGTGCCATGGTCACCTCCTTGGAGGTTTGGTGTCCTTACACCCCACTGCATGCACGAGGTGGTCCCACACCACCCAGGAGCATCCCCAAGGCACCCACTGTCCGCCTCTTCCCAAACAGGGAGGAAAGCTCATCTTCTCCCAGGTAACCACGCGGAACCCAAACACAAGATCGGCCAGCCAGTAGGGCACATCAATAAAACCAATAAAAACACCGTTTCCAAAACTGCTGTTATAATTAACTGCAATAAGAGTCTATAAACCACTGCCTCGAAAGCAGCTTGTTAAAGGCTGGCTATAGGCACCGTAATTTACACAAACTCCCCTTCATGGACCACCCTGGCCTCTGAACCCCAATGACGTGCTGTGGCAGGGGAGATGGAGATATTCCAACCATCCTTCTGTCTGATAAGAGAGACCAATCTGCTTTGCACAGCTCCATCCTGAGCTGCTCAGAACTATTTTTCAAGGATTCTTTCTCTCCTCTCTCTTCTGAAGTGGTGAGCGGCGCCGGGAGACCGCCGTCCTCCGAGCTTTAGGTGCATCTGCATTACAACCCCATTAGCTTGTGTACTGCACTCATTAATAAATAAGCTTCCCACTTAAGTGCCTTTCTTGTAAATTGGTTTGTTCTGTTCCATATAAATAATATAAATTTCTCTTATCAAGTATGGTGGATTTTTCCCTTTACCTATGTACAGACACTATGGTAATTTAACCTAAGCAGCAGCTCGTGTACAAGCCTCCCAACACCCCTTCTCATCAGCTTGTATTTACCACGGCAGCTGCAATATGTTAAATAGTTAGTATAGCATAAAATAATGTCTTTAATAACTGGCATAAGTATATTGACCATATGTCAAAAGTAAAAGAAAAAAACCCTACTAAATGGATGGTGATTGTAATTGTATTTTAAAACACTGAGATCACATTTAATTTTGAATCCAAGCTCTTAAAATGTGCTTTCTGGCAAGGACAGACAATAAAACCCTTAACAGTAGAAAAAAAATGTACATTATTATCGCAAACCTCTTTTCCAGATTACTAATACTGCAATAAACAAACTGAATAAAAACTTTAATTGTTTTAATCAGAAATATTGTCACTGGCTTTGAAAACTGTAGCTGGAAGTTCAAGGATGATGCAGTGCAGCTCTTGGCTCCATCTCCCTGCTCCCAGCCTCCATCCACAGCTCAGCCCAGAGCCCTGGGTGCTGCGGGGAGCGGGGACAGGGGGGCTCTGCATCTCCCCACCTTACACCTCTGCTTCTCACCAGCTCTCACAGGGCAGCAGTGCCAGCTTCTGGAGACAACCTGCCAGAAAGAGACTTGGATTTGCCATCGGACTGATTTTATAATCAGTTTGGCAAACACCTATATTTATACAACACCCCCTC
>VZRW01011564.1:795226-800226 GCA_013398125.1 Aegotheles bennettii | reverse complement strand
TGTCAAAGTAACTTTATGACCTAGCAGCCAGCTGCTATAATTCCAATAATGACCTACAGATGCCAAAATAATCTAAATTTATCGCTCCTTTTCTTATGGTCAGCTCGGGCCTCGCCGATGAGAAGAGCTCTTCTTGCCTGTGGGTGATCAAGGTCTGGAAATTCACTGCAAGAGGACTGGGACCAGACTGACAGCGGTGCTGTCCCCCCTCTGCCCCCCTCTGCAGCAGAACACGGAGTCACCAGCACCACATACTTGGTAACAGCATAGGAAAATGCTTCTGCTGATTTTCTAGCCCTGCAATGTGACACTGAACAGCACAACAGCAGGAAAACGGGCACTAACAGCCCGACTCCAACAGGAATTTGTTAGAAATCCATGCTTTGGGGGCATAAGAGCCCCAGCTAACACACTCAATGCTGAGGCTGAACAAGTTTGTGCTTTGCACTGGGATGTGAGGACCTCAGCTTGAGATCCAGCCCTTTGCCTGGACCATAACAACTGCAGGGAGCATAACGACTACGCTACTCCCAAAGCAGCACTCTGCTGCAAAGCACATGATGGTGACTCCTTCTTGAGGAAAATGAAGAGTGGGGACATGTGGAGACAGGTATGGCAGTGTATTACCAACCATGGGGACATAGGCAGGCTTTGCTTAGGCACTTGGACGTGAGGATCAGGGAGGTCTCCAGTCCATCCTCCTGCTAAGAGCAGAGCCATGCTGGGGCTGAGTAGTTTGCTGGGGACTTTGGCCATCAAGTCTTCCAAACCCCTGAGGATGGAGCCAGCACCACTGCCCTGGGCAACTGCTCCCAGTGCTTGGTGGAAGAGCTGCAGCAACAGGGACGAGCTTGGCAGGAGCCTGGGCTCCATCTCCTGTTCCCACTGCCATGGCCTCCTTGGGCTCATCCTTGTTTGACTGCCTTGGAAACCAGCAGGATAAAATTCTTCTGCTTTACTGCCAAACACAACTGAGAAGAAAATGAAGGGCAGCTCCCAGATGGGAGGAAACCTCATGATCGGGCTGGCAGCACCCCAGCACCTCTGCTGCACAACTCATGCCTACGGTGATGGCCCAGTGGTATGGGGATGGATGGGGAGAAGAGAAACCTCCCTCCAGGGAGGGGATGGTGGCAGGCAAACAACAATGACCACACACATTAACCCGTCATCTTTCTTTTCATAAGAGCGTCCCACGCTTGTACCTGAGATTTTCCTTTCCAAGAAATTAAAGACTTTCCACCTTTGCCTGGGAAAGAATGAGCACAGCACACTCATGATCAGATTTCAGGTGTCTTGGCTCAAATTTTCAGCTCACAGTTCAAGTCTAGTCCCAGCAAGCACAGAAAGATAGACATTAGAGTTGAACATGAGGCACACCCAACTGGATACAAAGCTGTTAGTATATCAGCATCTCAACTAGGTCCCAAACCTGGACAAAAATAATTAGCTCAGCTCTACATCCCTTCCCTCTGTATCAAACTATAATGTTTACAAATTTTCCTGTGCTTTCTTCAAAGCAAAAACTTTGGTTTAGCAGCCACAGCCTCCCATTAGCCATTTGCCAGGTGCTGGTGAATGTGAGCTTTTCTTTTGGAAGACATTTAAATCCAGCACTATCAAGGTCTGTGCAATTAGGAGAAGCAAGAAGAGCTGTAGGATGTGTACTGGGCATAAACACAAACCCGTAAATAAACAAACTCAGTACTGCTTGGTCTCTCAGCCTTTTTCCCTTTGCTCATGCAGAACCTTGTGCCACTCCTGTGATCAGATATTTTTGCTGTTCTTGATTGAGCATAAACCCGTATTTGGTAATTGCTACTTTGAACATGCTAATAATGAAACCTAACTCTTCTTTATGTTCCAACATTTTTCTGTATTAAGTGTGAATTTTTATAGCATTTTTTCCCAACAAGACATCTTGCTTGTAAATAACACAACATTAAGTGTCATGATATAATTGATTTTCTAATGAGGTTTTCAAAAAGCATTATATTTTTGCTTGTCAGAAAATCTTTATAACAGAAATAAGTCCTTCCATATTTATTCCTTATAAACAGCATTTTTTATTCCTACAGTGAAGTTGAGGCATACTGTACCAGATATTTTGTGGTTCTCCACATCTGTATGTTGCACTGTGAAACTGAGTGGAAAGCAATCATAGAATCAATCATAGAATCACTCTGGTTGGAGAAGACCTTCAAGATCATCAAGTTCAACCATCAACCCAGGACTGCCAAGGCCACCACTAAACCATATTCCCAAGAGCCACATCCAAACGTTCTCTGAATACCTCCATGGACGGTGACTCCACCACTTCCCTGTGCAGCCTGTTCCAATGTCTGACCACCCTTTCCATAAAAAGTCCTCAGCAGCCAGCCTGGTTCAGGGACAAACTTGGTCTGGGCTGAGCAAAGGCAACAGTAAAAGGATTCTACTGGGATTCTATGATTCTTCTGGGAATACTGGGGATACTGGGACACATGGTCTGATGGTCTAATGGTTAGGAATATGATGGGATAAAGGTTGGACTTGATGACCCTGGAGGTTGCTTCCAACCATAATGATTCTGTGATTCCCCCTCTATTGACAGCTGAAAAAGAAGCAAGATACACACATACACACACAGAGGAACAGGGGAAAACAAAAAATGTTTGCAAAATATCCTAATAAATGGCACAAACCATCTTGGTTCAGAACCCTGAACACCATCTCGGCACACACAACAGACAGAAAAGCTGATGTACAGATTTACAGCCCCGAATTACTGTTGGGCAGTTCCACTTGTGGCTCCCCTTTCACACTCCCGAGCGATGCATTATTCATGAAGACAGACAAACACACATTCAGCCTGGATCTGCAATTTAGCACGGGATTTATAGAAGGACCAAAAAAAGACAGTGGACTGAAGAGGACCATGGTCTTTGGTCAGATTATCAGCCTGGCACCACCAGCCTGCAGAGAGGAGGAGTGAGGCAAGGCAGAAACCTGCTGCAGAGGAAGCACTTCTGTGAACAGGATGGTAGAACCCCTTCACAGCCTTTCCACAAGTACCACAATTAACAGATGTGTGTCTGCTCATTAAATCTGATGCCTATCAACCCACACTGCCAAGACCCAGTGTCCATAAAGGCTCTCCACCACTCATGTCCCTGAAAAGGGACCAATGCTGCAGGCTGTCCTGATCCTGGACACTCCCTAGCCTGGGGGAATATAATCACGTTCCTAGACCTTGGTCAAAACGGGCCGAGACCATCCATCAAACTCAAAAGTCACCAGAGAAACGGAAATGAGGAGGACCCAACATGATCCCTCAGCTTTACTTCTACAGGAAGCAAGACTGGAAAAAAAGTGGAAAAAAAAAAGAAAAAGCCTGTAGTACACCTGGAGATGCCTTGTCCCTTCAGAAACCCATCAACCCCAGCCTCAGCACTGCATGGTCCTCCCTGCCAGCATGGCCTGGCTCATTCCTGCTGTTTCACGGCAGCTGTTGGCTGGTGTGTCCACTGCGGGCAGCTCCTGGAGCATCCCAGGCAGGACACTTGTAGCAGGACACCTGTCCTACCCCCTCCATCTGTCCTCCCAACCTCTGAGCTTTGGCTCGGCACCAAGCCCTCAGATGCTTTCACCTTGAGACACAGGACAGCCCCGAGGCGATGTGGTCACCATCCTAGAGCAGGGTCTGCCAACCAGTGCTGCTTCCCCGGTGGGTCTGACAAAGGCAGCCATGTCCAAAGGGCACAAACATGCTCGTGAAGGAGGATGGAGACACCACTGAGCACCAGGGCAGGGTTGAACAATGCTCATGATGCTCTGGCTGCCGGTGGCCGTACCACAGCCTGGGCTTCCCTGGATAGGCTGTAGGCTCAGGTGGGGTTGGATTCCTGCATTACTTCCCTCCTCTCACAGAATCACAGAATCCTAGGGGTTGGAAGGGACCTTGAAAGCTCATCCAGTCCAACCCCCCTGCCAGAGCAGGGTCACCTAGAATACAATGGTTGCAAACTGGAGCACAGGAGGTTCCATGTGAATCTCAGGAAGAACTTCTTTCCTGTGAGAGTGCCAGAGCACTGGACCAGGCTGCCCAGAGAGGCTGTGGAGTCTCCTTGGCTGGAGACATTCAAACCCCGCCTGGATGTGTTCCTGTGTGATGGACTCTAGGTGACCCTGCTCTGGCAGGGGGGTTGGACTAGATGAGCTTTCGAGGTCCTTCCAACCCCTAAGATTCTGTGGTTCTGTGAATACATCACCCAGGAATGCATCCACGTGGGTTTTGAATGTCTCCAGCGAAGGGAGAACAGGGGAACACATGGATGCCAACATCTAGAAACCTCCTGGATTTGGCCGCTGACACCAGCCCGAGCCCTCTGTGGGCTCCCAGCCCAGGCTTGGTGCTGGCAGGGGGTGAGGAGGTGCTGCCCATCCCACACCCCGCAGGCACCACGGGATCCCGCTGCCTCTGCACACCCCGGGCACACCATGGCCTTGGCCCCATGGGCTCCAGAAGTGCCATTTCTGAGCACGCCAGGGACCGATGGATCAACCATCAGGCCCCAGCCCCTCTCTCCGGAGGCTGCTCTGCTGCTCCCCCCATCCCAGCCCGGGCCCCGGGGGACGGCCGGGCTGTCAGCGCCACGTCCCGGCCCACTGTACTGGAACCCCCGGCCTCCCGCCGGAACCCGGCCCTGCCTGCATCAGAAAGGGGAAAGAAAAGGGAAAAAAACCCAAAAAGAGACAGGAGCCAGCATCTGCCTTTGTTTTTTGTTGGGGTATTTTTTTCCTCCCCCTAGCAACCTTCACTAAACTGCCCTTTCCCTCCTGGCCTGGCTCCAAGCAGCCTTTGCACTGTGAAAGTCACAGCTTTTTCACTCAATATCCCTCACTCCCAATTTTCTTCCTAGGGGGATGATGATAACTC
This sequence comes from Aegotheles bennettii, assembly GCA_013398125.1. Taxonomy (NCBI): domain Eukaryota; kingdom Metazoa; phylum Chordata; class Aves; order Caprimulgiformes; family Aegothelidae; genus Aegotheles; species Aegotheles bennettii. The sequence goes on along the minus strand of VZRW01011564.1, from coordinate 795,308 downwards.
CTGCAAGCTAAAATGGTTGGGGGTTCCTTTCCCCGTTCCCCCTTTCCCTTTCCCCTTTCCTTTTTCCTCTCCTCTTCCCTTT
>VZRW01011564.1:772726-790226 GCA_013398125.1 Aegotheles bennettii | reverse complement strand
TGCTCTTGTTTGACTGTTGGCAATCTCCGCGGGGTTATTCTGCATGCCTATTGCAAAATAAATCACATTTGAAGTTATCACTCCTGGTTTGGGTTTTAATTTGCTGGACTTCATTTGGGAAAAAAAGAAAACATGTGTTTTCTCCCTCAAACATTTGCAATGCAATAATTAACAGGATGCCAATATTTCAGCCCTAACGACTGGCTCATCTTAGTGGTGCGTGTATGGAGGGTTTTAATATTTCATAATGTTTTATTTCAATTGCACTAGAGTGAAGCTGCAGTTGAGTTTATCCACAGATTAAATTGTTTTAAATCACTGAAGTAAAAATATTACTTCATTTCTCTGTCTCCTCTTGACAATGCAAAATTAAGAGAGTCACTCATTTTTAAAGATCTGTGGGGAAAAAATGTTCTCTCCTATTTTGCTTCGTAATGCAGTATCTCGGCTGCATCCCCCGTGTTCCCAACAGCAGCTCTCACCCCGTTGTTAAAGCAGAGATGATCCCATGGCAGGTTTTTACCACTCAAAGACTGATTCTTCATCTCACCGCAGAACAATAAACCCAGCTCCTTTCTGTAGGTTCCTCCAAGATGCCACAGAACCATATGGAAAATGTCTAAACTGCACCACAACAAACCTTTGTACACATTAATTTGAAGTTCTGAGAAAGCTGTTCCATAGGAAAAAACATGTTACTGCATAATAAAGCTTGTTACTAAAAGTATTTGATATTCATAATGTTCTAGTAAGTAGCAATTCCTCATTAAACCAGCGTGGTGCTTGCACCACTGATTTTCTAGGAGTCTTTGCCCAGCAAGAACAATGTCCAGCAATAGTACTGCAACGCCTGTGCTGGCAGCACAAATGCCCTCTTGCTGGGTATTTATTGTGAGAAAAGCATTATCATAGACTCACACACTGGTTTGGGTTGGAAGGGACCTTAAAGCTCATCCAGTGCCACCCCCTGCCATGGGCAGGGACACCTCCCACCACACCAGGGTGCTCCAAGCCCCAGCCAACCTGGCCTTGGACACTGCCAGGCAGGGGCAGCCACAGCTTCTCTGGGCACCCTGGGCCAGGCTCTCACCACCCTCACACCAAACAATTTCTCCCTCCCATCCCATCTCCATCTCCCCTCTGGCACTTGGAACCCATTCCCCCTCGTCCCATCACTCCCTGCCCTTGGCACCAGTCCCTCTCCAGCTTTCCTGGAGCCCCTTCAGGCACTGGAAGGTGCTCCAAGGTCTCCCTGGAGCCTTCTCTTCTCCAGGCTGAACAACCCCAACTCCCTCAGCCTGTCCCCAGAGCAGAGCTGCTCCAGACCTCTGAGCATCTGCATGGCTTCCTCTGGACTTGCTCCAACAGCTCCGTGTCCTTCTTGTGTTGGGAACTCCAGAACCGGACCCAGCACTGCAGGGGAGGTGTCTCATGAGAGCATTGCTTGTGTCCTTGAAGCAATGCCACTCCACACTTCTGCAGTGCACCAAATGACATTACAATGGAAATCTAAATTATTTCAACACATATACCCATGCAAACCCACACGGACGTGCAGGGCCAGATGCCATCAGAGTAACCAACGGCACTGGAGGTGCTGGGGCAAGACACAAGTTTTGCTGCACAACAGGAGAGAAAACCCTCTAAATATTGATGAGCTTTATTTATGGTCAAGTCTAAACAATAACTGATGTGAACAGCACAGCACAAACTACCAGAGATAAATCTGCCCATGTCCTGGCACCCTTTTTGCTTGCAGTTTCTTAAGACAAGCAGGCTGCAACAGCATGGTGTAACAACTACTGCATCAGTTACACCAACGCTCCTGAGATGCCTCCAGAAACAACTCCCCAGAGCTGGCATGGGAGAGCTGCTCCCATGAGCTCCTCAGAGGACAACTACTCCATGGACACCGTCCACAGCAGTGGGACCACTGCAGACCAGGGTGAACAGACACAAATCTGCTGCCAAGGGCAAATAAGAAGGGTTGCAAGAGACAGATGCCAATCCCCTGAAGGATCAGAAGGGCATGACCACTCCAACTTTAAAAACCATGGCCCAAAGTACCCTCAGAGGGTACTTTGAACAACCAGAACTGTCCAAATAGACTACAGTAAACTTTCAGAAGTAAAAATAGTGATGAACACTCCTAGCGGTGAAACCACAGGGTTTCACATGACATTTGGCTGCATAAAATCATGAAGATTAAATTTCATTTACACCACTCAGCCCAAGGTGAAGGTGCACGAAATTAACTCGATGCAGTGCATTCTGTAGTGTATTATGCAATGCACTTTAAAAGCTGAATTAATACATCCCTGTAGTTGACAGGAGTGAGCCAACTCTCTAAATTGAGATTAAAACACTGTGTTTATTTATACATATATATATATGTATACACATGCACATTTAACTCCCTCAACCATTCATGTTTCATGAAGTAATCTATCAATCAGTACTGATCATAACTGTTTATTAAACCTTCCCAAACAGCAAACTTAATTATCAGCAACAAACCTTGCTGATGCCCCAGCACTTCACACTGAAACCAGTTTGGAAACCCTGACGGGTGGTGTAACAGTTCATTGCGACAGGATAAAGCAGTGAAGAGTCAGTGACCATCTCTGACAGCTCCTGGAGCACAGACGAGATCCCAGAGGATCTGCAGAGACGGGGGAAAAAGGAGACAGGAAGAAATTATAGACCAGTCAAACTTTGATATTGGGAAAGATAATGGAACAAATTATTGAAATATTTATAAGCAGCTCAGGTTCATAAGGTTATAAACCACCAAACAAATCTAATCTTTTTCTTTGACAAGATAATTGGCCTCACGGATAAGGTGGGGAGCAAGAGGGGAAATATATACTGACTTTAGCAAGATTTTTATATACCTTTGCTGATGACATTCTCATAAAAAAAGAGGGAAATACAGTTTACATTAGCAGTCTAAGGTGGATGCCAAGAAAAGTTTTAAAAAATTTAAGCAGAAGTATTTACAGCATGGTTACAAGGGAAACAGAAACCTCTGTGTGAAATGGGATTTTGTGGTAATATAAGCTGAAGGTTCCAGCCTGTGTGTTTTAACTGCCAGTATGATGTACCTGAACAGACGGGCTACTCCATAGGGCAGTTGTCAAACTGGGATGGCACCACAGCTCTCCATTCTGCAGTGTTTGGTTAAGCCCGCGTTGATTAGGGAGTGCACTTATCAATCCCACGCACACCAAGTTGGGATATGGCCCAAGCAGCTTATGTGAGAGAATCAGAAATCAAAATTATTTTGACAAAGTTGGAGAAATAGCCCAGGCCAGGAAGATAGGGGGGGTCACGATCAACACAACCACCAGGAATGGAAAAATCAATTATACACAAGAAAGGAGTTGAGAGAGTCCCTTCCAACCTCAACGTTCTATCATTTCTGCTGGGCTGTAAGATCTGTACTTATTAACAATTAGGTAAGATTACAAACACTACCAAAACCCCGATAAACCACCCAACAACCCCTAGACCTCTTCCCATTCTTATGCTGGCATGAAAAACTACGCAGGATTGTAAAATTACTGTTACTCAAAAAACACACTCGGGAACAAAGTATAGGTACTTGTGTCCTTCCTTGTTAGCAATTCCTCATACAACTTCTTCCAACTCTTATTCCAAATCTTCAACTACTTCTTACCAACGCATCCAACCAGTAGTTAAAATTCAATAAAACATCAACATGTACTGTAAAAACACTCCCGAAACTATATTGAACACATGTAGTATTCTAAGGAGTTTAAACCCCACTACTTTTAACAAGAAGCCCATGGTACAGCTCAGCGGTGGATACCAGGAGCAGGTTTTTGTTCTGCATTTCCAGAAGAGCTCAAGGAAAGCGCTACTCCCCTCAACAATCCTTGTTTTATCCAGGTAAGCTTTTAAGACCACTACAATTGTTTTCCAAGCAGAGAAATGATACCACTTGGTGTAACTGACGTTTTGATTTTGTGGTTAAAAAGTAAAAAACAGTAACAAATACCTGAAAGCTCACGCACAGACAATGCCGTGTGCCAGGGATGCATATATACATATACACACATATAAATGTATATACATACACATATACACACATACATGTATATATACATCCACATATATACATATATGTATGTGTATATATACACATTACATATATACATGTATATATACTTATAAATACATATATGTGTGTATATATTGTATATATATACACATTACATATATACATGTATATATACTTATAAATACATATATGTGTGTATATATTGTATATATATACACATTACATATATACATGTATATATACTTATAAATACATATATGTNATATATATACACACATATATACATATGTATATTATTACACATTATATATATATATAAACATATAAAATATACATGATGTAAAGATATATATATCTTTATATGTATACGTGTGTGTGTGTGTATATATATATATTATATAAAGAGGAATTTGTGGAGCATTTTGAAGAGGAGCCAGCCAGGCTGGCGGTGGTGCCGAGCGTTTCTGCTCTCACCATGTGATCCAGTGGCATTTTCGGCTGCCACCACGTGGAAGCGAAGCCCCGACCTCCCCAGGGAGGTGGCGAAGGCTCTGCTGCTCACACCAAACCTCCTGCCAGAAAAGCCACTTAGTGGCAGCTTGAAAGGTCACCTCAGCAACACAACTTCCATCTCCACCGAAAGCCACCTCATAAGGCTTTACAAATATTTGGAGTCTGATTCTCCAAATATGATTTGTCAAAACAACACAGTGTAACAGCAACGCGCCCAAAGAAAGCCCCTCTATAAATAGTCTATCAGGGAAAAAAATGTTTACTTTATTTGCTGCATGTGAGAGGGAGGTAAAACCTAAGCAAATTTTGAACACCAGCTGGGTTTACATATTTAAACTTCAGCGGTGCCAAAGCTGCAGCCTAACTGGCACCGAAAAACCTAACAAAAAAAGTCCTATATTGACAAAACACACAGTCATAATAAAACCACATCCAGTTAATAACTTTCAGAACTAATGTTAACTCCTAGCACAATAGAAAAGTCTCCTTAAACACAATAAAGTACTGATATAATTTACTCTCAGCTCCTTTTCAAAACATTACTCTCTGCCCACAATCACATTCAGATTACAAAATTCCTTTTGTAGTTTTCTCCTAGCTGTGGGAATAAAATAAACCACTTAGATGACAGTAAAGTGTCTGTAAAATATATAACAGCAATAACTCCTGGTGGAAATGCAGCAGCTATTTATACAAGAGCCCAAGCGTGGAGCATTGTAAAAAAGGCCAAGGAAGGGTGGTGGTTTGGAGAGGCCTCTTCTGGATGAGATCTGGGGAAGCCTGGTCCTGCAACCTCGCTCCTCAGCCTTAGTTTGGTACCCAACATATGGTGTTGAGAGCTGGGCAAGCCTTCACAGCCCCACGCCACCAGCACAATTTATTTCACAGTTGTATAACCCGTGTATGTAGCAAGTCATAACCTAAGGAATGTTATTTATCAATTACAATATCCATCACGTCCGAGTAACCGATGTGGTTGAACTTCTGACATGGAAGGAAGGAAGGATGCTTCGTGGTTTACCCAGTGAAGAAGTCTGATCAATTTTTCTACTAATTTAAAAGGTCTCTAAAGGAAGCCACACCAAGGTGGCCATCATGACCATGACTACATGGAAAGGTAGGCTGAGACCGTAAAGAAAGTGAACAGCGATTCGGTTTGTGTGAGTCCTGGTTGTCCTCAGTCCTCTCCTGTCCTTTATGTGAGCAGCCAAGGAGGAACAGAAAAGGCAAAGTCTCCCAATACTCCACTTCTAAGTTATTTCACAACAGATTTAAACAGGGCAAGGAGCTGGCAAAAGCAGCTTTTGTCCAGATTTCTTTGCCACCGAGTACCAGAGCTTAGTGCTCCAAGTCCAAGCAGGAATACCTTCCACAGAGCAAAGGAAGAGCACTTATTTTCTGCTGAGTGATTACACCAGTGTCACAGGGATGGAGCTGGACTGAAGCCTGAAACAGCATTTTCCCCAGGCAGATCCTCCCCTGCCCATGGAGGGGGCCGAGGCCCCCAAACCCACTTTACTCACTCCTTACTCACTCCTACCACCAGCAACATCTGTCTGCAGCTGGAGACCACAGCTCACAGGCTTGGCTGCAGAGACACAAATTAGCAGGGCCTTTCTGTGACCAGAGAGCAAATGCATTAATTTGGATATTTAAAAAGTTACATAAAATTTGAGGTCGGCCAATGTAAATTAAATGCCCTAATGAACAAAGCTCTGGACAACCACATTATTATGTGTGTTATGGGGAATGTTCCCCGTCAGCATCAGGCACCAGTTACATCTTTTCAGTATGTTTAAAGATGTTCTCATGGAATTTAACCAATTGCTTAATTCCTTGATGAAAGAAATCAAGCTTCTAGATCAAAACCTACATTTTTAAAGCTGGAAAAAGGAAACACTGCTGCATCTGCTACCACAGATCACACCTTCCCACAAAGTCCATGCCCCTCGCTTTTGTTCAGGGCTTCCCTGTTGGTTTTTGAAAGTGTTGGTTTTTGAAAGCATTTGCCAAGGACATCAGTTTCAATGTAAAATCCATAGGGTCAATGAAAAACATAAAAATATTTTTAATGCTATGGAATTTGATCGCCCTGGGCAGGAGGATGTGCAGGGCTTTGGCACGTGCTGCAGTCCCCATCCATGGCACCAGCTCAGCACAAAGCATGGTGTCTCCAATAGCATCACTCAAACCTATCCATCACAGTTCTCCTAGACTTCTCAGCTGGTTCCCAACTGCCTGTGAAGGCCAGCACACACCTGTGCCAGCCCCAGGAACCATACAATCACAGAATCACAGAGTCATCAAGGTTGGAAGAGACCTTCAGGATCACCCAGTCCAACCCCCATCTCCACCACCACTACCCCACATCACCCAGTGGCACATCCAGACACCTCTTGGACACAGAATCACAGAATTCTAGGGTTGGAAGGGACCTCGAAGGATCATCTAGTCCAACCCCCTTTACACCTCCAGGGACAGGGACTCCAACAGAGTTTGAGACAGACAGGTTTGGCACAGGTCCTTCTCAGGTACCTCAGGACTGAACTAGTGTGAGCCATTCTCCTAAGCTCAGCAAAACAGGCTCTGTTAAACTTTTTTTTTTTGCATTTACAAGTTCTGAAAAAACATCTGCTGTAAAGCTATTCAAGAATAAAATAGTTAAAAATGTATATTAAGAAAAAGTAAATATTACAGCATTTATTGGAGAAAGCCCAACATTTACCTGCAAGAAGCAGTCACGAACCTTCAAAGTGTTGGTTCCTCTTGACCACGAGAAGAAAGGGGTTAAGTACTAAAGCAAGACCTCATTCTCTTCATACCACTTTATGCCAACGTGATAGGAAATCTTTGATGCCAGAAGGATCTCCAGTGTTCCAATCTTCTTAAAAAGTAAATCTTAAGGCAATTTCTGAGAAAAGCCCAAGAACAGTTTCCATGCTCAAAACTATTTACCAAGCTTGATCAAAGCTTATGAACACTTCTAGGTGACATTTTTCAACAAATGAAGTATTTGAGCAAATAGTTTGTCAGGACCCAATTACTTTACTACTTTGTGTATTTGTATACAAGTCTTTGGATTCAAATGAGAAGTTATTATTGGGCTTACTGTCTAGGACCAGTTGACATTATAGAAAGCTAAACCCCCCCATCAAACACAAACACCCACGAGAGCTGAGAGCACATTCAGATGTAGTTCAGCTGAGAACAAACTGCTTTAGCTTCAGAAGAAACAGGAATTACCTTCAGACCCCTCCTGGAGGACACCGGGCTTCTTTGAGAATGTGTACAGGTGTATCAGCATTAACATTAATTATTATTCAATTAATAAATCTATTAATTGAAAATGTTATTTTAATGGAATATACACATATTGCATATATAATCTGATAAAAACAGGCTGACAGCAGCTGTATCTGTGACAGAAAGACACATCGTAAACCTCCGTGCTGGACATACACCTCGTAGTAGGGTTCAGACACCTTGTAGTAGGGTCCAAACACTGATCTATAAACCCAAAAAAAGCATTTATTTGGGTAAATCCTGCGCACAGTCCTGCTGCAAACCCAACCACATACCCAGCCATATAACAGCACCTTCCCTAACGATGCTGTTAAGAATGACAACGTGTAACAACTTTCCATGGTTAAAGAGGTGCGATTCCAGTTAACGGGAATTGGAGCTGTGGATCCAACCTGAGCAGCGCTGGGCTCAAAGGGACCCCGAGGAGCTGTAAGTCTGGCAGCCACATGTAAATACAGGGGAAGAAACTTCAGCCCCTGGGGACTTTACACCTTCAGAGTGCTCTGCCAGCAGCTCTCGTGGCCAAGAAACACCATGAGGCTTCTCAGGCACCACGGTACCCTACAACAAGAGCAAAAGAACCGGAGGAAGCTGCTGGTAGGAACCACCACAGCCATGATTCACTAATTAAAGCCAAGAGTGATGGACATCTGTAAGCAGAGCAGAATTAGTCACCTCATAAGTTTCAATATAAATGTTTTACAATCTGCAAAAATTATTTTCGTTCACTTTTTCTGCACGTTATTCTCAAAGTTGTTTTACTGCATATAAAACCATCACGCCTTGGAACCACACGTGGGTTTTCTGCATAAAACATCACCTTATCTCTGTATAAGCAAACTATTTTAACTCCCTAGAGCTATTTAGCTAACCACTTGCTGTGACCTCTGCATTCTTATCCTGAATTATATTTTTATGTGCTATATAAAGGTACTGTTATGTTACTGTTTTTACTCCAGGTGCCAAAAAGGACAAGTTTATTGCCAACTGCTCGCTCTGTGTCTTTTTATTTTTTTTTTGGTAGAGACTTCACTGACCCAGCAGTCTAATTTGTTTTTAATTCACACGTGAATGGCTTATGAAAAAGAAAAAAAAATAAATAAATTGGTAATATTTGGAGAAAATAAAAATAAATCAACAGGTAGAAGTGTAGCCCTGCTGGTGTGACTGGAAGCCCTGTACTGGCACAGAGCTGTGCTCTCCTTGGTTTGCATCTGCTACGAGGATGGCTGCTGGAGCGTGGTGCCTTGGAGATGCCCATCCTGGGGGTCCTGTGGCTGAAAGCCCTGCTTGTACCAGGAGGAACAGGGGTCCCCGGGCCAGAACACGTCCATCCCTCCCCATGTGCCTCTGGTCTCTACAGTGGGTTCCAAAGAAAGCGTTTCCCACCACCTGGGCCCTCCAGTTGCCCATCCTAGAGCTGGAAGCAGAACCATAATGCCCACCTCTGGCACAAGCACCTTTCCAGCAGCACTCCACTGCTTACCAGGAGCAGGAAACTAAAGGCACCAAGAGGCTTATTTAATCTCCAGCTTCTTCTGAAAGCTTAACATGGATGTTCTCTGGGCACGTTTGTTCCATGAGTAATAAAGCCCTGTAGTCACAAACAACACGTGTGAGTGTGAAGGACATGCTAAAAAAGCCAGAGGGAGGGAGGGTGGGCTCGGGACTGTGCATGGCTAGGAATATGATGGGATAAAGGTTGGACTTGATGACCCTGGAGGTCCCTTCCAACCATAATGATTCTATGATAAAACAATCTACTCAAATGCAACTGGGAGCTGCGCTGGAACCAAGGCAAACCCAAAACCTCTGCCAAACTCACCCAGCTCTAAAACCACAGCCCTGAGATACACGGAAACGGGGGCTCTGAGACAACCTAACAAAAACCAAAGACTGCTTCCCAAGCAGCAGCCCTCTGTGCTATGAACAGTAGAATACTAAAATCTCAGCAATGATAGCATGGGTGTTGGTAAGAATAAATCAGGGTGGGATGGTCCCACAGCCAGATAAGATGGAGCCAGGGAAGAGAAGCCTGTGCAGACCCGAGAAAGCCATCATCCTGTGCAGTCACTGGTGTCCTCACAGCTCCCCCTAAGTCAACAGAAGGAAGATCATTACCCATGTCATTACCAGCATTAGGACAGAAAGGAGAGCGTGTTCACTGCTGAATTAGGCATAAACCTGGATAATCTTTCAGAGGAATTCCAGCTGCCTTGATCAGCAGGAAATACATCACACTGTGAAGGAGAATAAAAGGAAGGAACAGATCAGAGTGGTGAAAGCCACCCTGGCACAGCCAGGAGAAGACATGGCACGTTACACCCAGTTACCTGGGAACAGCAGGAATGGTGAGAGCCTGCACCAGTGAACCCCCAGGCACCCGCACTGGCTGCACACTCCAAACACAAACACTGCAGCTTGGGCTTGGAAACTGAGAGCTAAGGGGGAGAACAGATAACTGAAACCTTAACTTGCAGCAAAAGGCTGCATTCACCCCAATTCCAGACAGGTTAGCACAGCACTATGCACACAGTTACAGGGCCTCTGGTCCAAAAAAGCAATGCAATTGACCACGCTGCACTGTGTAGGATAGAAATGATCACATTTAGTGTAATGGTTGAGGAAAGAACCTCCCTCTTCTGTACAGGCTACACTAAGCATTCCTCAGGTTACAAGATGGGACCATCTCCTGCTCACACAGCCAGTTTATCCCAGAATGATTTGTACTGCCCAAAGATGAACCCTGAACCTCCCCATCTCATCCCCCTAAACCTAAAAGAAAAAAAAACAAAAAGAAAAAAGTAATAATAAAAAAGTCTTGTTACTGAGGAATTCAGAACTTCCCTTTACCTTTCCTGATATCATTTTGGTGCTTTTGCTGGAGAGAACTGGTTCCTACAGTGAAGCTGTGTGCTACACCCCAGCCCCTACCTTCCCTCCACAGCCCACGTGCTGCCTGGGAAGTCCTGTGGCTGCAATACAGCCCACAGCAGAGCTCCTCCTCATACACAACAAATTCAACCTTCCCAATCTCTTCCTGGTGTTTGAATTGAACTACAGATTGTAGTCTGGAAGCCAGTAAAGATGTCTTCTATACATCCATAGTAAGAATCACATTTTGTGAAATCCCAACCTGAAATTTCAAATAAGCCTGCTACTGTTGTAACAGAGTAATTTTAAATCACCACTTGTCTCAGATATTTTTCTTCTTATTTATTGTAAAAATGGAAGAGATTTATTTTTCTAAATGATTTAACTCATTCCAACACAGAGGATCAAGCAAACCATCAGCAGAGCCCCTGCACAAGCAGAGAGGACACCACAAAAAAACTTGATTAACTCTATGCAGAGTAAAAATCTAAAATTTCCCCATATTAACTTTTTTTGTGGAAGATTTTATATGAAAATTGCTATTTACACAGGCAACGGAATGATCCTTCAGATACTTACAGGCTCTGACAGCAGTGAAGTTCTCCATCAGCCGGGATGTACAGAACTTTTGCAAGACAAATAATGGAAAGACGTCTGAAGTGTCTGAAGCAACACCCATGAAAAAATTCCTCACTGCTCAATAACTTGTCTTTAAAACACTTGAAATGACATGTTTCCGAGAGGATTCAGAAGTTGAAATGGGAACAGAATGACATATGGAGATGGTTTCCCTATGAACCTCCAGGAACACCAGGAAAGGACCCAGGGAAGATGAGCACACCTTCCCCTGCCACTCCCCGAAAAAGGAGGGATTGTTATTTCCTCATGGCAAAAAAGAACCTTTATTCTTTCAAATGACTGATTATTTAATTAATTGTGATATAAAGGAATTAAAATGCTGGTAAGCTGGTAAGAGAAAGCTGGTAAGGACCTAAAGAGATGCCTTAGTCACAGCCATTCCAGACAAGGAACATCTTCAATAAAAATTTTGATACAGCAACAGAAACCAAGCTGTTATTCCCAAATTGTTTGGTTTTATCACAACATTCCAAAAATGCTTTCAAAACCAGAACCGGTGTGGGTCTTGAATTCTCCTCTTCCAGAAGCTTGAGGGTCAGGACCATGACAGAAATGGAAAGAGAAGCCAAGAGCTACCACAGTTCAACAAGCCATGTAAAGCTAAACGGGATGAAGATTTCTCTAAATCCAGTCACGGATCAGTTTTCCAAACTTGCACAAGGAAAAAGCAGTTTCTGGGGCTGAGATTTAACACAGAAAAAAGGCCCACAGGCTCATTTTCATGAGTTGTATCATTTTCAACTTCAGACTATGCCAGTACTGATGATGTTGAGCGATGATGAAGAGTGTGGCTTGGCAGTGAGGGGGGAACAAGACACACATTTTTCCTTCCAAGAGGCCAGGAGCAGAGCAGTGGCTGGGAGAAGCTGTCTGGAAACCCACAGATCCACAAAGCATCCACCCTCGTGTGACACCAGGGAAGGGAAATGCAGGGGGATGACCAGGCTGGAGCAGAATGGGGCATCCGAGAGGTAATTTCTAGTAATTTATTGCTGCTGCCCATCAGGACGTTGTATTGATCTGAGCAGGGTATAAGGGCACAACTACACTAGGAAAGCTGTTAGAGGGCAGGAGATTGGTACGAGGGATTCTCACAGCAGGTAAGAAAACACAGAAAAAAATCAGAGTGAGCCTGATCACCATCTCTGATAGACACTGGGTTTCACCAGGCTGCCCGGGAGGACATTATCTGCTGGCTTTTCACGTCCATAATGAGAATTAATTTAAATAAAAGTGGAACTACATATCACAACCCATTAATGAAGGAATATAATAAGAGCAGATCTTGACTGAAGCCTATGTAAAACTGCAGAAAATGGGCTTCCCACGAAAGTTCTACTCTCCAAATTTCTGAATAATTAATTGGGAAAGAAAAGCAGTTTCAAGGTTAGCAAGGTTCCTGCAACGCTCTTTGAATAATTCGCAATATTCAACAACTTCCAGCGCAGCAGTGAGCTTGGAGTTGTCCATCACATCGCCCTCAGATGACCCAAGGAAGCACAGAAATTCATGGAACAGTGAAACGTAACCTCCGACAAGGAAATAAAAATCAAACATACTCATTGGTGAAAAAAAAATTGAACATTGTGTTCCTGAGGGATGGGAAAGGAAACACGGAAAGGGCCACATTGCATTGGGCTGGGGGAATGAGATGCAAAACGCTTCCATTTGAGCTGTTAAAAGCACAGGCTTGGGAAGCGTGGGGCTCTGCAAGGAACAACGCTGAGGTCTGGTGTCAATTTAAATGCACTGAACACCAGGAAAATGCCCCCAACTAAGGCTTCAAACTTGTACAGCACATTTCCACTCAACCCAACTAGATTGCCTGTCACATCTGACATGGCTTGTCAAAAGTTATCCTTCACTGCTCATGGGCAACATGGAGGGTCAAAAGACCAAATACAATGGTCCAACCCATCCCGTTTTTTTTCCTTCAGAGCAGCAGATATTGAACTCGGAGATGACAAGACAGAGCAGGTTGAAGCGGCTGCCAGAGAAAGAGAAGCTGTCCAGAGCCGCTGATCTGAAGGAGAAAAACCAGCTGGTCTGTGCATGTCATGGCCGGGGCTCGGGCGCTGACAGTCTCACACAAAAGGGAGTGAAAAGCCGAGAAACTTGAAGTGGCCTTTGCAAACCATTGCAGCCGTTAAAGGGGAAGAACGCGGCCACCCGGTAATGTGAAACGGCCACGTAAGTGATTGAAGGGGAAAAAGGATGTCCTGTGCTTCATCTGCATCCCTACGAACCCGAGGGGATGGCTTCAGCCTCTGAAAAAAAATTAATTTTTAGAGTAGCTTTCTAAAAGAAAAAAAAAAGCTATGAATGAGAAATAAACCCTTGAAATTAACATTTGGAAACAGCAACACCTTTGTAAAGCAGCTCAGAGTCTTCACCGGTATTTCCAGTTGAGAGGCTTGCTCAGTCTGACAGCAGAAGACATTAAATGATAATTTATGGAAAAGCAATTTATTAATAGCTGCAAATAGAGAAGGTGCCATAAGGCTGCTACAGTTAGTAGCCTTATGCCTATCTGAATGGACAACTGCAGAGATTTGCCACAATATCACTAGAAAACTGCAGCACATCCTGGAGCACCCATCACCTTCAGGTGCCCGACCCCCCCTTATCTCCCCGATATCACAGTACCATAACCCTACCCAACTCTAGTTGGCTTTGTCCCTACAATAATCCAGACTTATTTCTTTTTTTCTTAAGAATAATTTGAGTTTCACGCCCCTTTTCTCCCAAGCGAGTGAACTTACAATGAAAAAACATCAATGGAAAAATCTTTCTGCATGCCCAGAGAAATCACAGAGCATCCAGTTGTGTGTGTCCAGGGAAAACCAACACAGAGACCCCCAGCTCCTCCACGCCTGCGTGGGTATCAAAAATGTTCGCTCTATGAAGCTCCCAGGGGATGGAGCAGGAGCAAGGGTGCAGCCAGCACCCACCCTCAACCCGTGGTACTCACAGGGGTAACAGGCAGTGAGCAACAGCCCTGAGAATCCAGGCACAGGTTAATAACAGGGTATTTCCAACCTCGATCCTTTTTCATATGTTGCTGGTTTTGTGTTTTAATTACCTCAAAAGCAACATCAGCTTGAATTGCCACCACTGAGCAGGTGCAGGGAGTCCCCCCGTTTGCTGGTGGTGACAGGGCTGTCGTACCCACACCACCAGACTACAGAGGGACATTTTTAATATATAGGTGGCTAAAAAAATTAGTATTTAATTATGAAAAATTGGATTTTAAACCCTTTTGTAATTTAATGTTTTTCATTCTTTCTGGGCTGTGTTCAGCTTTGTTGGATAAGTTTTTCATCCAATACGAATTTTATCCAATGTCTCTCACTAATTTTTAGCAAAAATATTCAATATTCTATTGCACATTCAAATATTCTCTGGTTCTTTCAACAGATTTTTATTGTTGTTTTGTTTTTGTAGTGGCTGTTCTCTTATGTGAGGTCCTTCAGATCACTGAAACACACATACAGACTGCTACAGGAATGCATTTCACCTTGTTTGCATAAGTGATCCTCATGAATGAATAAAGCTAGTATTTTAGACATTTTTAAGACCTTAATCTTCAGTTAAGAAGCAAAAAAAGAGAAAAATCTAATTTCCTAGGCTCAGTTCCTATATTTGCATTTTCAAACTGTTTCTCACCCGTTTCCCCCGTATCTCCCTGGGTGAGGGAGGAGGACACAGAGATGCCCAGCCTCTGGCAGGTCACGGGCACTGAGTGGCATGGACCTGCCTGCCCCACCAGCTTCATTTCCCTTCTACATCCCAATGCTCTTGTTGTATTCATGAGCTGCATTTAATTCAAGTGCACTCAAGTTCCAGCAGACACAAAGCGGCCAAGAGCCTGGTGGCGTGTGCGAGGCTCCATCTAAGGAGGGGAGATGGATAAATATCACCACGGCGGCTGGCGTGAGAGGATAACCTGCCCACACATACGCCAGCACAATTAGCTGAGGCAAGAAGAGCTTCTATTCCCCAAAGAACCAAAGAAAGTCTTAGCAACGCTCTCCATCATCCAGCCTGAGATGAAGCTACTGCGCGGTCCAGCACAGCCTACGCAGCGGCACCGAGCACTAACGCTGTACCTCAAAACAAAGGAAACTTGGAAAAGATGCAGAAGATGAAAGCTTATTGCTTGTCTTCTCATCAGCTGAGAACTATAGATTCAAAGTGGTTCACTATAGCACTGAAAAACGTGAAAGGGAAAGGCCTTCCTCCAAGGGTGGAAGGAACCTTTACCTGGCGTTGCCTGGAGGCGATGGAAAAACCACGACCAGACAGCAGTGTAACAGTCTTTGCCTCTTCAAATGGCAGCAAGAAGCCTTCAACACAGAAAGTGTAAAAAAAATTCTAGAGAAGAGAAGAATTTCAAACTTAAAAATAGTTCCTGAAAGCACATTAAGCCTCTATGATCATAAAAGTTTCCTAAGCAATACTTAGGAAAATAAACATCAATAAACATCAAATTCACAACCAGTGAAAGTATGCAAGAAACTCCAGGCATTTCAAGTGTGCAAATAGGTGTGTCTATTGATTAACTCCACCCTTAATTTACCTGGTTTTACTAAATCACTCTGATAATGCCTGTTTCCAGAACTTTCTGAAAAAACAGAACACAAGGAGACCCAAAGACAAATGAGACAGATGAGAGTACAATAGAAAATAAGGAAGAACATGAGTAGTTGAGAAAGTAAGAGCCAAGGAAAACTTCATATGGAATTGGAGAGAACAACTGTACCCAATAAAGTGACTTCTTTGAATAGAAATAGAATTATAACTGGGTGTAGAGTCTAACACTAACAGTTTTCAAGCAAACACTGTAGTCCTAAAGGCTTTCAAACCCCAAATTGGCTGCTTTAAGAACAAGACAATGTGCACTTTTATGGTGTGCACGATTAAAAATACTCAGATTTCGGAACCAACAACGCTTGCCTGAAATGTGTGGTCCTTTAATCCCACCACGGGTCCCCTGTCACCTCCCACCACGGCCCCAGCCTGGGCTGAGCAGACCACCTTGGCGAGCAACCATTGCTGCATGCTGCTCCAGGCTAAACACGCGTCGTGTGTACACTGGTAAATCCAACAGCCTCTTTAACATCCCAGAACGAATTACTGACAAGTCATTTTTTGCTCCATATTGCAAGTCAATGTGGCAACCCTGGTGGTGTTTTTTTTCCTATTACAAACATGTACTGTACCTCGGCTCCGAGCCGTTCGGATGCTGATACGAGATTCATAATGGCTGTCAGAATCTGCAATGTTTCCTTTTGTTTTATGAGGTCAGGCAATATTACCTGCACTGATGTATTCCATTTCCCCAGCTGAAAACCTTCTCATTTGAGCACGACAGGTTGAGGGAGTCATGATTTTGCAACCTAGCATGTGAAACACAGTGCGAGGGGGCAGGTGGCTAACCCCACGTTCTCCTCTTGCTCTTGTCCACTGGCAACAGTAAATTAAACTGTCAAAACCGGAATTCTCCTGTCATCAACAAAGCTATGGCTTCACAAGTATTGCAACATCAGATATATTTCTAATTCTGCATTTCCCTGCACCTGTAATTTCATCAGGAACTCACCCCGGACCATGGTGAGAAGCTGGCCAGGGGACACTGGCACCATGAGCTCCTTGGGAGGCTTGACATGGCATTTCAGAGACAGAAATTAATGAACAACACCGGCAATTTGTTGTATATGAAAAGGAGTGTTGGGCACGAGGTCCTGACCTTCTGCGTGGCTCCACAGCCCGGAGCAGGGCAGGGGTGCTAACGGGCAGCACCGTGGGGCACGGGCAGCACCACCACCACGCACGAGGAGCTGCCACCAAGGACCAAAATGTCAACATATTTAAATGCATTAATTGCACAGATAAAGCAGGCTTGCACTTCAGAACCTCCCGTCTTCTCCTTTTGGCTATTTCAGAGGTTGAAAGTGCCTCCACGCAGTTCTCTTCCCTATTGAACGTGTTTTATTCCAGCACACGTTGCTGCATGAGTTGGTGGCAGAAGCAGCTTTTAGAGAGCAAACCCAGGCCAATTGATTTCAAATTCAAAATATCCAAACC
>VZRW01011564.1:735226-767726 GCA_013398125.1 Aegotheles bennettii | reverse complement strand
AAGCAAATCATTTATTTACCCAGAAGTTTCGGCGCTTCACCTGCTTAGTCTTGCCCCAGAATCAAATGGGAATTGTTTACAGCCAAAACTCAGAAAACAATAAAAAAAGCCTATAATAGATTTAGTTGTGAAATCTATAATGCCTCAAAATCATAGAAAATGTCAAGCAACCAAGTTTTATAAAAGCTTTTTTTTGTTTTGTTTGGTTGGGGTTTTTTTCCCTTTAGTGCAAGGCCAAGCCTCAACTTCTTGCATGAGGTGACATCTGCAACTATTGCTAGTCAAAGGCTCACCAGAGCCTGATTAATTGTTAGTCCAAGGGGATTTTTGTTGGTCACGGACCAATGAACTCCATGGAATTTCCACGGCTGTAATATACGGCTGTGACAATACCGAACTCTGCTCTCATTGCGCGGCCACTCACATGGCAAGTACTCTGCTATCACATATTTGTGTTGCAGTGAAGTGTCAGGAAACCTTGGACTCGAACAAGACTTTTTTTTTCAAGAGCATACACAGTGGTAGGATATGTTCTTCATGCAGCCCCCTGAGATTTCTTTCACTTATTTTAGACCAGATTAATCCAAGTTGGAGGGGGAAAAAAAACCAAACACAAAATTCTTTCGCCCTTAAAAAGATGAGGAGCACTGCACTGTCTTATAGGTCACCAGCCATCAAAAAAATCAAATTACAAATGTATAATTTAGGGTAAATGAGGAAAACGAGTCCCATTTTTTTTCCTGTATTAGCAAATTGCATCAATTGACCAGGTGGTTAACCAGCACCATAAACACAGGAGAGGAGAGGAATGAGGAGCATAAAGGGTCACCTTCTGGGGGCAGGTATGAAAGAAGTTCACCTACACTGAAAACTAAGGCTGCAGGGTGGGATAAGCACCCTTAAACATACCTTAGCCCAGAAGGAAAGTGTCTCATGGACAACTAGAGATCAACCTAGGCAACAGCTGAAGAACATCAGTTTGGATAAATTAGAGGATTTTCTCAGAACCTCTATAAGCAGTAAACTGGTTCTGGATCTCATTTTAAGGGAAAAACAAGAAAGCCACTGACTTACAGAAAATTAAGAGTGGCCTCAATTCCCATGATAAATACCTGTCCAGCATTTTCATGCTTTACAGAATACAAGAAAATCTCTGCCAATTCAGTGCGTAGATGAGGCAGCACTGGATGTGGCAATAAAGCAGTGGGGTAACTCAATCCAGCACAGGGGTACACCAGGTCACGTAAGGACTCCTCAGCCTCTGGCCATACAAAGAGAATCTCTCATTTTAGACACAAAACACCACAAATTTTTCCTTGGACTAAACACTACAGTGGAAGTGGAGCAGATCAAATTCCAATATAGGAAACAAAGCCCCTCAAGCCTGGAATAAGGTAAAAAAAAAAAATCAACAGAAAGATTCAAAGGCGTAAATAATTTATTTCTAAATAAGGCACCATTAGACTGGACCAAAGGAGGGTTAACACACCTGCCTCTTAAGCATAACCAACAGACATATCCAATGACCTATAGACACAACTGCGGTGTTAGTATTATCTTTGTATCCTCAAATCACTCATATTTTAATTCTCCCTGCTAAGCTGTGGCACTTTTTGGCAGTGGTCACTGTTTTCCCAGAGCAGAAAGGCCACCAGCATCCCTGTGGTCTCCCAGCCCTCACCGCCCTGATGGGACAATGCCCGATGGAGGAGGCAGCAGGAGAACCAGCCAGGTTGGTGAGAAGCAATGCAGATGTTTCCCTAATTGACTTCATTTCATTTCTAAATCCATCACCTAATTAGAGTAATGGATAGTCTTCAGATTGGTTCAGCAAGCAGAAGAGGAGGCTCAGAAAACACCTAACGACCACCCCTGAAATCAGGCGTTTGCTCGACTTACTGGAACCCTTTGCATTTTCACCCCAGAGACCAAAGGAGGCTTCGAGCCCAGGGCAGACATAAAATTCACCTGCAGTGACAGATGAGCTGCCTATCATTCTTTGCAGAATATTTCTTAGCAGCTCCCCAAACACCACGATGCTGACCAATATTAAACTCTCTCATACGAAGAGACTTTCCCACTATTCCCCACCACAATTGCCACTTATTTCTAATATTTTCCCAATTAAATCCTTAATTTTGCATTTACAATTTTAATTGAGGGCTTACAGAATTTCATTCCCTTTAAACTCTGGGCCAACTCAATGCTTCACACACGTGGAACCCCACCGTGGCAGTAAATAAAAAGTATTATTGGGTTGGATGCTCAACTTCAGCCAAAATGAAGACACAGCTAAGACTTAGAGCTTTAAATGTCAAATTCTTCCTGTGACAATAAAGTCGTCACGTGGCTTTTAATACTGATGATAAAGAAAGGCACCGTATTTATTTATGACAGGTTCAGTAATTCTACATGGAACACATTTGCTATGCACTTCACTTTATGAAAGCATTATGTACTACTGGTATTTGTGCAGAGTAACTCCAGAAAGTAAACTAGTTACAGCAATGTACGTGGTAATTACCATAAAATACACATTTCTAATTTTAAGTAGAACTCTACATGAGCCTAAATATCAGATACTTTAAGGTACATTATCTACATGCCAAGGCACATATCATAATTTGTATGTACTAAGTAATCACTAGCACTATAATAAAACAAATTCTCTTACACTTTCTCCACGTTTCTTTTTTTTTTTTCCTCAATACTTAAAAACTTTTAAGCTTCCCTGCAGCAAGCTTAACAGCTAGGAAATTAAATGCAAAATGTAATTTTGGCCTAGTCATAAAGTTGCATTTTTGGTTCAAACAAATGTTATCTCAATGAGAAAAACCAAGCCAAGCAAGTCCAAGCAATTAAGTAAACACAGACATCATGGAATTACAGAAAAACAAGGTTCTAGAAAAGATGACTCTGAAAAGCCTCCTACCCAAGCAGTCATTCCAGTGCAGAATGCCATGCATGTGCATTTCCCACCAGACCTGTTCAGCTTTTCCCCACACCCCTGCCCTGAGGAGGCTTTCCAGCCTCTTGGGCAGTTCACTCCACAACCCCAGCAGAGGTTTTGTGACTCCCGGTCAGGAACTCTCCTGCTCGCTTCAATCTTTGTCCAATTCTGCACAGACACCAACAGATGTTTTTTTTCCCTTCATACACAGCATTTTCTAGACCCGACCATGGCCTTCACAGAAGCCATTACTGATGTAATCCCAGCTGGACGCAGCTGATGATCACCTCTCCGTGTCTCAGGACACCTTGCTCTCAGAACAGGACTTCACCAGCTCATGCTTTTCACACGTGTCAACTCACATTGACCATCTGCATGTCCTTTCCCACCGAAAGGCTACCTGTGAGCTGTCTGCCTTGTATCTGGTGGTTGGTTACTCTTAATGAAGACCTTTACTGAATATTTGACAATTTTCAGCTCCATCACCTTTATTTCAGACTGTTTTATCAACATGTGAGAATTATTTATTTTCCACACTGGCTCTACCTTGTACTACAACTCCATTCCCTCCCACCTTGATGCCACCTTCAAATTTAGTGCTAGCTGCAGCCACTTCTCTAGATGGCAGTAAAAATGTCATCTGAGGATGCCCAAAGTCTTACTAAAACCCAAAATACCTTTTTCTTCCCACTTATGTAGAAATTGCAATAAATAAAAAATAAATAGATCAAACCATAATTTGCCAGATCCACAATGGTTGCTACACCCTTCCTTGTTACCATCCAAGTGCTTGCAAGTAAAAGAGTAGAATAAAACAAAGGAAAACCAAGTCCTAACATTTCCTAGATTCATTTATCGTTCACCCAAGGCTCCTCTACTAACAGTGCTTCTCCCCCTTTGCTCCAAGAGCTCGCCCAGCCTCTGTGAATTTTCAGAAGTGCCTGCTGGTGTGACTACAAGTGCTTTAGCCAGTCCCTTAAGTATTCTCAGATTAAAATAATCAGCCCTTTTAAAACAGGCAGGACTAACAGTAGATCTCCTAGGCTGAGATCTTACCCATTTTCTGCTGGTATTAACTGTGCTAACCATCTGCTCACTTCTGATTTTTTTTTTAATTGAAAAACAAATGCAAGAAGTCATTGAACACTTCAGTCTCATTCGCTAATAGCTCCCTGCTTCCCTCAAGTAGCAGAAGAAACCCTTTACTTGGTCTCCCTCTTATTTCTAATGTACTTACCAGTCAATTTCTGTCTCTTGTTAGTTCCACCTTATTTTGTGCCTCACTTCCTTATTCTGTCCTTGTACACTGGCACTATTCCTTTTGGGCTCTTTCCTTCAAAGTGAACTGCCCTCATTCTCTTTTCTTTCTTGTGCTTAAGGTCCCTGAATGTCCAGCTTGGGATGTAGCCATGGAAGTTTCACCAATCTTCTTCCTCTTCCCTAAGGTCCCTGAATGTCCAGCTTGGGCTGTAGCCATAGAAGTTTCACCGACTTTCTTCCTCTTCTCTATGCTGAAACTTCCCTCCCCTCTGATCAGTGATGGATCTCAGCAGTTTTGTCTTATTCTATCTTGCAGCTTCGTATCATGACTCAATACCACTACATCACAATAATAAAATAAGAGCTTCTTTGCCCATCTTCCCATGTCACAAAAATGCTATCTCACTCTGTTTGCCTGCATTTATCCCCAAACAGTTCAAGCCCCCTCGTCCCGTGGTGGCCGGGACTCTGCTTTGTCCCATTGATGGGGACACTCTACCTTAGTGGTAACTTTGTACCCTGATTTGAGGTCTTAATGAATTTTTTAAATGAAGAAAAGCAAATTCATGACAAACTGTTATTGGATAATTAACAAGAAAGGATTAAGAGTACTAGAGTGAGTAAATTCTGATATTTCACTTGAGGTGATATTAAAACCCTGGCAGCTCCTGGTGTGACCAAACTTGCCAGCCTTTGTCAGGCTGGGATGCCCAGTTTTCCAAGGGAGTAGCTGGACTCCTAAGGAGTATCTGTTTTTTGTCAGAATGTCTCTCTCAGACCATTATAACGAAATTAGAAATTTTCTTCTAACCCATTTATGCTCAACAGCTTTTTTCAGACCACTACTCTTGTCTCTACTTTATCTACCATACGTGGCTTTATGCATATAGTCTGGTAGAAGAGAGTAATCTTAGTTACTGGAAATACCAGATGTAGTAGTTAATCTGAACAATATTACAGTATTCATTGTATCTGAAGCTTTTACACACCTCCTGTAATCAAAACAACAAGTCCTACCAAAAAAATGTAGAAAGTAAAGAAGTGTTTGTTTCTTTAAATCCTCACATTCAGTGCAGGTATAATTGTACTATTTCCCTATGAATATTATGAGCATATAGTCTCCTCTCTCATGTTAGTGGGATTAGGGCAAAAGGAAGTAAAAATAATTTGCTGTAATAAATCTGGAAAATTGCCATGTGAAGATAAACTCATTTCATGCCCAGAAACCAGGAAATGGCAATCCTTATCCCACATTAAAACAAGTGTATGTACAGAAAAGTTGCTTACATGTTGTGAATTCCTTCACAATTGCTTTACATTCAAAATACCTTTATATAAAGTCATAAAAATACATCCATGAAGCCACATGTAAGAACAGCAATGGTATATAAATACAACCCACCCCTCCGGGGGATGATAAGAACTTAAAGAGTCTATAGAAACAACATTTGGGAGACCACCTTAAGCCTGAGGGATAGGGGACAACTAAGACACTTCTGAAATACTTTCAACTCATTCTTTGCCTTACCTGAGAAGTTTACTGCACCCCTTCATGGCCCCTGGGTAGGGAAGACATCACTTGGGAACACTGATGGCAGAGCCCCCTGGTTGTAAAGTAAATGAGATCCCCTCTTGAACAAATCCTCTTCACAGAAATGTAAGGATCTGGAATTTTTAGGCCTTTTTGTACCCTGGTTGTCTCACTGCCACTATTTTCACCCGCCAACAATAGCTTGATTTGAGAACATACAAAAACTTCAACCAGAGTCTGTACATTTGGACTTGCCAACTAGTATGTCCGAAGCCATATGATGAACCTGACCTATGGGTTAATCTGTTTTACAGAGCCTAAAAAGAGATCAATTTGCTCCTTACAACAGACAGCCACAGTAAAATTCAATGCTGTATTTCTGACTCGTGCCAGTTAAACCTTTTAGAATTGGATTATTCAAGATAATTCAGTGACACTGAACTCATCTGAACTGTCCTGAGGTTCAAAAGCCATATTTTGGTACCTTTCCTATGGAGAAAGGAAAACATTGGACCTTTGTCATTTAAAAAATACATTTTCCCACCTGCCACTGGAATACACATGGTACGGAGAGAATGAACAAACCTGGAAAATGCAGCCAACACTAAAAGGTGCCCAGACAGTGTAAGCCTGCAAACCTCCCCTCCTGGCCCTCCAAAACCCAAAAAAGGACAGAGCTACCTGCCTACTGTGAAAAAAACCACACACGTTCACAAAGGAACTGTGGATTTAAAACTTGGACTTTCTCAAAACACAGCAAACCAAAGCATCCTGGATATCTTACTGAATGTACAGCCTCCATCTAACATACTAAGGAAGAGACGCTCAGTCTCTTGGATTTATTACAGCTTTACAAAGTGGGTTTCTTTGACAGTAATTTTTTCTGTGAATAACAACGCTGGTGTTTGGAGCAGTCTGTGAAGCAGAGGCTCAGGGTCCTTGGCCTCTCTGTTTACAGTTATGCTGCCACTTCTCATGTTGCCTGTGCAGGTCATATGGGAATAGCTGAAAATGCACCAATACACATTTTTGCCTCCTCAGAACAGTGTTTTTCACACTATTATGGTTAAGAGCATACCAGGTTTTACACTTAGATTTTATTTTTCAGAGGTGCATAATTATAAAAATTTAGTTCAGGCTCAGCTGCCTACACACAACTGCACGTACAGACAGACACATGTTTGGTTCATTGCTTCTCCAGTCAGATATTCCGCTCTAGTTGTGCTTTGGGGTTACAACAGCACAGGATATGGAGCTTTCCAGTTCTGCATCTGTACACGGCCGTCACAAACTTGGAAAGAAAACCCTGTTTCCCATTCCTGAAAGCTGGGTTTTCTGCTGGAGCTGAACACTCCATGTTCCTCCCACCAACAAATATCGGAAAAATTGTTTATACTCTTTCTTTGTTGGCATCAGATTCCCATGTCACATTATCTTCCAATGTTTATCTGTCTGAGGAACATGGGAAGCTTGAAGTAATTTTTTTTAGGTGTCCAACAATGCTAATCTGACATTTCTGCTATTTCTGATCAGCCCAAGGGATTGTGGGACACGGAGCAGAATTTAGACCACTCCTTGTGATAACCAGTAACTACGATGTGCCCCAGCAGCTAATGCCTCTGAGCAACTGCCACTGCCTCTTGAGGTGCTGGGAGAGTTGTACCACACAGCAGAGCTTTCTTTTAAAAAGATACCCATAATTCATTCTCTGATAAACCTTGAATCTGGAAATCCCCTCCTTTCACCTCCACTGTCTTGGTTCTTGCACTCGAGGCATCAAAGTTAAGCACACACTTGTGGGAAGAAATATTTTCTGACCTTTGAAGGGGAGTTTCTGCTTGTGGAAAAGTTTAGGAGCCTTCTGTGTCTTCTCATTATTACTAGGGCACCCATTTTAACCAAAATAAACAGCAAGGTCTAATCACAGGAAGACATTAATATTGCTGAATTTCTAGGAA
Organism: Aegotheles bennettii; assembly: GCA_013398125.1. Classification (NCBI taxonomy): domain Eukaryota; kingdom Metazoa; phylum Chordata; class Aves; order Caprimulgiformes; family Aegothelidae; genus Aegotheles; species Aegotheles bennettii. The sequence goes on along the minus strand of VZRW01011564.1, from coordinate 760,027 downwards.
ATAAATCTTGTTCATAGATTTGAGTAATCTCTATTGCTAAAACAGTTCTGGGCACAGAGACTTTATGGTTACTGGTGCTCAACAGATGTGGCTGAAAGATCTAAGGGCCAAGAGAGTTTTGTTCTCTCAGGAAAGTAAAGCTTTAACTCAACACCTCGCTCAGAAGACTTGACAGTGCAGTGCTATGGGGACTCAGTTGCATCTTCAACTCCGTGGCCATTTGACTTCAAAACCAAACCTTCCGTTTAGTATCGAATAGTTCTGCATTTCAGTTATTTATCTAAAAATATCTCACTCGTTGGAGGAGATAAATCTCTGCCCAAACTCACGCTATGCTGATGTCTCGTGGCATAAGGAAGAAGAAACTCAACAGCAAATTGGAGACTGCGCAACAAGAGTCTGTGTGAGTGATACAGCTGTGGAATTGACTGAAAGTAAATACTGACATTAGACATACAGATGGCATTAAATCATCAATCAGGCACTTCACAGAAAATTATAGGTCTAAGAATCCATGCAAAACCCAACCATTGGCCACTTGATAACAAGTGAGTACTATGGAAAGCTGCCGAGGTCTATGCTATGGTTGTGCATTCTGGAGGGTAGAAGGTTCCTTGGTGGCTCCTCAGCAGAAATCCTTGCTGAATATTCAGTCAACAAACCTCATACTGGAGGATAATGCCTCTAGTTACTTTTAGTCAATAAAAAAGAAAAAAATGGACCCAAGTGTGTCTGACAAAGGAGGACTAGAAGTACTGGAGGATTTCAAAATGTTAAGACAGAGAGCTGCTTTGTTCAATTTGAGAGGTGAAGAGGGAACTGTGCCACAGTTTGGAGGCAAGAATAAAAATTCCATGAAATAGTCTCATGAGACAACTGATAGCGCTCATCCATAGTTGGTGACACTCTGACTCTTTCATGAAAAAGGCAATTTTGCTTCCCAGAAAAATATTCTGGCACTGGGGATTCAAGAGCACAAGGCTCTCAGGGCGATTTCTGACTTTCTAACCCATATGAATATCTACAGTTATCAAATCCAGAACATCAAACTGTGACTGCTACAAACAGGATTCTCAAGCAATACAAAAAGCTCTCTCATCATGGATTTACAGCTGAAGAAAACCCATTCGTGCAGTCAATTCTTTCCCAATAAAATCTGCTACTTTAATGCAGCTTAGAAGAGAAGTCTTACCAGGACTGAAGTTGTATTATACATCTCAAACCTGAAAATAATTCAAAATAACATTTGGTTTTATAGAAACAGTAATCATGTTAAACAAAAACTTTGATTCAGTAGAAAAGATTTAGAGCAATTTTGTAGTTTCTAGGAGAGCATCTAAGTGCCTCCTTTATGTCATAGTTCTGATCCTTTAATCAGGTATTGTCTTTGATACATAAAAAATTGACCTTGTGCATGGGACCCGAAACACCTCAAATCCCTTCTCCCCTTTTTAGAAAATTTCCCTCTTCCAAAGAAAGGATGAACATCATCGAGCCTTGGAAACCATTTTCTAAGATATAGGACTTTTTGGTTTTGTTTTTCTGCTAGAGGAAAGAGAAGGGAACAATTACTGAAAATATGGGATGAACATTTACAGAAACGGAACACAACTGGCAAATGCAAGCATTTAGTGTGAATTGAATTAATTCTGCATTAATTGTAGACTTTTGCACTTCTGAAGAAATTCATTTTGGGAACTAGAAGATGAGAATCCACTGGCTTGCTACCAGTACCTCCTCCTCGTCATCTGCTTGACAATCACCTTCAAAATGCCTATTTATTTTGGTTGAATCACCCATTTCTAGTGTTTTGAACAGCAAAGACAGACAGTTAAAATATTTACATTAAAGACCAGCAGTTGTTCTACTGTTGTCTAATCACTTGCATGTGAAATGATTTTTTCCTAAGAACAAACAGCAATCAAGAAGGTGGCTGAGGTTTTAGAAATCATTCAAACTTTTGTTCAAAGAAATGGCCCTACTTCTGAAACAAACTACTATCCACTCACCAGCAAAGAATTACTCTGAATTAGGTGTTACAGAAGGAGCATATGATTCAGGTCACTGGCACCAAGTGCCTGGTTCTGTGAAGTGCACACAAATGTTTGTTTTAAATGTAACTGATCTCTAAAGAGAAATACAGGCTGATGATCCTAAGACCCAAATTTTAAACAAATACTCATGCAGAACCCACAAAATAAATGTTTTCGTATATGAAAACCCATATACACACCAAGCTCAGCAGTCACTGGTGTCAAGTCTGCTCACCTCAGTGTCCCTGGGTCCCTTGGGTATCACCCAAGATAACGTCGGTGTCTTCAACAGAATCAGCCTTCATTCCTATCTCTACATCCTTAATCAAACACGATGGCACATGAACAGTTAATAACGGCACCTCAGTTATACTATTAGGTGTACTTACTACTGTGCTGCCATGTGAATGAAGCTGTTAATTTCAGGACTCAGTTGACATTTCCTCCTCACTCACAGGCCATCAACCCACTGCTGCTCAGCTGGAATAAGTTCTGTTTGTTCCCCATGTCGTGTTTGGCGTTACGCTGTGGTTCAAGAACTTGTAATCTGTACAGTAACATTTTGCCTGCCTGGCAACAGGAACAATTTCTATTTGCATGGTAATGAGACATTTTATTTGACAAGGTGTTGAATGAAAAGATGCAATAATTTTAGCAGTTGGGTGTTACACTTTAAAACCCATTCAATGAATCTGGGCAAACACATTGCTTCCTACCAAACTTCATGAGAGTGGACCATGGAGCAGGAAAAGGGGCCAAATGCTACTGAAAGCACAATCAGAGCACCCACCTGTATTAGCTGAAATATTAAACTACACAGCAGAAAGCAAAATGATTGTGTTGCTTTACTCTGGATCTGCCTCCTGTGAAGGAAGCCCCTGCAGACAGACAGACAGGCTGGCAGCAGCACGGAGACAGACATAACCCCTAACCCAAAATGAACTTGGATTTTCCTTAGCTCTAACCAAGAATCCTGATGTTAACATTAAATAACCTAATTAACTTGAAGCTTGCTATCTTCTCCCTTTTTTACCCTACAAAAACCAAACTTTGATTTTACTTTAGGAAAAGTACTACTTGCATTGAATCACCCATATTGCTGAAAATGTGATATTATCTCTGACCTCGGACCTGTAGCTTGAATAATGAGATAGGCATTGACTAGATGATAAACAGATCTTATTTCCTCTGCAAGGAAGCACTGAGAAACTTAACCAAGGCCAGTGCAGAAGAGGTGTTTGAATGGGTTAAAAAATAAGAATCACATGGCTTCACCAAACCAGTGAATCAGGGCAGCACACTGGCATCATGGAAAAGTGATCTGAAATGTTCTCCTAGATTGCAATTTAAAATATACATACAATTATCAGGTAATTAGCTAACCTGCCAGTATTTAACTGACATCCTCCAAATTAGTAGTACCACTTGTTTCCCTGGCCTTCAAACTTTGAGCAGGCTGATGTTCTACCACGGCACCCTTGAGCACAGCTCCCAGGGACCCCCTCAGGATTGGAGCAGCGGGATGGGAGGGATCACAAAGGAAACTGAAGTCCTTGTTAGTGGAAAGCACTAGAACATCACTGTTTTAACCCATGCCCCATGGAAGTTGAGTCGTGTAATGTGCATGTCTGCCCATTTCACCCCTCTCCAGGCTGACAGCAATTCTTTAAGGCCTTTAACAGGTAGTTTTGCCTGTTTATTTTCTAACTGCTGGCAGATTTCCTAAAATAAAACTTGGATCAAGCAGCAGTATAGACAACAATAAAACAATATGCAGCTGAAGGTAAACATGGAATAACCAGCACCACCTCATTCACCACTGCATGAGGGGTCGGGGAACCCCAGTCCAGTTCTGCAAACAGAGACGTGCTGCTGTTTTATTTCTTTTTAAGACAGCTAAACTCATCTGAATTATTCAGAGCATAATTCAGAAAGAAGTTACTCACAGCTACTGAGAGGCCTCCTCTAGCAGTGAGCTCCACGTGAAGATGAAGCCCAGCAGTGTTTTCCTTGTTGCAGAACCAGTGTTTCACTCATCAGCAGGGAAGTTACCAAAAGCCACTGCTGTCCACAGCAATTGCGTTTTCTCTCTTTCTCAGAGCAGGCACTGAACTACTGCCAGAACACCCACACTTCTCATAACCTGCAGTTTAACTCATGCAATAGAAGCCAAAAACCAGCGCTGCCAACCCTCGCCCCACGTTGTGATGTGCATCAGAAAGCAAGCACTGCAGTACCTGTCCACACCAGCCATCTCTATGCAGCCAAGAGGCTTTCTGCTTTACCAAAGGAAATTTCAGATTTTGTCTGCATGTCCTGGTTAAACTCTTACAAGTGTTTTTCAGCTCTGTAGATTCAAACCCAAAACTACTTTTGCTTAGATGAAGATTCCACTTCAATTCAAAAACCAACGAGACGCGGTGCCTGCCCACAAACCACATCTACTCTGTTTCATAGCTTTTGCTTTGCTGCTGGAGGATCCATGAGATTGTATTACATTTTCAAAGTTAATATTTAAATGAACCCACCTACAGCAGCTGTGTTTTTACTTGTTACTCTGTGTGTAAGACACACCAAGTTCTTCAACCCAGGTGAAGCCACGTTGAACAGCACAGTTTGGAAATTACCTTGTATTAAGCTTTGATGCAAGAGGTGACCAAACCTTTTGGAAAGTAGCAGAGCTTGACCAGACATGTGCTCCCCTGACCTAGTGTCCCTCCAGACTGCTGTCACTGCCCAGCACTTCAGGAACAGGACAAGACAGATGGTGACAGATGATTATCCTACAGGCTATCCATACCCCACCCCAATGCCTCTGCATCCTCAGCAACACGGCCGGTGATTCATTCTCTATAGCACTGGGTTTATTTTGCATCTAACAGAACTGTACACATCATTACCTGCATAAACATCTCAACTCTGCCAAAAATCCTGCCATTTACAGACAAAGTCTGCAAAGTTGTCATATTAAGCTTCCTTTTGCCCGTTTCTCCATCAAAATCTTCTATTCTCAGAGTGTACAAAGGTCCCAGTAGCCCCGTGCAGGGGGAGGAGGATGGTGCACCAACACCCAAGGAGGCTGCTGCAAGATGACGATGTGATTAAGGAAATTTAAAAAAATAAAGAAGCACCACACCAGAGCCCATATTTTCCTGTATCACAAACACCGTTATTTTGATTCATCTGTTTCAGCTGAAGCAAACACCAAAAGCAATTTGTGCAATAACACGACAGAAAGTTAAACAAGAGTAAGCAAACTGCAGGAAATTCATCACCAGAGAACACAATATCAAACAAGCATGTCCCAAGGAACAAAAGCAAGAGGTGAAGACAACAATGAAACAGCAAGAACGCATCCAATGTATACAAGAGGGAAAGCAGAGCGAGGGCAAGAAGCCAGACACATTACACATGACATAAGTAAATAAATCAAAGGAAGTGAGATTAAAACCCGAATTAACTGGAGGAGGGGGAGAGCTATAGCACCTACATAGAGGTGTCCGCCCCATGGAGATTAATATCACACAGTCTATGAAGAGTCTGATTTGTAGTGGCTGAGCAGGGAAAGTAAGAAAGATTCACATGTCAAAATCAGAGAGCTAAAATATAACCAGCATCACTATTCCCCGGCTTTTAAACTGCAGCACCCATCTGAAAACACAGCAGTATTGCTCAGAGAAGCTCATGCTAAGTTTTATTTATTAAATTGATCATATATGGTTTTGATTCATATTATAATAAAATGTTACTTCCGCTTTGTTCTGGACTCTGGTGAAATGAGGCAAATTCAAAAGCAAACGGTTGAAAACAATATTTTTCTCATAGATGTTTTACAAAGTTTTAATTCTTTTCTATCACATTGCAGCTCATGACCAGTCATGTCTTGCTTTTCAAGCCTTTCTGAAGACTTACTAACTCAAAACCCAAACCAGTAAAAAACCTTAGTTTCACTGGATTGCTTTATTTTATATTTTTATTCTGCACGCAGTAACTTGAAGCTTTAGATAAACATCAACTGTTCTTTGGCTGGGTGAGTATTTTGAGACGTACCAAAATCCTTAAGTCTCCAAATGCAAATCAAGGTCACAGTCTCATTCCAAACAGGAACAGCAGGAGCTGTTCATTTCATTTACATGAAATACTGTTTTCAAAACTATTGAAGGAAGGTTGGGATATTGTTCTATACAATAGTTCTGCTACTTGATGCTCCGGTGTAAGCGATGGCAGAAGCCAAGTTACGGTGACTTGCAGCACCTTTATTATTAAAGACATAGATATAAGTGGGCATGGTTGTCCTGTTAATTGGAAGTTTTGGCCTTTTCATGATAAATTCTTTCCAACTTACCTATAGCTGTGTCCATATAACTAAAGTGAACAAGGACATTCCAAGACACAGAAAAGCCTTCACATCTCCTATATCTTGCAGCAGAGCCAGAGCACGGCTCAAGCCCAGGCTGGTGCTGTTTTTGTGTAGTAAACAGAGGCAAATAACAATGTAAATAAAGGCCATCATAAAACATAGCCACAGCCACACAATGCTACCCTATAGCCTTCATTCTGGGTATTTATAAATGACATTTAAAGAAAGTCAAGTGTGCTATGATGGGATCGTACACTGGCAAGACCACAGCATCATCAAGGCAGCTATTACGTGGGTGGATAAAACTGCTGACTTTTAGTAACTTTGTATGAAACAAATTCCTTGCCACTAAAGTAATAGTAAAAACAGTCAAGAGAATAATTGTATGGAAAAATATAAAAACTGCCAACCCTCCTTTCCCTCAGGTTTTCCAACCACCTGCTGGCAAACTGCATTATATGGGTTTTTCTTTTTTAAATATAAAAGCCCCGTGAGAAATAAATTAAATAAAATCAAAGTATCCTCAACATTTTGTAGAGCATTTATTGATTAAGGGATTTTCACGTTAAAAAGTGGCTCACGTGTTTCTGCAACCCATTTGTCCCCTCTGCACATACAACGTTGCACAAAGCAGCAAATAACGCATTGGAAGTCTCAATTTTAGATATGCGAGACCACAAAATTAATGAGTGTCTTTGGAGTAATAATTTGTAGACTTCAGAGAACCAGGGAAGATTATAAATGCTGTTGACCTAGAAGGAGTAATAGAGAATTCAGTATTCAGTACTGAAGAACAATTTATAAGTGAATAAAGTCTAGCATGCAATATGACTGCTTTCTGTTGACAGATGGCAGAGAAGTGTCTTCTCCATTCTCTCTCATTAAAATAATTATGGCAATGTATGTTAGCCTCTCTTCAAGTCTGGCATTTTCACAGCACATACAGGGGCATCATCATTGTAGGAGTAAGGTTAAATAATAATGGAAACACATTTCTGGCATGCAAAGGGCATTTGATATTAAACTTACCTGCTTCCAGAAATAACAGCAGGGAGAAATTTGTTACCTGAGTGCAAATGAAATGACTTAACTTATTTTAACAGGAGGTTAATTAGAGCTTGCTGCTAACTTGAGAAACACATCCCAAAACCAGGTCAAGCCATGGTTCAGCTGACGAGCCTTTGCCTGATGTAACTCCTCCAGAACCAGCCTCCCTTCTCCTTTTCACCTCCACTGCCAATTGCTCCCTATAAAACTGCAAATCAGATGCAGTCCAGTGTGAAACTTCTTCCACAGCTGTCAAACAATAAAGTCTGCGAAACTACGGAGAAAAAAAAAATTAGGTTACTAGAAGCCACGTTCAAAACTATTCCATGTTCAAGTGCACTCCTTGCATGGCCAGGGCATCCGTGTCTGCTGCTCCAGCAGAACACCGAGGGAGGCTGGGTGGTGCATGGGGGTGGATAAGGTGTCAGCCTAGTTAGCCCAATGGGTAGTTAGTTAATTACCACCACGTAACAGGGTTTTGGTACCCTAAGTCAACGTCCCCACCACAACGTGTGACATTAACACCACCTGATGCCACGGCCGAGCAGGAATTACCTGGTGTCAGCATCGCACACCGCACCGCTCCTCGCTGCTGTTCTCCCCAATCTGATTCACTTTCATTATTTATGAGACTTGTCTCACTCACCCTCAGCAACGGTTCCAAATAATGATAGGAATCTGTCAGTGTAGGATTGTATTTCTCCAAACAATAACCACAGTTCCTGGAAATGTCAATATGTCAATTGAGGGTAACACATCTCTCAATAAACCAATATTTTGTAATCACAAAACAAAAATCTAAAAAAAATAAATAATCAAATATATAATAAAATCATGTGCAGAAAATGGAAATTTGAGCCCCACACCAAGCTCTCTTCTCACAATGCTGGGCAGAAAAATTCATCCCTCCTGCCAGACGGTGGAGACAGAAAAGCAGATTTGTATTTCCCCCAATTACAAATTGTGAAGCATTCGCTATTTTAGTACTTAATATTCATGAAACACCATGCGGGAGGAAACGAGGGCCTCGACAGAAGTCAAAGACCTTACACTACAGCAGAAATCAAACTGACAGTCAAGGTGTGGAAGAACTAGCAGGAGTTACATTTTTGGACCATTTTCTGAAAAAACAGGAAGTCAGAATTGGTGCTGTTACAAATGGCCACTGAAGTTGTGTTAAAAATTGTTTTCAGCAACCACTTCACTGGCCAATCCTGCAAAGCAACAATATCTGACTTCTCATGGTGACCAACCACTTCACTGGCCAACCCTGCAAAGTGACAATAGCTGACTTCTCATGGTGACCCACCACTTCACTGGCCAACCCTGCCAAGTGACAATAGCTGACTTCTCATGGTGACCCACCACTTCACTGGCCAACCCTGCAAAGTAACAATATCCGACTTCTCATGGTGACCCACCACTTCACTGGCCAACCCTGCAAAGTAACAATATCCGACTTCTCATGGTGACCAACCACTTCACTGGCCAACCCTGCAAAGCGACAATAGCTGACTTCTCATGGTGACCAACCACTTCACTGGCCAATCCTGCAAAGTGACAATAGCTGACTTCTCATGGTGAAGGTCGCATGAGCCGCATTCCTCTCCTTTAGATAAAGCCCAACAAAAAAATGTGGCAAGGACCAGTCACACGGTCCTAAACAGATCCAGCCTGAGCCTCATGATTTGGAAATTAAAGAGCTCCTCAAACGAATTTCTGTGCTTCTGAGATCAGCCTGGCACACATCTGCATCTTACCCTAAGCCAATAAGAATAAAGGTGATGACCAAGCCCTGCCTTCAGTCCCAGGTAACTAACTCTTGGTTTTACATTTCCATCCAAATTCCCATTCTCTCACACAATAAAACAATGAAAGAAAATATTTTTCATTAACTACACAGTTCTGAAGGTGTGTATGGAACTACAGTGCAGCTACGTCAGGTGTATGTAGAGATACCACATTCACTGACAGAACAAGCATCTAAATAACTGATACCTAAGTATTTAGGTGTTAAGCAAACCCTAAACATTTGGTAAAGAGATTTAATTTTTTAGGTTACAGGGTGTTTTTAGAAGCAAGTGTTTTTCCACAAAGGCCTTATCCCATCCCAGGTTCTACTATGCTGATTTTCCTTCATGGGCAAAGGTTGCAAAACAGCTTCACAGTAATACAAAACCAAATGGGTGAAGGGCTTTCTCTGGACATCAGTAGCACTAACACCCAGGTAGGAAAACCCCGGAGCTATTTCAGATGATGCTCTAAGATATCAGAAAATTTAGAGACTATTTGCCATTTCTGAAATTCTAGCATATTGAAATCTCTAATATCAGAAGTGCCAACATAAATAAAAACAATCTAAGGAAAGCAAAAGCGAGTTCTAAAAGACTGAAGGTCTACAGAAAAATGTATTGATTTGTTAAGAGGAATGTTCAGCTAAAAAGCAAAACTGTTCTAAAGCACAATACAAAGAATATTAAAAGCACTAAAATTTCCGTTCCCCATTGCAACACTCACATCTGTGTGTTGGGAATAGGAAAAATACAGCCTATTTTGAAGAATATAAATTTATCAGAACAGCAATAAATCCCTACCCATGACACAAACTACAAATAACTACACAGACCTCCCTAACAAATCATCTTGAATTTAATCTTGCCAAACCCAAAGACCATCATATTTGGCTAATACAGTACATCTTTTATCCACCACTTCCATGTGACTTGGAACTGGGGTGATCAATTTATTTCTGGCTTTGCTGGAGAATTCCAATCCCTACCATTTCCAGAGTAATCATTATCAAAGTTGTGAACATGATTTGAGAGAAAATTAAACATACATCTTCACATGACACTGTCTGCAGCATGTAAGGTTAATAAACAGTAAGTAAAAGTGGCAATTAAACAGTTTATGCATTTTGAAAGAGATAATCTCCAATTATCAAGGAAGATTATTTAGGAAAGTAAATATCATGGAGTTTGGAATGATACCATGAAGTTGCAAGAGGCAGTGAGTGGTGGAGGAGCAACACGGATCTGCTGAGCCACAGCAGAGTCTCCCAAAGGAAACAGCAGAGCTATTTACTCCTGGGAAAATCAGAGATGGAGCTAAAGCAGTGCACAAAGGAGGAGATGGGTTGTCTTCTCTGTCCCTGATGGTACAAACCTCTGATCAGAAGGGCAATAATTGGGTGATTTCTCAGCAATCCTCACCACACAGTCAGGACAGCCATCGACATTAAGGATCTCCTCCAAAGGCAGCAAAAAAATGACGAAGGATATAAATATCANGCGGAAGTCCAGGGTTCTGGTCTGATTAAATTAAGGTCTATATACATTAAATTAAGGTCTAAATTAAGGTCTATAAACAACTAGCAGCTGATGAGATGGTCTGAGATACAAAACAACTGAGAAAGGGAAGCCATTAACCAGCACATGTACTGCCTTACTGACAGCCACAAGTGTCAGAGGGCCCGAGAGCAGCCAGTGCTGTTCTTGCCATTAAGAACAGGAACAAGGCAGATAATTTCTCACTGTATCTTTCATTAAGAATAGGACAATGAGTTTCTCCTCTAAGGGACACTCCTGACTCAACTGGTTCAGAGATAACCCTGACTCATCACTTGTTCCTCAGAGTAATTGCTAGAAAACAGTATTACCCCAAATACCTGATCAAACTCCAGAAGACATCTATGCTATCAAGCTCCTTTATTAAAACAGCAGTAAGAAAATACAAACTAAGAAATGAAGTAAGCTTTGGGTTTCCTCACTGTCTTTAGACACATGGCCCTCAAGGCTCCATCCTTCCCCACGTCCTGCAACCACAGCTTGCAGCTGCCCCCACAGCACTGATCACACCATTACTGAGCTCCAGTTGTTGTTTTTCCCATTCCCCATCTTATTTTCTTTCCCATTCTTTAGTCTTCTGTTCCTCATCTGCTCGCCTACTCTGGATGTTCCTCCACATCACAATTTTGGTTATTGCTTTTGTAACAGTACCCCACAAAGTTATAATTATCATATATCATGTTGCATCCTGATCTGTTGCTTCCTCCCACTAGAAGCAGTTCTCCAGCTTTCCTCCAAAGTTAATCTTCTCCCTTTTCTCTAATAATGTGTCATCCTTGACACTGCTGAGTCTGGATGAACAGGAGCCCATCACACTTGCAGTATGGGAAAGTTTCACTTGCCCTCCTACTTACACTGCTAAAATGTAAGGGATGCCCCTCCCTGGCAGTGTTGAAGGCCAGGCTGGATGGGGCTTGGAGCAACCTGGTCTGGCGGGAGGTGTCCCAGCCCATGGCAGGGGGTTGGAACTGGGTGAGCTTTAAGGTTCCTTCCAACCCAAAGCATTCAACGATTCCATGAAATATTTTTTTATATTTCATTTGTTCACACATCTCAAACAATACTGACAAAACTGCACCCTTCACCCCACTCTAACCACCCTATCCCCCCCAAATATGTCTCATCTTCCAAAACCCATAATATCCTCCATCTCACTCACTCAAGTTCTCCCATGTGCTGTATTTTCCCCATTTTCTTCACCTTGCTCTCCCCTGAAGGCCAACCCAACCCAAGACCCTCAACAGCCAATTATACAATTCCCTTTTCCCACCTTTGCCCAAGGGTCACTTCTGGAATAAGGGCACCCAGAACACCCAGCCCTTGACTTGCTTTGGTGCAAAGCTCATCGATGTCCTGCTTTCAGCTGACTGACTGTACATCTTGGTGGCTTCCCTGGGTGCCCTCCAGCCCATAGGTGACAGCACATGGACATCAGGGCTGGAAAGGAGTAAGAGGCAGACAGACAGAAGTGCTCTTCTGGGCTGCAACACCAGTACCATTCTCCTTCATCTTTTACTATCTTCATTTCAAAAAGGCTGTTGATGTTTGCACAGTCAGCATCTGCAGACCTTTTCTACACATACTTTACACCCATGTATGTGTGTGTGTTCCTATAAATACACCTGGGCAAACACACACATATATATATATATACATATGTACAAAAGTCTTAATATAGGTAACAGTTCTGACATTTTCAACTACACAGTGGGTTAATTATAAACTGTTTAATGTGGAATTATGACAGATTTTGCACTAAAACTGAAGCTTCACCAGCTGTATTAAGCCAACATCATTCTGTGCAATGGCCACATCTCTGTGTCCGTGAAGCCCTGTGGACAGGAGATGGAACAAAATTTGCTGTTTGCCACCAAACTTGCAGTTTGCAGTCACATCGACAGGAGTTCACTCGTGGCAGGAGCTGTGTTTAGCATACAAACAAATAAGGAAGCCCCCAAACGAGGGACTCAACCTCCCTCTTGCACCCGTGGTGCCTCACACAGCCACGTCCACGCGTAGAGCGCACAGAGTTGAACCACGGCTGGCACACCCATCAATCCCCAGCAAACTTATCATAAAGCAATCATAGCTTAATTAAAGCCAGAGAGAGGTCAATATGTTCATAAGCAAGATGATTCAGTATGATGTCACTTGGGTACAATCAATTAAAATGCACAGGGGGGGGGGGTTAAATGGGAAAACCCGGGCAGGGAGCCTGTTGTCTACCCAAAGGTTTTGCCATACTTTAAAAGCTTCATTTAAATTTTTTTTTCCTTATTTATATGCACAAAAGTAATAGTTATATCAGATATTCATAGGTGATTTAGATGATTGATACCAATTTCTCTTCATAATATGACTAGCAAATAAAAACCACAGCACTTCTAATATAAAAAAATAACATGTGACAAGGTTTCCTAAAACATTTCTATTTTGGACCTCACAAGCTAAATTGCTTTTGCTGGCCCCTTCCACCTCTCAGCATGGTTGACAGACAAATTGATCGAAACATCGGAAAATAATATGCTTGCAAAATTTCTCTGGGTGAGTTTTCAGTCTTTTGAATTTTTCATACAGGAACAAAATGAAAGATTGCCTCCTTGATTTTTCCTCCATTATGCGTCCCCCTCTTATGTACTACAGGAACATACAATACTTCAAATAGCAGCAATACATTGTAAACAAAATGTATAACATTTTTCATAGAACACCCAAGCCGTGTGAAGTTAAAAGACTGGGTAGCAGGCATCTTTGCCCTGCAGATTATGTTGTTCAATTATAATGAATTCATACATTTGAAGTTGCCTTAGGGCCTCTCATTAGACTTAGGGGTGTTTATTACAGGAAATATTGCTTGTATCATTTAAGAAGCAAGAAGGCTAGATGATTTGATTAGAAATGTTGACAGTTAAGGTGTGTAAAAAATATGTCATTCACCCACATTTTCCCCCACTTTAATATTAGGATCCTTCATTTTTTATGAATTCATTAACCCGTTCCTCCCTTCCCCACAGCCCACTGCTGTCGCAGCACACTCTGCTCCCAGGACCACTGATTCTTCACCAGGAGCTGCTATTCTGACACCAGCCAATGCTTTTCACCTGGCAACCAGAGGCAAACACAACCACTGCCTCTCCATCGCCGTCCCTCCTGCGGACGCATGCGTCCAGCCCACTCCCAACCTCCAGCAGCTCTGCCTCCCGCAGAACCAGGACTGAGCCTTCCTCATGGCACAGAAAACACATTGAAATTTGCACCTCATGAAGTTTAACCGAATTATTCTCCTTGATATTGCCTAGGAAAGCCTGATAAATAGTTCATCAGCTTTCGGTCCAAATTAAAGGAGTCCTGAGAGATCATCTTGAATTAAAGCAGTCAGCAATGTTGGTTTTAAGAGGCTGATCAAAAAAAGCTATGGGGAAAAAAAAAAAGATGAAAATAAAATCATTGTTCGCTCATTTCTTATTACATTCACCACCAGAAAAAAATTAAAATTAAAATTAATACCCTTGAAGTATAATATACAGTGCTTTTAATTCCTATGCTATGTAAACTGACCTCTAAACATGCTTCAGGGGCATCTGTAATTCAGAGAAAAATAAGTAATTTTGCACAAAATTTTCTGACGCCCACCAGTCTGAGCACTGACGCCCCCAAACTTGTTATTAATAACTAGCAGCAATGTTTACAACAGCTTGAATTCAGAGCTGTTACTACTATTTTACCAGTGTGATTTCAGAGTACTATGTCCCTGAAGACACAGGCATATATTCTTAAAGTGTGCATATAAGATAATGCATCAAGAAGCATTAATTATGAGGACTGATAACACAGGGAAGAAAACTCAACTCCTGTCTCTCACTTGTTTATTATCTATAGTCCTCCCAGCTCAAATTTGGTTTCCATTGCCCTCATTACATTTAGCCAGAGAAATTGAAATAAACCACAGCTTTACTTTCAGAAATTTAGATAACTTATTAGGTTACTTATATACAATTTATACATAATTTTATATATATTTATATATGTTATTATATAGATAACTTATTAGGTATTTAAATAACTCATCAGGTTTGATCACGGCACCATTTAAAAATGAACAGAAAAAAAAAATTAAAGTTATCAAAAGTAATGTATTTGTATTTTCATCCTGGAGAAGTTTTGCCCTGTGCCAAGACTGTGTGTAAAGGCAGGTTTAAGTTTAAATTGGACCTAAGCGTTTGGACTGGTAGGGACATTCTCGGTGACAGAGACTTAAAGAGACATCAGTGGTGTTGAAAATAATTAGCCTAAAATATGTGATCTATAATAATAATTGTGGAAACATTCCTAACATGACCAGTAACTGCTTTTTTCCTCCGAGGATCTGGTATTTGTCATTTCATCCTGTCTGCAAAATATCGCAGGATGTTGGTAGTTTGCAGCCAGATTTTACTTTCCTAACCCAAATCAGCAGAATCTAGCCTTAAAGACTAATTTCAGTAGGTTATTTGCATTTTTTCTGTTTACTTTGTTAGGTATTAACTATAAACACATGCAAATAGCTACTTACACTGAAATAAATCTATATTTTTAATAGATATTTATATTTTCACTGCATTTATACCTTTAGCATCTATCAACCTAATAAAATTTAGTCACATCTCTAAATGCTCGAGACAATTTCAATTTTTGATGCTTATTTCATATTCAGCTGCAGAACAGGGTCAGAAATTCGATTCCAAAGGGCATATCAGAAGTGTTCAGCACTCACACTCTCCGCAGTAGGAGATTCCTCTCCCCTGTAGGTCCTAACGAGCTCCATATAGGGCACAATTTCCCTATAGAAGCCGCCCTGAAAGAATTGTATCCCTCTGAAAGCAGAACCAGATACCCTTTACAAGGCAATTCTGTTTTTAAGCTGTGCTTCTATCAGCCCCAACCAAAAATACCAAAATGGCAGCGCTAGCTCAATTCAAAACCTACACTTCATTTTACTCTGATCATCCTAAAAACACAGTTAATAACAGCCTATCAGTTATTTTGCCACTCTACTGTGCCCCAACAGCTTTCAGATCACACAATTTCTATGCAGCATCAGCTCTGCATTTCCAACACGGAACCAACGTGTAGCACGTCAGAAGTTGTTAATCTGCATTTAAAGATCCTTACAGCTCTTAAAATACCTCACTAAATACTTTAGGGTGTTTAAACCGCAGGCTGCCTCCTATCTTCAAATATCTATAGAACTAACAGTAGCGTTCTTAAGTTAGGAGTGACAAATACTAGAAAACCTCCACAATTTGGCTTCCATATCTCTGAATTGGTATTTCAGTGACAGATGTTTGTTGCGGCAAAAACCTCTGTCAGAACAAAATTAGGTGATCTATCATTTTAAGATATGGTCTTCATATACTGTTTACTCGAAGATATCACTTGCCTCAAGCCAATTTTGACCAAGAACATTTTGTGATATGGAAGTGATTTGTATATCATCATTTTTGTGATAAATGTAGCTCTTGAACACAAAATAACCCACTATTCCACAGTATTACAGTTAAAACTCCTTCACCAGTAAATCTGTACTACTGCTTTTATTACTACAAAGATACTGCATCTAGACTTCAATGTATTTCCCATTTTTATTCACTGAATAGGGCTGCCTGGTGTCTTGGCTTTACAGCAGGGAGCTTGGCCCTCTCCCTGTTCCGTACCAGGGATGCTCCTCCGGTTTTGGGGGGCACAGGAGGAACACAGCATCCACCACAACATGGACCTTTGTGTTTGTTTTGGCAAATGGGTCAAAGGAAACACAAAGCAATGCAAAATGTCTCCCTAAACAATGGTGCGGAGGCAGGGACTGCCCTAGCTAACCATAGGACATGTCACACCCAAAATTAACCATTCAGTTCCACCACTGCTATTTCAGAAGCACCATCCCTCCTCTGAGATTCTAAAGCCTTCTGATTGAGAGAAGATTGGAATAAACCAGCAGCCTCCACCTCACCCTTTCATCCTCTGCAGTGGCAGCAGGGGAGGACGGTGACATGATGACATGAGCCAACCACAAAGGATGGAGAACCACCATAAACCACAAAAGCTGGACAAATCCCAGGTGTAGGTGGGTGAGACGGAGCAAGGAAACCCCAAGAGGCTGAGTAAGCATAAAGAGAGGCATCCATCAGTTGACCTGGGCAAACCATCTTAAATGGAGGAGCTGAGGAATTTCCACCACCTCTGCAGAATCTGACACCTTTTCAGAGACCCCTGGTTAGCAGGAACACCTGCAGACTAAAAAATTATAAATTATTATACAAGTCCATAAATTATTATAAGAGCCACTGAATAACCATAGTTCAGTAATGAGCTCCAGCCATTCCTAGCCTTGGGTTAATCTGAAACAAAGTCCCAGCAATAAGGGGCTCTAGTTTTACATCCTTCCCAAAGTAACAGCTGACCTAACATTAATTGGACCCAGTGGATGAGCCAGAGAGCAACACCACTGTGCGTGAGGACTGGTCCCTCAGCCATCAACTCACTGGCTGTGCTGTCGGCCTTGTCAGGGCTCACAGCAGAAGGAAACTCAAGTCAAGAGGTGACCTGACTCACTGCCCGCTCCATCATGGGAAATGGAGGCGACCAAGGTTTTTCTGGTTTAACTTAAAATGCAATTTTCTTCAGATAAATGGTGCTGAGGTGCTCCAGTGGTGTCAGTCCATTTGCATCCTCAGTAATGGGCTAATTAGCTCCAAAATACAGGCAGAGAAAAACACTGGCATTTGACAAGTGATCCAACAGAAAAGCTGTGAGGGCTCACCCACAGCACACGGATCAAGATATTTTTGAATCTGAAGGGACTAAATTGAGACCAAAGAAGGAAAGGCTTCATCACTTTCCTCACTGCTCAAACCCCACCACCTCACAGCCAACCTTCTGCTTTTCCTCTAGGAAAGTGTTTTCTACAGCATATAGTATCATAGAATCATAGAATTGCTTTGGTTGAAAAAGACCTTTAACATCATCAAGTCCAACTGTTAACCCAGCACTCCCAAGCTCACCACTCAACCACGTCCCTCAGCACCACATCTACACAGCTTTGAGATCCCTCCAGGGATGGCACCTCCACCCTTGCCCTGGGCAGCCTGGGCCAGGCCCTGATAGCCCTTTGGGGAAGAAATTGCTCCTCAGATACAATCTAAACCTCACCTGGTGCCACTTGACTTTACTTCCTCTTGTCCTATCACTTGTTACCTGGGAGAAGAGACCAACTCTTACCTCAATACAACCTCCTTTCAGGGAGTTGTAGGCAGTGGTAAGGTTTCTCCTCAGCCTCCTTTTTTCCAGGCTAATGGTCCAGCCTCAAGCTTTCTTTGAGAGATGTCCCTAAGCCACCAAGTCATATCTGACCCACCTGAAGGGACTTGCTACAGCCCCTCAAATCAAGTTGCACAGAACCACCTCAAGAAATCAGTTTCTTTCTTCTAGTACTGAAAAAGTCTTAAAACTCCTTATTGAAGGCTTGGACTGACCAACACCAGTAGAAGTCCTTTAGCAGTACATGGGACATCATATAGCACAATCTCAATCCAGGGGAGTCAGTTGGACCCACCTGCTCTCTGCTTTGTCCGTTGACCACCAGACCAGGGTAATCCAGCTCTGTGATCTGCTAGGCACTATTTCTGGAATAAAAGCAGTGTTAAGGGGAAAGATTATTTTTAACTTAGTTACAGTGTCAGGAAGCAAAAAAGCCTTACTGGAGGATGGTGGGAAATAAGTCTTATCATTAGGCTCCCAACATTTGAGAGCAGCACTACAGTTCAGAGCTCCAACGCTAAGATAAATGAATTTAAAAGAACCACGAGGACTATGGCCTTTGTTCCTCTCACAGGCTGAGATTTAAAATAGCACAGATCAGGCTGCACAGCTAAAAATAGGACACAGCAGCCTGCACAGCTTATGGAAAAAGCTGTGTTTCAACAGGTGTCAATTCTACTGCATGTGCACCAGCAGTGTTCAACCAAAATACCTTTTGTACTGGGCATTGTGTGCACAGAACTTACTAGGAGAAGGATTTTTGTGCTATTTAATGACAAATGCTCAACTTGCTGCTTGGTAAAGGAAAACTGGTTAGTTACTCACATGGCATTCTGCTACAATACAGAGATTAGCTCGAGTATAAGTCAGTGTTATCAATTATGCACCCAGAAAGCTCAGTGATAGAGCAGGACTTGGCTGTACCAGAGTCTGTACTAACAGGTAAGAGCCCACAGCTGAAGGATATAAAGTCATTCGCATCTGTTCCAAACCCAGGTTAAGCTGGTATTAACCAAGCAGTACCGTAATGATTGTTTTTAAAGAGGTGGCATGAATATCTTGTTCTCAGAATAACGAGAAAGCTCTTTTTGGATGTTTCTCAGAACAAAAGCCTGCTGTAACACTGCAATATCCCTGGAAGAGATCACCTGCTATAGGGAAAAAAACCACCCAAACCTTGAAGCCACGTGCAGAGAACAGTGAAAAACTGATCCTCCATGGGATCATCTCCAGGCTACACTACAGGCTTGGTCTAGAAAAATTCCTCCTTGCTAGCAGATGAAAGGCTCCTCATGGTCCCAGCACAACACGGCTGCTCACTCACCATGCTCCTCTCCATAAGGGAATGGTCCTGGCTTTAACTAACTGTCCTGGCTGGGATTATCAAGCATTTCCTTTGACAAAACTAAAAGGTAAGTTCTGTCTTCTCTGGTTCCTATCACCCATCACCTCCTGCTCTGTCCCATCAGCCAAAGGAAAGCCGGCAGATGTCGGAGGGCTGAGCCCAGCCAGTGTGCTGGGAATGCTGGCAAGGAGCTGAACGGGCAAAACCACCTCTGTCTGAATAGATATGATGGGCAGTGAGGCATACAGGGAACACAGGAGATCTTCCAGAGAAGCACTGTTCATCAATAGCACAGAAAACATGGAAAGCTTAGGACAAGTGGTAAGGTTTTGTTTATTTTTAGCATTATTTCCAGCACACCGAGTTACAAAACTGCATTTTCTAAGAGCAGAAGCTAGAGCACTCAGAATGCCTCAAAAAAAAATAAAATACTAATTTTGTAGAGTTTGAGGGAAAAAATTGGTATTACAAAAGGGAACTCTACTTCAATTTTAAAGTCTTACCCCATGCAGGATTAGCACCAAGTACACTGTGTGCAAGAGGACTCTTTCAATAGTATAAGTTCAAGACTGTGGTTTAATGTGAACCAATTTTCCTTTCGTTTTCAAAGTCAGAAGAAGAACACATGTATTACATCCCCTGATCTTTGCACTTGTTTGGATCAATATGTGCAAGTCCTCACAAAAGGGAAATTCTCACTCACAGCTGCTTCATAACTTAAATGAGAAAAATCACAAGTATGTACCTATAAAATCTGCCAGGGTGCACAAAACTGACAAATCTGGAAACTAAACAAAGAGTGTGTTAAAGGCATGAAGGAAAACCTAAATGTTTCATTAAAGAAAAACGTTTGAATTTTTACTTCATGGGGAGTTTTGACCGTGATCAGTTCAGTTTGTGTCTGTCACAACTGCCTAAACCAACAATTGTTTCATTTTGCTATTATATCAAAAAAAACCCAAAAACCCAAGACACCAAGATTTGGCCTACAGCGACATAACCACTGAAAGAAATTTTTGCTAGGGTTCAATTTGCATGATAAACTGTTGTTAACAGATACCATCTGTTTTTAAATTTAGTAGAAGGGCCCATATTATACAGCTCATTACAAATATTACTAACTCTTAGACAACGACTCTTGTAAAGTGTGTATTGTAGCTAATGAAGTAGAAAGCTTAAACAACAAATCATTTACAAGTTTTGGTAAGTATTTCTAATGGAGGGAGTTTATAATCATAGGAAAATGTAATCACTTATGTTAAGCAATCCATGGACCTAGTCAATGTAGCACAAACAGCCATTATGCAAAATTATGACATTAAAGGGACAAAGACTATTGCAGACTTTGCATTTTACCGTGGATGCCACACAAACTAATAACTTTGGAATAATTAAGCAGGTGAGACCCCTCTCTTCCAAAATGGTGTTTTTCTACCAAATATCAAAAGCACATTCAGCCTGGACTGAGATTTGCTGCCCTGAATTAGACCTGACACCAGTAACAAAGGGGATTCTGTAATGGACATCGGCTCTTACAATACAGTGCATTAATGGGCATCATGGTGAACATAATCTGTCAGGAACAGTCACAATAAAGATGTTCTACTGATTAATGTTCCACTAGGCCTGTATTTAATAATTTATATAATTTGTATTAACTTTGAAATTGCCATCACTATGGCGGACAAGGAAAAAACCCAAACAATTCCATATCAAAATTTTACACAGGAAAACATCACACGTTGCAATTAAAACTGTTGGGTTCATACAGGAGTAATCGTTCAAGACTTACAGAGATGAATTATTGTGAAACAAAGCTGCACATTTAAACAATATAATAAGAGAATACTTCTAAGAGGTCATAAATACTTTATATGTTACATTAATATTGGTGTTTGATATTATCACATGCATATTCTTATAAATGGTGTTTTTAAGTATTATTCCCATAACTATATATGCTTCTATAAAATTAACAAACTTTAAAAATAATGACAGTATTATAAAAAAAGCTTCTGCTAATTTTCCTATACTTTGAACCAAGGAGAACCAGTGATGTTACAGTACTGAAAAATGGTCATTTCACATTCATTCACTTAATCCTTGTTTTTATACAAAGAATTAAGCACCCCTTCCTGGAGCACCACACGGTGTGGTGCACAGGTATTGGTCAAGAATATCCTATGCTATCCTATCAGGATGATTAATGAAGGCACCTTTTTCACAGAATGTCAGACTCTGCCTTTTTAACAACTGACCTTTCATAGAATACTACTGAACTCATAATTCCACTTTTGTTCAGTTTCTTATTAGTGGAGTTAAAATTAATACTTATGGGAATGATGGCTAAGGTGATGCACAGTAAATCTTAGAGCACATCAACCTTCTGCACCGACTACCAAAGGAATAGTACCTGCATTTGTCTAGTTCAATAGCATAAGTATTCTAGTAAAACTCTGTGTCCTTTTAAAAGACAAATTAGGTCAATATTCAACCCTCTTTCAAGTACAAAGCTGTACATATGGAGAAAGACTTCCAAAGTTCAGATATCCTCGTGAAATAGTTAATGTCTACTGTACACACAGGGATTTTTCCTCCTGCTGCACTGTAGGAAGCTTCCAAGACAATGTGGACAATGCATGGCATAAAGCCACCCATAACCTATGGTCACCTGTGGGGGGATGTTCTAGACACCCATCCAGGCAGCTGGGTTGCTCTAGCCACTCCTTCCCCACAATGGCCACATACACCTCCATGGCCTGAAAGCCATCTCCTCCTCCAGTTCTGTAATGTGCCACCATGGGGATTTTGAGGAAGTCATTGATGATAACCCCATTTTTGAAACCACAGCACCAAAGAGTTGTCCAAGGTGAACAAAGGACTCTTCCTTTGAGGTGTTTAACATCCAACTCGCTGTTATCAGACGTCTTGGGGAAGGGAACAATGGTGTAACATCCCAATAATTGCTACCTCACTACCAACTTAGAACACCAAAAAATGAAAGCTGAAGGAGCAAAATCCCAGACGTCACATGTGAGCATCCACCACCCCTGCAGCTAGTGCATGACATGCCACCACCCTGCAGAGGACACCACAGCTCTCTGCAGATCCCTCTGCTCCAAGGATTATCATCACTGCCATCCAGCCTTCCCAGCTCCATCACGGAATGGCTCCCACAAGCCAGGACTGGTTTCCAGCTCTCTGTGACAAGACCGTTACTGTCAGCTTCTCCTTCACTTCAACATCTCACCACTTCTCTCTCCCTGGAAATCAACGCCTTGTTTCAGCTCCCCTACAGTCTCCTCCTGCTATCCTCCTCCATCCCAACGAAGATGATGGATGAAGGCTGACCAAGCTTATTGCTACTGACACACCTACGAGGGCCAGGACATGTAGGGATGCTCACACTGCTCCAGTTAAGCTGGGAAGTCCACACACAACAGAACTGTATCAGGTACCAAAACAACCTTGGCTGGTTCAGGATAGTTCTGCCCTAGGAGATGTGATAATGCTTCATTTCTCAGGGCTCACATGCTGTTTCTGTTCCAACTCTCTGCTCCTCAGCATGGCCAAGCCCCAGGTGCTCCTACAGTGGCCAGATCCACAAATCTGCCCTCATCTCCACACACTGCCATCCAAATGCCGTTAATGAGAGGTAACTGCATGAAGGATTTGAGAAGCAGCTCGAATAAAATATGCTGGGATGTGTTTCATTACAGGAGAAGAACAACATTAAAAAGGAGTAAGAGATTACACCTTCAGTATGGATATTCATTAACATAACTGGCTATATTTTTATGTCTTCTAAAAACACTGGCATCAACTCCCTTTCCTCACTTTTATACATTAACGTGCCTAAACCCAGAAGCTACCAGGCTACAGAGAGCTTTCTAGCCTCAAAGATATTTTAAGATGATAAAGACGTGAAACTTTTTATTGGCACGTGAAGACCAAAACACATGCTCTGGCAGCATTGTATCTGATGTCAAACACTTAAGACATCACACAACTGGCAGCAATTCTGTTGTAAAACGTGCAATAACACCAGCAAACTGCAGCTTAATTTTTCTCCACGCGTTCATTCACATTCATGTGGAGTCCAATCACATCCATTATGAGAGAAGGCATCTGCATTATGGCTAAATATTGTATCTTGCAAACAGAATGGCATTTGCACTGTTTCAACCCTTGCAAATCAAAGAGGCCGGGAGGATTTCACCCTAAATGAGGTTTTCTAGAACAAAGCTAGAGGACATTGGAATGGAATCAGCATTGCCAAGACCACCATCTTCTTTCCAGTGTCTACTTAGAGAGATGAACAAATATAAATGCATGCCATTTATTAATGAGATAACCTTTTGATTTATAAAGAACTCTGCAAGAGCCTTTGAAAGACAGCTGTTTGGTTCAGCTTAGCTCCAAGCTCCAGCCTCCAACCCTTCCCTGTGCAAGCTGCAAGGCCATCCAGCAAAATCCAGGTCAGAGCTTCTGGAGGAATCATAGAGTCATTATGGTTGGAAGGGACCTCCAGGGTCATCAAGTTCAACCTTTATCACATCATATTCCTAACCATTAGACCATGGCCTTAAGTGCCTCATCAACCCATGTTTTGAACACCCCCAGGGACAGTGACTCCACCACCTCCCTGGGTGGAATCTGCTGCAATGCATTCCTCTGGGGTGGACAGGACCTATTTTGCAATCCCAACTAACCAAGGTGGTTCCCCCTTTGTACAGTAATGAATGTAATTACTGAAAAGGTCCACTGAAACAGGTTCTTAGTTCTGTTCCAGTGATGAACCCCTCCGTAGGCTGAAACCTAATTCTGGGATTTCTGGTGGACATAAAAGTCACTGTACCACCTAACACTGCCCACCCATGTATGGAGAGATGCTCAATAAGGTGTGAGAATTGATAAGTTATCAGTACGTTGGGATTACACTTTTCATCAGTATCTATCACATAAACAAGGCATATGCTGGCATGGAAGTTTAAATGATGGAACAATATTTAGAACAATATGATTTTAAAAATTCAATTCCTTACCTGCTGAAAAGTTTACTCGAGATGGAAAGTCAGTACTTAATAGGGCTCCCAATTTACAAGTGCTGGATGAATAAAAAAAGATATTTCCCAATTAACGTACACAGATGTCTCTTCTGGAGACCAAAACAAAGCAGACCTTTCAATTCTGCAAGTGCTACCCTGACTGAGCCTGTAGTTAACTTGTGTGAGTTAGTTAGCTTGGTCATAAATTATCCCAATTACTATAGATTTTTGATAACAAAGTGATAGACCTGAAAGTACTAAGTGAAGACAAAGTTACAACGTGAATTGAGAAAAGCAAAAATGTAATACACAAAAGTGTCACAATTGG
>VZRW01011564.1:701048-735073 GCA_013398125.1 Aegotheles bennettii | reverse complement strand
TTCAGCAATGCTACTATTCAATAAATTAGCAAAGATGTGCTCACTCTGATAGTTCTTTCAAAGATTTCAATAAAATTAAGAATTAAAATGCAGCCAGCTTTTGGAATGAATATCAGTAAGTATTCTGATATAATTCAAAAATACCTTCAGTGATCCAAATGCTAAAGTCAACCTGAAGCAGCTCTTTGCTGCCACTCGTATGCAAGTTAAAAAAGTCCAACAAAACCACACTCAAGCTCTTAGTCCTAGCATACTGGACAAAAAAATAATAATAAAAAAAATCACTAAAAGTGAATGTTTAGGTAACACTGCTTTCAAAGTGAGAGACTTTACTGTACATGCAATTCTGTAGCCTACAAAAGAATACAGGATTCTAGATCCACATCACAGGGAAGCTAAGTCTGACTCCTCCGAGGTGTGAGCACAGCACTGCCAGCAAGCAGAAAGTGTTATCAAGAATATGTATCCCAGCTCCTTTTTGTTTTCCTTCAGGTTCATTATACCTGGGGGTTGTTTTTTGGCCATTTGGTATCTTCTTAACTGTGATTTATCGTTACTTCAGACAAAAGATTCTTTGTTCATTTTCAAATTACCTGCTTGCACTGGAAATCATATATATCATGAATGTTTTTCTGTTCCTGTACCCTTTGGTTGCCTGCTTTTGTTATTGCTGCAAGTTCTATGAAAAAGAATTTCAGAAGGTATTTCCCAGAGCAGACAGGAAGCGAGACACGCTATCACAACCCTGAGGATATCCTCTGCTTCACACTGAAGCATAAATCTTAAAACCCAGAGGATATCTGCATAAATGAAGAGCATCTGGACAACCTCAGAGTCACAAGCAATATTACCCAGCACATGGAAAACTTCTGACCTACAGGAGTTGATAGGTGATCCCAACCATGACCAACAGAAATCACAACCAACGCTGGAGCTGAGCACAATGGGGATCTGCTTTAACAGACGAGTACATGACCAGGGCAGCAAAAGCAGAAAAGCCTCCCAAAACGTTCCAGTGCAAAACACCTTCAAAAGCAAGCAACAAAAATCCCACAAAAGACCATGTCCACCTTGGCTAGCTGTCCCTGCCATCACCATCTGCAGGACTCAAAGAAAATCAGACTGTGACAAAGAGTTTGAGTAGAGGTGGGGAGAGTCCAGACAATCTAAGGTGCTTTGTGTCGGGGAGAAGTGGATGGGTGCCACCCAGATTGGGTCAGTCTGGACTTGTGCATTTCAGAGGCATAAACAGAAGGCATTTTCTATATCCTTCAGGTGTTCATGTCTGCATTTAAAATTAGAACAAACTATTTTCAGAGGTGAAGAACATTCATGAGCTGTGAAGAATGACTACTTCCAAATTATTGAGGTATTACATTCCAAATTGCCTTAATATAAGCTGATCTATATTTATGACCAAGTTTCACACAGCGTTTA
The DNA here is from genome assembly GCA_013398125.1 of Aegotheles bennettii. NCBI lineage: Eukaryota > Metazoa > Chordata > Aves > Caprimulgiformes > Aegothelidae > Aegotheles > Aegotheles bennettii. The sequence continues at coordinate 733,636 of VZRW01011564.1, read as the reverse complement.
AACTTTCAACAACTCCTCCTAAGTCAGATCATTGAACCTGAAGAGTTTAAAAACTAAGGCTGGAAATATTCTCCATCCTCCTTCTCCCTTATGCCCAGGCATCCACACCCCAGGCTGTTCAGTGCAGTCACCCATCACCAGAGGTTTCCTAGAAGCTGTATTTTGTTCAGGACAGTTGTAGTCTATGGATTTGTCTACTGCAGCACCACGTACCACAGGAGCTCTGGGTCTAACACAACAGCCATCAGAAACTCGGGGCACTCCCATAATGTTTTGTACATCAATAAATGCAATGACTGTCTGATGGCCATACGGATTCCTAGTGAGCCTGTGGTGTTCAGCATGGACTGATCCACCCAGGAACCCAACAGCCACTCTGAGGGAAACTTTCTCCTTGACAGCAACCCGCGACGTAATCCTTATTTCACTTTTAGGACATTTAGACATTTCTTACTGAAGCACAAAGGACTACAAAAGCATCTATCTTATTCAAGTGGACTTTTAAGGCCGTTCAGTAAGAGAGACTTAAGTGCCACGGATGGGTTGTGGCAAGATGAAAATAAACAGCTTGCCACTATGTGTTAAAGAAGGACCTGAGACACATTCCAGTGTCACACCAGGACAAGGCAGCACGCTGTCCTTGTGGAACAGGCTGTACTGCAGATAAACCACAGCCCCTGGCTGGGACCTTTCAGTGCACGTGACCAAAATAAACTTGAAAGATAAACTTACTGCCCAGGCTCCATGGTAAAAACAATCTGTGGAATCCTGTTTTTTATTAAGGTAGCCAGTCTACCAACTTGGTTCCCCATATGTGAGAAGAAACATACCCAGCTGTCCAGTAGCATAGACCAACAAAAATGTGGCAGAATAAGTCTTTGGGATGTTTTCTCTCCAGCTCTGGAGAGGCCTTCCATCAGGAATAGAAAGTGGTCACCATTTCTGCCACTCCTTGTCACAGCAGCCAAGCTGACACCGAGCATAGCAGTGTCTGCCCAGCATCTCCAAGATACCCATGTGTATGTACATTTTACATCAGTGTTGGTGCTGTAGACATCGGAGTGCCTATAGAACATCACATCCACCCTCAAAGGCTGAGTAACCCTGATGAAACATTACCAGAAGCAAGGTGCACAGAGAGAATGTTCATCATCATCACCTGAACACAAGCAAAACCTAACCATAGTATGACAAAACCAAGGGTATATGCATCAATGAAGAAGAGAAAAAACAAATGAGAAGAAAAGCTGATAATCTCAAGTACAAAGTTATTTTAACTTCACCTCATTACTTCTTTCTCTGAACTAGCACAAGCAGAAGAAAGGTCCTCTGCAACAGTCCTGTTTCACACTAAACAATCCTTACATCGTGTATAAATCTACATTATTATAAGTTTACCCAGGAAAATAAAATATAATTTTAAAAATCTTAGTATTAGGGTCTGACAGCTTTCCCGAGCATCTGCACTTCCCGGCTGGCTCCCATAGAATGCTACCCACCAGCTTCCCAAAAATCTGCTTTCTTAAAACCCAGAGTCTGCACAACACTCCTCTCCTTCCTCCATCCTGCAAGGTCCAGCAGCAGTGTCTCAACCCAGCCAAGGCTGCCACCAACCCTACATCCTCAACTTCTCCTCCTCACTAGTGAGGAACAGATCTTGCCATGCACCATCTTTGGCTCACCCATCCAGGGCCATTTACCAACAAACTGTCCTTGAGATCCTCCAGAAAGCATCTTGAATTCCACCATGTTGCCTGTTCAACAGATACCAGGGAGGCTGAAGTCCCCCATGAGAGCAGGGGTCTGTGATCTGGTGGACTGACTCCAGTTGTTCAAAGGTGGCTTCCACAGTTCATAGCAAACTGTGATCCCAGCACATTCAGTCGCCTCTGGCACATAATGCCAGCAGCATGGAGGAGCTCAGGCACTGCCTATTAATTGATGCATTTTGCTAACTGCTTATCATACACTTAAGACTCTAAAACTTTCAGAAGTGTTGGTAAGAACTAGGTGGGACCACGCAGTACATCCCACCAAAGCGACAGTTCCCAGATTTCAGTGGAACGTGGATTTGAGTCCACATAAATTAGACACTTTGATTTAACCACCAGAAAACACCTAGAGTTTAAACTGTGTTTCTAGGAACAGAGCAGCCCAAGGTGTGGGACATAGAGCAGTGTCCTGCTGGAACCTTCAGCCTTCCTGGCTGATGCAGCACCAGGTACCGCAGAGCAGCCGCTGCTCCAGCCCAGGGCAGGCACTTTGCACCACTGAGCAGATCTGTAAAATTCTGATGCCAAATAAGAACAAGATGAGATGTGATATGGAAACCGGTACTAAATGTTTAATATGATCAGCAATTCACAATCATTTCTGAAGTGTCTTTTTTGGGATAACTTTTTCCACTGCATGATCTTAGTGAGAAGATAATACAAGATGCTGCTTCTGAATAAGTTATACATTTCCTTGCTTTACTTGAACATAACAATGCCACCATTATTAATATTTTTACTCCACAAAACAGCACTAGCCTTCCAAAGAAAAAGTCCTTGACCAAAATATCAGAGGATATTAAACTGAGAAGTGATCTACTGATGCAAATCATTAAATCTATTTGCATTTGCTTACTGAACCCTAACACAGAAATTAAACTACATAGTGTGGGAAAAAGAGCTGGTTTTGCATGGTTAAAAGGAGACATCTTGGAAGATCCAAGCTCTATGTCATTAATTTTCCTTCTTCCCCTCATTAACAAGTAAAATGTTTTCACTGCTTGAAAAGTTTTAATAAATAGGAAAAAGCAGGGCAGCTGACATAAGTTTTTAATGTAATATACAAGAGCTTTTAATATTTTTACATATATTAATGTAAAAGCTAAAAATAAATGTTAAAAGGTTACATTTGTGAAGAAAGAAAAATGGCATTTACAGTTACAGGGTGAGGTTTTAGAATTTAACTCTTTCTTTCCTGGCATGGTGTTTTGAAGATCATTTGACTTAAAATCAGTTTAGTGGCAAAGGTGAGCACAAGTGGCCTGCGGGCTAAGGACACACATTGCCTCCCAGCTCTGCACTCCACAGTGATTTACTGCACTCTGTCCTATCAAGCCTTAAATTCTCTTTAAAGAGGGAATTAAGGTAGGCATTTTAGGAACAGCTATAATTAGCACAAGCATTGGTAGTATGAGAGCTTTGTGAGTTTTACTGCAAGTGCACGAACCAAAGCAGCAAGCAAAGAGCAGCTGGTGCAGCTGCCACCTCCAGCAAAGCCCCCAACAATCCAGGCACTTCTCAGACACTCTACAAGGTTCTGATCATGGGATTTGTAAAGTCAAAGCTCTTCAGGTAGGTATCACAGACACTTTTTATAATTCCATTCTCATGGAGAGCTGCAAAATGGGTTCCTGTTGTCCAGCTGGGTGTCTGTACCTACACCCACTGCCTACTCTCAAAACAGTTCTGTGGCTTTAAATTATTCTTGGCATTATCTGTCTACATATCTAGATGTTCTGGAGGACTAGAGAAGCCTGAGAAGAAAAGCAAGATGAAGAGTTGCAGTATTTAGGAACACCCACTAATTCTGATACATAATAGAAACACCATCTATGTCATTATGCAGCCCATCTTCCCATCTTTATAGCAGGGATTGGCAATGGAAAAATGCTCCACTGCATGAATCTACCTCTGGCAGGAGAAGTGGAAAGGTTCCACTCATGGCCTGAACGACAGGTCAGTCAGTAAAGATACACCAGGCATAGGATCTGTGGCAGAGTATAGGGTAGGGTGTCAGGAAAAGACTTCTTTCATGAGAAATTCCTGGAAGAGATGATGCTGCATAGACAAATCCTTACACTTCTCTTTGGCAAAGTTATTTTTCATCACTCTTACAGCTCTACATCTTCTGCACTAGAAATAAACCCATCATATCTGTGGTATTTTCAAGTGTGTGCCTGCACAAGTTATATTGTTGAATACGGTTTTTTGTTATTTTTGCCATTTTAAAATACCACCACTGTAAAACACTATCACGGGCTTCTTGTAACATTTCTTGCTTTAGAAGTCTTGACCAAGCGTCGAGGCTTACAAACACACACACCAGCCAAGCAAAGCTGTTTGTTCTTCTGCATGCTGAAATAGGCCCCCTAGCATTTTCACATGGCATTCTCAATGTTAAAATTAAAGGTTTAAAAACATCAGATTATTCCCATGAATACAGATTATTTCCATGAATAATTGCCCAATAGAAATACCTAGATTTTTAATTTTATTTTTTTTACATAAAGCCCCCAAAGGCTTCTCCAGCCAGATTTATGGACAAAAACACAACTGTGAAGACTTGCAGAAATCACTCCCATTTGAATCTTGTAATACTGCCTTTGATGGATGAATACAAGTGCAGCAGTGCTGTCAAGAAAAATAACAGACCTGAAGTATTGTATTGATTACAGCGGAGTTGCTCGAGATTCACTTCAGTTTAAGTGAAAGAGGAATGGGGGCTTTGCCAATCATGCAAAATAAAGTTCACCATCCACACCTGACAGCAGAACTCACCCTGCAAACTCTAAAAACATACAAAACTATGTATCTGAGCTGTACTACGTGCAAAGCTCTGACAAAGTCTAAACTTCCTACACGTTTTCAGAGGTTATTTTGTTTAAGTTTTTGAAACACTATTTCCAATAAAAAGTTTTTTTTACCTTGATGCAGCATAAATGGTCTGTAACACCTCTGCAAGAAAACTATGAAAAAACCTAGCCCAGTTTATTTTTAATAAAAGGAGGACTATGCTATATAATAACTCTTCCTGCCACATCCATTGAATCTGCTGAAATAAAGATTGATGCCTGGATATTTGTAGACACTACTACCAGAGAAGGTAATATTTCTTTTTTTTCCTTTTTTTTTTAAAAAAAATACCACCTTCCTGAAATTTTGAAGTAATATGAAGTAACAGGCATCACCTTCCTACTAAAGCATCTGCATGCTTCGTTTTTAAGACAAGTGGCAGAAAACTCAATGAGATTTATGAAAGCTCAGTGCCACAAGTTAACAGATATTTAGAATAAAATGCTTGGAGAAAGGTACGCTAAGAGTGACCTTCTCCTTTTGGTGACTGTTCCACACAGGCACCCAAAGCAGGCTTTCACTTTACCCATCAATAAATCAAGGTTGTCAGGACTGAAGGGTTAAAGCCAAAAGCATCCTGGAGACCAGACCGACAGAGCCAGTGTGCACTGATGCTCTGCCTCACCCCCACTTCAGGGGAACTAAACACCTAAAATCCTGTGTGGATTTTGCCCCATACGCTCAGCAAGCATCACCCAAGAAGGTCCAGGTGCTCTCTGAGCCAAAGTAGGGCTTTGAAGCTTCTGAGAACAAGAAGCAGAGAACACGTGGGGCAGCCCAAGCCCTTCCCTGAGCCACCACTGGAGGACTTGACACACTCAGATTCACATCAGATGCAGCCTGTATCTCAAACCTAATCTGTTTATATCAATGCCTACAAAAGAGCCATCTAATGAACCATTTTCCAGTCACTGTAAACAGTAATTAAATACATTAAACTATAAAATAGGAAAGTGCCATGCAAAACATACTTTGATCATTGATAAGTGCCATCAGCATGGATGATTACAGGCTTTACAGGAGTAAATGCCTGGCTCTAGCTGGCAGGAAAGTGATGCATCTGGACTTGTCCACAGCCCGTGTCTTGACATCTTCCCCATGGGAGGACAACAACCATACAGAAGACAAACAGTGCTGCAGTGCCAGTTAAGAAAACAAACCAAAAATAAATAATAATTTTCCAAAAAGTGCCAAGATGTTGAAATTTTTTTTTAAATTTATTACTCATAAGGTCCATAAAGCGTGTGTGGACCATGGGATGGCTTCAAATGGACAGTGGTCTTGGTCTTTGAAACACATGACACAACTCTACACATACAAGAATGATGGTTGTAAATACAGTTGCCCACCTCCAATAGCAGAAACGTCAGGCTGTGCAGAAGGAACAGGACCCATCAGCTGGATTCCACCAGGTACACCACATCTTTCCTCAAGAAACAACCTGGAGTCTATAGAGCCTATGGTACCAGTAGCTTAAGTTTCCAACAGGTCTCCAGTACACCTTTCCCCTTCCTGCTTCTGCTCTACTTTACAGATCATCCCGAAGCCACTAATTTCCTCACTACAGATGTGTAGTTTGTCTCGTTCAGATTTATCCTATACCATTTTAATTATAAAATCTCTGCTGTTACACAATAATTTTAAGGAAGAACTGAATGGGGCAGAGTGGCAATAGCCTTCTATTCACATAAGCCACATCAGATGTTCATGGTGAACCAGAAATCCATTCAAAGCAGCAGAGTAGCTGCACACCTCCCTCCTTCAGCCAGATTTTAGCATGCCCCTAAGCTCTGGGAAGTTTCTTAGCCTTGGCTGATGCTCACTGGAAAAAATAGGAGGAGTGGCACTCTCCCAAATGCCTCCCACTTGTGGCATCAAAGTGAGATATCACTCCCAGTAAATTTTACAGTAGGAGGAATGAAACAGTTAGCAAAGTTGACATTTAAACCATCATCACTGGCTATGATTAAATACCTGGGAGATGAACAGCGTGGTTCACACCTCTCCAAGTTATTGTTCAAGGCTCTTATCAGACTCCTGTACACCACGGCATCCGCTGCCTTTGCACACACTGGAGATTTTCTTTGCATCTGTAATAGCTGGAAACCTGCTCAAACCGAGATTCTGGAGAGTTTCTGATAATGTTAAACTGGCAGAGAAAGATTGCCCGAAACCCTGGCAAACTTCTTGAACTGCACATTCACCCCTAAAAGGTTCAGGCACATTAATAATGCAAGAATGGCCAAACTGGCTCCTTGTTCCTCCTTCCCCAATCTCTGTCAGATGCAGGGAAATGAAATACTATAAAGAAAACTGCAAGAGAGAGAGAAGGCAGATGGGATCACACTGCTTTCAAAAGAATCCCTCTTCCAAAAATAGCATAAAGGGAAGCCTGGGGTATTCCTGCACCACCAGGAAAATGCACATTTTGATCGTTCAAGCAATGGCAAAGCAAGTCAACCTGCCCAACTTCACCTCTCAAACATGGGAGAATCACAGAATCACAGAATCCTAGGGGTTGGAAGGGACCTCGAAAGATCATCTAGTCCAACTCCCCTGCCAGAGCAGGGTCACCTAGAGTCCATCACACAGGAACACGTCCTGAGAAGCAAATCACCTTCCCACCTTGTCTCCTGCAGAAGATGAGAGCTCAGGTTCCTCTGTCAAGCGAGCTGGCCATGTGCCCTGGCAGCTCCTGGGCTGGAGGGCAGCAGCCCAGTGCCTGTCCCAAAGCAGCCACATCTTGCCCCATCACTGGGCCTGTCCAGGGATGGCAGGGACAGATCACAGCCAGCTCAGCAGAGCTTTTAAGTGGAAAAACTCCACAGCTTCTCAGTGGCATTCCTACACCCCACAGTGGATGTCAGCATTGGCATGACCTGGGACCACTAATCAGATGGCAAATTTAACTTGCATTTCACATGCACGTGCTTACACACCACACTGTTCATGATCCTGTGCTCAGCAGGACAAGATCTTCCAACCAGACACTGGAAGCTGCTTCAGTTTACCCCAAGGCATGTCACAGCACTGCCCTTTCTTTTACTCCAATCCTCTGGCTGTCACTGCACCTCCCTGCACCAGCAATGTGTAGGCTGGGTAACCCTCACACATCCCAAACAGGCAGGGATCTGGGAACCCTGGCACGAATCTCTGGAGGGAACATGAAATTCCTCAACTAATTTGCATTTTTGTGACACAGAAGAACTGTTCCTTGTTGCCATCCCAACTGTCAAGTCAACATTCCATGTTTCCCAAGTCTCTCCTGCTGTAAATATTTAGCACAGGAAAACACAAACATGGTTTGTTATTGTTAACAGCAGTCAGGAGTGGAACTCCCTGCTTGTGGAGCAGGTGATTTACCCCTCCAGCTCAGAAGGATGATGAGGCTTCTCAAAACAGAATCGTTCCAGGGTGAGAACACTGCAGTAGAATAACAAAGGGAACTAATTCTGAAACTTCAAAGCTGCTAAAGCCACTCAGAAGTACAGCAGCAGTAAAAAAAGTGAGTTTTTCTGAGCAAAAAAAAGCAAGTGTTTAACACCTGCAATATTTCTGTCAGGAGTATTGGAGGAAAGAGAATCTTGATCAAGACTAACCCTTATATTTGTATACACTGAAAGAAAAACTACAGCAGCTGATATAGCATTAAATATATAGAGAGAATATATACACAAGGACATATATATTTAAGTGCTTTTTTGGAAAATGGGAACTGTGAATCTGAAGTTCTTGGACAAATTTATAAAATCAAGCTGCACCTTTGGTATGCTTTTTGCCCCACTTTCCAACTCTGAAGCAACACACTCCAACTTGTTTCTGATAATGAATGTATGGATCTCCAGACAGCCTGAGAGCCCCACGCATGCACCTCCTGATGCTGCTGTACGTAGGTTCAAACCACCACAGCCTCCATCGTGCAGCACATGGGGATCAAACGTGAATAATTTGATTAATCCAGAGCTATTCTGATACCCAGATCATCTACTCTAGCACTATCTTTGGCACTTTACTAATTGACAATGCCAACTGTAATGATAAATGAACACATCAATCCACAATTTCAACACTAAAATAGAAAGGGGTGACTTCAAGTGACTGTTTTAAGTTAGCCAGTTGTAGCACTGCACTTAGATTGCAAAAGGGTTAGAAACAATTTCAGTTAGCATCCAGTAACTTAAAAATTTCATGTTTAGCTGAAAGTCTTCATCTATAGGAAAATTTACTTTATGTAGACACATACAAATTTTCAGCAGGACTGAATAAAAATTCCTCCTCCCCTAATAGAAACCATCACACTGACGTGTGCTGACTTTTAAACTCTGCCAGCTTCACAAGGAGCAGAACAACCTTAGGTTATTACAATTAGTTTCATCTCATTAATAGATCAATTTCTTTCAAGCATACTGAAAACCAAATTTTACTTTGTTGCTTCTCCTTTTCGGCTACATTATAGTCTGTGTTCTTAAGTTTTAAGGAGAGCCATCACAGAATAGGTTGTAATCTCAGGTGATTAATTGCACAGCATTTTACAAGCTGTAAAATAGAGCAAGATCTCCACAAAGCGATTATGCCATTAACCAGGCACTCTTATCAGCTTTTTCTACAACTAGCAGGTTTGTCTGACAGATTGCAAGTCTGAAGTATTTATATATTTCAAAGGTTTACTTATTTTTGTTGTTAAAAACCCCTAAAATCTATATTGATTGTTACATGCAATTCTACACGAGAAGTCCCAAGCATGGTAGAGCAGAATACCAATATTTATTACTAGACTTGGGCTCATTATGATTCTCTCTGACAGGGGTCCATTAAAATCAATTTTTACGTTTCTTATTCTTTTTTTCCTATCCAATGTTCTTACCACAGTGTTTATTAGCCAGCGAGGAGAAACACTGGGCACTGTTTTGTTTTTATTTTATTCTGTCGAAAATAACAAGGGCAGATTCACTACCAATGAGCAGAAGAGATTAAATGCTGTATTTTACATTTACAGATGGCTTTAAAATTTTTAGAATTTTATCATCAAGTAAAGACAAAAAGCAAGTGCCACATTCCCCCTCTTTTTCAGATGCAAATTCTTAAAGTAATTATAAGAATGTTCTGCTTACCATTAACTTCTGAATCACTCTTGAGTAATACTCCATCTATAATATAACAATTTTTACACATAACTTATCAGATTGCATGATTTAAGTGTTACCAAGACACACCTAAAGCCTCAATACGTCCAGGAGGCCAGGAAAATAACTCGCCACTGAGAAGCTGGGAAGATCCAGACCAGAAAAAAAACCCTAAAGAATTAGGGTAAGGATCTAGATTCCCTGATGTCTGCCTGAAGAACAAATCATGAGATGGTTCTTCGAGCAGCCAACCCAGCCAGGTTACACACGAGCACAGGGCAGCACAGGGCAGCCCCCATGGACGAGGGGAGCAGCAGCTCTCCTTACAGAGGGGACAGACCTTGCCTGGCAGCACGGCTCCCTCGAGGAGGGGAACGACCCAGTGATTGTGAGCAACAGCACTGTTCATTTGTGCAGGCAGAGGTAAAAGTACTCTGAGCTTTTCGGGACATGTGTAATTTCCTGGAAAAAGGTCTGTGCACCTGAAAGATCGATTTCTGTACCCTGCTTCCCCACCACCACTTGCTCTGAAGATACTCACTGTCCATAGAAGCTTTGTTCAAGAGAAGGCAAGTCACCAAGTGAACCATTCAAAGCTGCAACACTAAAGACAGAAGTCAAACAGAGACCTTTGCTCTTACTTCTCCTGGAGAGCTACACAAACACACCCAGTACAACAATACCTCCCCATCCACCTTGGTGGCCTCTACTTATTAAGAGGCTGTAATTATTTTCTTCCAATAATCTGCCATTTCATTTCAAGCTTGTAGTTTTTCATGCCCACAACTTTGACTGTTTAAGTTTTATTTTCATGCAATTCCCTTTATGTCCAGCATTATAAAGAACACCACATGAGTTCTTGTACTCGCCAGCTATGAGAACACACAGACCTTCTTTCTACTCTTCTTCTACCCACTCCTTGACTTTTCCTCTTCTCAAGGGTGAAGAGTCCTTGTCTGCTTCATTGTTCTCCAAGCAGATGTTGCTCTGCAGCAAAGGCAAGCTTTGGCCTTACCCTAAATATTGCTTCATTTCTATTCCTCATCAGCAGAAATCCAATACTGAATCAGCATATGAAGAAGCTGAAGTGCTTATTTCCATATCACTGGAGTTCACAAATCCAGGGGCTTGAGGATATTCTTATTGGAGGCAAAAGCTTATTTCAACCAGAATACACATTATGTTCCATATTCCTGATGAATTTTACTCGCACTTAAATTACAGGAATACTACAACAGGAAAACAGAAAAGGGAAAACCCATGAATCAATGGAGAATTTCAGAAGTAAAAAAAAGGGGACAAAAGGGCAATGTGGAGAGAAGGAAGCCAAACCTGTCCGAGTCTTGTCCAAAAAGCTTTGCTGTGACAGACTGTGGCAAAGGCTGCAATTTTATTATCAAACACAGTTGAGGAGACCAGACTTCAGTAGATCAGTAACTTTCATTTTGGCAAAGAAATTTGGCATCTAGTAATTTTCCAAGAATTCAGTGTTCCTTATTAAAACGTCACTCAGCATTTCCTTATTTACAAGGAAAAAGCACAAGCCAGAGATCTGACCAGGACAGTTGTACTTTAGCAATTTAACAGCACATATCCAACAGTAAAACTTACCAGTACCTCCTCAATCAGTCCCATATTTGAGACATCATCTCCAGTGCCATGTAGATCATCTGTTCTGAGCTCCAGAATACATTACAGAGAAGCAGAACAAACCAAGGCTCTCACAAGGAGTATTCAGTAATTAAAACAATTATTCAATTCCAGTTCTGCCTGTTGGAACATACAGATCTAGATATAGGTCTGCAAAATTTGTGAAGTATGCAAGGTGGTGACAGATTCACATCTGTGTCCAAAATTCCGGGGTGGGATATACTTTCAAAACCCACTTTAGAAATGCTTTTATTTTACAACATTTCTTTGCTAGTCTTATTGATGGAGCAGAGAAAGAAATGCACTTTGGAGCCACCACTCCTTCAAGGTACTGGAGGCTGCTTCTGCCTCTCCCAGGAGCAGTGCTGTGTTCCCAGCATGGCTGGTAAACACAAGCACACAGTTGTGTCTTAGATCCTCTGGGCAATCCCTTTCCTCTACCACACACATAAACATAGGATCAAGAGGACACGAACTTACCCGCTTGGCAGCACGCTCATTTTTGGAAGTTTTATTTCATGTAAGCCTGTTTCACACCCAGATATCTCCAGCTTTCCCACAGGGCTGAGCAGAACCACGTGTTTCTCCTTGCACTGCGATTCTCCCCCTTTGGAAGTCACCTGTTCATGAAAACAGATCCCTCTTTAATTGCATGCATTTTCACCAAGGAACATTCATCTCAAGATATTTTCACTAGTTTCCAAAAGTAATTTTTATTTTTTTAAAAAAGCAAGAAAGCAGCATACATCAAGTTTCCTCACCTATGGCTCCTACTTTCAAAACTCCAACTTAAAATGATCCATCCTGAGAAGTCAGCATTTAAATCAAAGTCTCAAAAAGCGTGTTAACTAGCAGAACAGTGCCCTTCAAAAAAATCTCAAGTAATAGCAGTTTCATGGTTGGTTTATCAGCTAACATTTGATGTGTTTTGACACTGATTTCCAAAGGATTATTGTGACAACAAAGTATATCCACTGGTTTACAGCAGCAGTGTTATGCAAATCGCTGCTGGAACACAAATAGAATGTGTCTGCTGGAAAAATATATGAAAAAAATCAATCACTCCTTTGTAAAGGAAACATTTTTTATTCCCATTGTTACTAGCCTGGTTTTATGATTACTGATAGGACATAGTTGGAACCAGATGCCAAGCATTTCTCAATATTATACAAGACCAACAATAACATACTTGTCAAATTCATCTTGGCTTAAAAACCCAGGCTGAGTCAGTAGATGTCTGAGCTGTATTTACAGTTTTGTTTGTACAATTAAGAAAGAAACCAGACAGAGCAGCACAAGTATGTCCCCTGCAGTCACCCAGACACCAAACCGTGGGTTCAGATCACATCCCCATCAATGCCACCAGATCACATCATCACCAGTTCAGATCCCAAAGCCATCTGATGTCCACCCCACCTGTGATGCCTCTGTCCACCCACAGAAAGGGGGACAATGCTGGATGCCCGATGATGTATTGGATGAAATGCAGAAGTAATTAAGAAGCTGGGAAACAAATTGACGAGCACAATGATGGACTAGGGGTGCATCAGGAGACAGGAAAATCTATGCATGACAATTTACAGCTGGCCACTGCATGCAGCTGTATAATTTTTTCAGTATGAGAGAATTTCTCTTTAAACTCCATTATTAAGTCCTATGCAATGAAGCCACATGTGCGAGAGATAGAATCAGTGTGAAGCAAGGAGAAAAATCAAATCCAGTCGAGTTTTGCCCACTAGAGCAAAAGTAAACTAAAACCTCTGAATTTTGGGAAGCACTTATGCAACCCCTCAGTTGTGGACACATGGTGCCCAGTGCAAAGTTACTCAGCTCAGAGAAGTTCTGTGCAATGTGCCAGCCTTGAAGAACTGCAGGGCCTGGGTGGTTTATTTAGTCTGACTGCAATTCAAATAATTTTTCTGCTAAATAATCCCACTTTTGCTGGTGTCACAAAGAAACTCTCCTTTTCAACCAATTTTTTCCTTGTTTCTCCTCCCTCCTCAAGAAGTGAACTTTTTTTGGAGCAGCACCTTAATGCAGAAGTTTTAGTAAAAAAAGCAACATAGAAGTTTAGGTATGTGGAGAACCAGGATACATTCTTCATTCTTATTTGGTTGACAGCCCTAAACTAGATGCACCGAACCTCATACCATGTACTGCATGAATAAAACAACTTGGTGATAAGAGGACAGCTTTTTCATTACACCAAAACACAGGATGCACTGAGTAACAGAAGACTATAAATAAGCCTATGAGTTCACACCAAGTTGAACTAAGCTTTATAGATGAAAACCTTGAGTGAGCACAACTAGTATTTTCAGCCTTGTTTATCAGGCAGCAATATTTAGAAGGTCTATTTTTATGAAAGAATCAAACTGCATGACATATATCCACATAAATACACAACTGGGTTGGGAGCCTCGGAGATGAAGGTCACTGTATGCATGTACAACACAAGCTGTACTCTGCCCAGACACTCGCGTGCCTTGTCACTTACCTACAGCTACCAAGATGAGCCACAGAAGATCCAGGCAACAGTATGTTCCTACAGGAACTGCTGCTTTCAAATGAAGTGAAATTTTATTGCATTGAAGTGTTTTTCAGATGCAAATAAAAAGCCTTTAATCTTGGCCAGCTGGAATTACCAAGTGCTTAGGCACCAGTTACTGGTGGGCACCGAAACCTGCTCCTGTCCACATCCTTCCAACACAGGCACAATTTGCTCAACACCATCTTCTCCATAGTGCCCTTGCTGAAGCTGTGAGAACTAGAAAGGAATGGCAGCTTAAAGCAAAAATCTAATAAATCCAAATAAACTGCCTTTGTCTTTTCTCTCCAGCTCATGTAAATGAATCATTTGAGGGATCTTGATCAGGTACTGCATAAGCTCCACCTTCATTCTCCCTTTCCACTGTAATACCTACAAATCTGTGCCAAAATCTCTCCTAATTTTGGATTTATTAGGTAGAAAAGATAGGACTTTGAGAGGAAACTTCTGCCATCCTCTGGAGTCTTGCTACAGAAATAAGTGTAGGTGCAGCACACGTAAGGCTGTACTCACCAGGCTGCTCAGCACTCTGGAGAAAGTTGGACGACTGTTGTTAGCTAACAAAGTCCTTTTGGTCATGAAAAACAAGCAAGTATCAAAAGGTTTTCACAGTGGAAGATTTATCAGCAGAAATATTAGCATGATTTATGAGTCAGTGTCCTGTGCCATGGAGCCTCATCTTCCACACGTGCTCCCACGACTGCAACAGCACATGCCTTGGTGGCACCATGCTCCTCCCAAGGAGCAAGACCCCCTAAATTACACATCAACTCCACTGAATGCTGCTAGAAAACAGAGATGTGATGCTTAAATTGCCTTCCTAGGGTTCAGGTGCTAAGGATGCAAAACAGCAGCAAGTTTTATCTCCTAAAGGAGGTGCTGTGAACCCAAAAGCCAGCATTAGCTTGATGACTTGCATATAAGGATCTTAACCTCTTGTGCTTTCAGTTTAACAGCCTTGTTGCAGCCAAGGGTTTCAGTACTAAAACATACCCCGCTTGATTAAATACAGATTTTATTTAATTTTGCACTATTTACATTATAGTAAATAATTAAAAATTATTTTCCACGTCCTACTGCTCCTAAATCTCCAAACAATTCCACTGCAGTTTGGTCTGAGATCCTGGAATCCAGTTCCTACCCATAATGGGGAATGGATAAATAACAAAATGCAGAGAAATCTCAAGGATCAACAAGGTTCAAAAAATTCATAGCAAAGTGTTTCCATGCTTCATATTCTCCCAAGAGGTTTGTATTTTCCAGAAGACAAGTCAAGAGAGCAAACCACACAGCATCTCCTGCGCTTCAGCACCATGCCCCAGATCACTGGTATGGAACTGAAGGGGAGAAAGGACACACAATATCTTCATGAACATCACTTTCCAACTGTTCCTGTGTTCTCCTCTTAAAGGTCTCAGTGTTAAAACCCCAGGGAGTGCAGATTTCCACAGTACTGTCCGTGGATGTGTCTGCCCCCACCACAAGCGTTCAGCCCTCAGGATATCAGAAATTGTCTTAAAACCAGTTCTGCCCGAAGGCTGCGGTCACAGAGACCGAAGATGTCACCTTTACACACATTTCTCCCTCCAGTCCTATTGAGCTCATGAACCTTTCCCATCAGGAAGGAGCCAGAGCCCTATTGCTGATGGATCTCCCTCGACAGGTTTTTCTATTTCCTTCACTCTGCTTTAGCAACAATATAAACCTACCTTGCTGTATCAAAATATTAATGATAATCCCCTCTGCCACCACCTACATCTGATTTAAGGGGGTATTTCCATTAGACTATAGCATGCAGCTGAACTTCAAATGGAAGTCCTCATGGTTTGGGTTTTTTTTCCACTTGAATATTTCTGAGAATCAAGGCAAAAATAACATATTTAACTGCTAAACCTAAACTAACGTGTCCTCACATGAACTGCAATTTTAGTTTTTAATCCTAAAGAGTCCCAGTGCATCAATCAGTGAGATGTCACAGCTGCCTCCATGAAATGGGTCTCCTGATCCTTTCAGATTAACAGAAAGTGTTAATTGCTGAGTTACCTGATAATGTAAATACAACCAAACGGATGAAACTGCGTTACAATTCTTTCCCTGTTTCACTTGCCACTTCTCAAACCCTGAAATAGTCACATTTAAACCATTCCTAGACCAGCTGCTGCTGCATATTTGAAAATTCTCTACTTAATTCTTCCACACCATGAAAGTTACTGCTATTTAAAAACACAGAGCCCACCCAGATGCCACATCAGGTTTCTCATGCAATCTTGTTCTGACATTGGGCTAGGATATATCTCCATACTGGCTTCAAAATCTAAAAATAATTGTCAGCACCTATTGTCTAAGAGGATCCTGGATAGCACTGTATCTGTTAGTAGCACAAATAGTAGGGATTCTTAGCTGTAAAAGCTGAATTTCTGGATTATTTATCCATTAACATCAACACAGTTTGAGGGCAGTTCCACTTGGAGAATGCTGATCCTAGCCCACCCCAGCAAAGGTATGGGAAAGTACTAACTTGTTCACTTACTTCTTATTCTTCATAAATATATCCCAAGGACTCACCATGTCAATGTTGACATAGCTGCACTAGGAAGCCAGCATATGAGCTCTAATTCTCAAGCACCTGCACTGTTCCTGTGATGCCATATAATATCAGTGACTTGCCAAAAAGTAATACCAGGAATTTGTGGGGTTTGAGAGGATGATCAATAAATGCCAGGGAAGTTGCTTCTTCATCCTAATTACAGGGAAGAAATACCAGTCCTGAGCTCTTTAAGTGTTCTTCTTTTGAGTACCAAACCTGCTTGTTATTGATTCAAGTTTCAAATTAAAATTCAATGAAAGCTTGAAATATTGGATTTAAATTTAAGGGGAATACTTCACAGGTACCTGGACTGGCTTAGCAATTTGCGACTTCATTTCAGTGATTCTTCCTGATCCACTAAGTTTACAACCTTCTCATAACAAAATCCTTACCAAATCACATCAGCAGTTATTTGCAAAGGCAGAAAACAATCCAAGACCATGATAAGAAATAAGTTCGATGTGCCCATCTCAGCTCTCCAGCAGCAAGGTCAGCAGAACAGATGAGAGCTGACTGTTTACTAACACCCCCATCTATTCTGAAGCTAAGGTCAGCGAATCACTTGTGTCACACAGTTGCAATCAGGGCAACTGGTGGGTGCCACTCCAGTTAGTCCCTTAACTGGGGTTTTGGAACCAGTGCTATTGCCGCTCCATCCCAAGACAGCTGAAGAGAAAAAAAACCCCACTCATTAACATCTCCTGTTACCACCATAAAGACAACCCTGTGAAATTATAATTCAGAAATACAATCCCTAACACTGTTTGCAAAATGTTTTAATTGCAGAAAGTTTCTGCCACCCCACCGGGGGCTGCAGGGATGAAGGAGGAGGCTGAGCACAGCCACTGGTGAGCCTGCGCACGCCAGCAGTTCGCTCATCCAAGGTTTTCACTGAATTATAGTTCTCGCAGCATCTCCTTAATAGCTTAAAACTTCCTGTATTTGTTTTACTGGTTTCTACATGTTTGTTTAAAAGGAAACAATCTATTGTATGTTAAGAATATGGGAAATGGTATGAAGAGCAAATGTAACGCATTTGTGCACATATACTTCAGCGTGGAGAGCAGTTTTCCAACCTTATGCAGCCAGTTGGAGATGAGAAAGCCATTTCTTACACTCTGTTTTAAAGCAGAATAAAATTTAAGGACTGGGAAATACAGAGGATGCATGCCATCCACATGTAATCAAAACACAAGTCTAAAAGGCTACTTCCATTAATATCTTCATTTATCACCTATAATCTCACCTTCCAAACAAACAGTGGCTGCTACTGTTTCAAGAGACAAAGAATTTATGCAGTACAAATAGTTTCAGTGTGGGAAGGAAAGAAGGGAAGAAATAGAAGTTTCATACCCAGAAATAGTTTAATATACTGCAATAAAGATTATACAGAATGAGAAACATTTAATTCCCAGTCTTTCCACTCATTATGAAATTTTTCATTTCTTTCAAAGATAAAATATGAACTTTTCTAAAAGCTGCTTTCTACTCTTGGAAAAAAAAAGCCCCAAAATTTCCAACCAGTCATAATGGAGTAAACTCTAAAGTGTAAGGATGCCCTGATCCAAACAGGTCCCCACAGGTTTGACATCTTAATCTGGACTGCAGAAGCTGAGAAAGGTGCCCAGAATCCAGGACACAGCCTCTCCTTCTCTAACAAAGAGGAAGATGCTGCTGCCCTCTGCAACCCACACTCACGGGGTATTCCTACCAACATCACTCATTATTTAATGAAAAAATAATTCCTGAATGAGGTAACACACATTTTCTGTATCATTACACTTGATCATCACACATAGCATCCTTCAAACATATGGAACACTGGTAGTCCAAGGAAAGCTGAGCACCTCCTAGTTTAAATTAAGGCAAAAGTTAAATTTTGAGGAAGAAAAAAGGTGTTGCATTCATTGCTCAGATTCAAGAACAAAGTCTTGAAACAAAGCCACCATCATGATAGCTAATCAGATTTAATTCTGTCAATATAACCTGTTACCAAGCAAGTTAACATTTAAAATTACCTTTGATGTATTAAAATTACAAGTGCTTTATATACTGCATCAGGTTCTTGTGAACATCTGGATACAAGCCACTCCTTCCCCTTACACATCCAGCAATAACTTTCTCTACCATGTGTATTTCTTCTTCCTACAGTATTCAAAGTAAACTTTCAGCTTGCAGAATAAAGCACTGTACATCAGGTCCATGTACTTTTGTCCTTGCTGCAGGAGTAACAGCCACCTCCACAGCTGAGGAATGGGACTGCAATCCAGAGAAGGCTTTTAAACAATGGCTGCACTGGAATATATTGCAGTTCTCTAATATCTCCAATGCTTCTCTAATTAAATCTAACCCTGGATAAGTCAAATCTGTAACTTCAGAGGGTATGAAAACAAAACCTATAATTTCCTGGCTAGGGGAGGTTTGGAAAGGACATGTCAGACACATTGTAGGCAAATCCAGGGTTAGTTTGTGGTGGTACTGCCATTTCTTTACCTTCCGAAGAACTAATTGCATAAAAAATGTACAGGTACAAAGTTAAACTGAATATTGTGAACATATACAAATATACACTGGCACAGCAGCCACTAAAATCAGTCCTTACCTTAGCTTACCAGAAGCTCCATCTCCATGTACAGGGAGCAACATTTGCTTTCTCTGGCATTTTAGACGTATTCAACAAGAGTAAACGCATCATTCTCTATTAAACAATCAGACAACAAAAGCAAGTTTCTGTTGTCCCATCATATTATCCTACTAATCCTCTTTGGATGGCAATGAAAAGACCCCGAAATGCCAAGCTGTGAAAGTGTATTTCCAAGCAGTGGTAGCCTCTGGCTCTTTGGCTACATCTTCAGTCCCTTGCTTTGGCAGACAGGAGTAATGCTGGGCTGTCACATGGCAAATTCCCAGCATACTTAGAGCTACCTTACACTTTATTTTACTTTGAGAATGATATTTTAATGGTAATAAAATAGTTTTTTTCCTCCTTTAGAAGAGGCAGGTAGGTTATTACTATTGCACTTGAAGTGCATTTGTCTACTTCACTTCTTGCCCACATGCCAAGCTTTGATTTGAGACACCAGTAGCAGCAGATACTTAAGACCTCAGTGGACTGTTTAAACAGGAATTCAGATATACAATTTCCTCCAATACCTCTCCAAAACCCAGCAAACAAACACATTTTGTACCTTCCCCCAGCTGTTGTATAGGAAACTTAAATGCTATGCAAGTGCAGCAGCCACAGAGCAGTTTAAACCTTATGTACTGTAGAATATTTATGCCATGATTTTATATCATTAACATGAAGCCAAGATGAACATTTTTTAAAAAGTCAAGTGTTTACATGCAGCAGGTATGTAAAGAGCCATTAGAAAGTGTGGTGCTAATAAGATACACAAATGAGTGGCTGTGATGGGTTAGCATCAAGGTTGCAGGATTGGGTCATGCCATCCCTAGGATGCACCTCGGTGCCCAGAGGAAAAAGGAAGTGAAACAGCCTGATAAGTTTGGAGATGCCAAGCTTTAGGGTATCTCATCTCCAACAGTGGGCTGCCCAGAGAGATATAATTAATTAGGGCAGAATTGGACAAAAAAAGAAGCACCAAGAACAGGCAAAAACAGGCAGCACAGAGCTAGATATTTCTGTAATAATCAAATTATACCCCCAATAGCACAGACAGAAGTCGTAATTGTGTGCATTCCTTGGTGTTAGGAGGTACCTGCAAACCCCACCAGCACTCATCCTGGAAGCCACATTGCTTGGTGTATCTATCATTGGGTGTTGAAGCATATTCTCACTCTTACCTTAGCAATGACCCACAAATGGATCAAGCTCCCCCTTATTTTTAGACTGGAAATCACATGCCAGAAGATTCAGTTACAAGCACAGTGCAACACACTACAAAGCAATGTTACCCTTTGTTCAGTTGTTCACTGTTCTAATGTGCAATCACATGGAATAAAACACTAACTCATAATTAAGGAATTTGTTGCCAAACAATTAAAGCAGCAAGTACCATACTAAAGAATCACAGATGAAGAACGTGTTGCCTAAGAATTAGAGGGTCCCTAAAACTAACACCTAGTTGTTACTGGGTTGAGTTTAACAAGCCTCATGCAAAGGAAAAGGTGGCATCATGCAGTTGGCTGGATTTTCCAGATGTGTTCATCACTTCAAGAAATAAAACGTTGACTATATCTTGAGTTTAAGATCTACTCCTTAATTACCACTGAAGTACTTGTTGTAAAAGTGAGTGTACACTTCTTAGCAAGAGGAGGTTATGCTTTGAGGCACTGGGAAAGAGAATTTAACTGCCAAAATCCCCACCTGATGTATCTGCATACATACACACAGCAGGATTCAACCATTACAGAGTTCAGATGTGTATGGAAATATA
Source organism: Aegotheles bennettii (assembly GCA_013398125.1). Taxonomy (NCBI): domain Eukaryota; kingdom Metazoa; phylum Chordata; class Aves; order Caprimulgiformes; family Aegothelidae; genus Aegotheles; species Aegotheles bennettii. Next base: position 712,706 of record VZRW01011564.1, on the reverse strand, counting down.
CAGCATCTACTCTAACTCTAGGAAAAGAGGTGTAAGTTTAACCAAATGAGACCCATACCAGGTTCAGGGGAACTGAAAACAGGATAAAAATTAGAAAATCCAGCAGAAGAATGACTAATATTAGGTAACATTTCATATTTTTATCACCTAAATCCACAAAATTCTTGATCTGCTCCTTCTCGTGCTTCTGCAGAGCTGAAGGCAGGACCAGCTAAATAAAAGATAATGCAACTAGGCATAACACAATAAAAGATATTACCTTCACAATGCATTATTGCTGCCAATTATAAGAATCACTTCAACTTAATTTCAAAGGCACAATCACCCTCAACTGTAACAGTCTCTTTTTTAAATTTCAAACAGTATTACATTAAGGCAATAACTCACCTTCCAGCTATAATATCAGTCTCCCTTATTGCAAACATACATTTCATAAATACTTCTCATCGACAAGTCAAGCTAATTCAGGTTAATTTTATTGTATTTTGGTGCTATCTCGCATTTGTGTGCAATTACCTTTATCATTTTATTGCCGTGCCAGAAAGTAATCAGAACAATTATTTGAAAAAGGAGGTGTATAAATTCTAAATCACACTTGCTGGCATTTTTGATAAAATAGCAGCTTTATCTCAGGAAGTGGCAGGGACATCGGATAAATCATGCATCAGTCAAGTGTAGCTGACCCCCAAGTGCATTGCACAATATCAGGAGTGCTTCAAAAGAAACTTTCCAATATAATCCATCATTCTTTATAATACCAAAATAGCTATACCTGAAGAGTAGGAGCTAGAGAATAATAACAGAATAAATCTAAGCAATATGAACAAAGCCATTAATAGTGCTCCTTTTTAAGCTGAAGGAGAGTCGGGAATCTGAATTGTGCTCGAGGAGAGAATTTCATTGAAATTATTATTTTAAAATGAGTAGAACAGCTTTAAACAAATGAAGCAGCAAACTGTGTCTTAAGAATTCACTAAAAACACAAATACATCTGCAGAAAAATGAATACACACAAGAGACAGGTGTCAAAAAGACTTGAACAAAAATACCAGATTACAGTGTTGGCACACACATCTGAATCTTCCCATCGTTATCAATCTCAGTTTGATTCAGGACAGCGTGGACAAGCGTTTCACTGCATTAACAGTGAGCAAAGCACTACAGTTACTACAACCATCTGTTTACAAAGTTCAAATGTAATAACTACAGGAAATCCAGAGAGGAACAGAACTACCTTTAGAATTAAATTTCTGGTGAAACAGAAAAATTGCCACATTGTCATAAGAATGCCACAAAACCCCAAAATGTCCTGAATGTAGCGATGTTCCTGATGGATGCTCACACACAGCTAAAGCTGCATTTCAGCCTCTTCCACACAAACTCAACATCTTTGGTCTGCAGAATCAGGGATGGAGTGGGAGACAAACACAAGGACTGGAAAATGCCCACATCTAGCTGCTTTCAGGCACCATTCTTCAGCAACCTGCTTAAAAACTGCTCGGCACGTTACATCAGTGATAACTGATTCCTGCAAGAACCATATTCAGGTCTGCATTGTGTCACATCAATGTGTGCTTGTGCTCAAAGTAAACTGTAAACTAATCACACACTATTAATATCACTAAAGAAGCATGAGCTGCATTACATACTATTTAATATGCATCCAGAATGGGGGGAACAGTAGCAGATAGAAGAGCCTGGGCTGTGCCTGCCCCCCTCTCCCAGTGGCAGACAGGGCTGTGAGAGTCCACGTGTTTTACCTTAAACCTTCTGCCTTCCCACGTATCAAAAGGGGAAACTCCCCTAACAGCTAACGCTGCACCTTTCAACTAGAAGTGAGAGTGGGAGAAATGAAAAGGTTAGATGATAAATTATTAGTTTCATGTCGTTTGCCAGCTATATCACACCTAGCTTTGAATGAGAGGGAACCAGTGATTCTCCCCACCATGCCTGGTTGTGCAGGAGATAATCAAATATTTCTCTGCCATTATTCCAGGTACCTGCCAAAAGATGTTTGCAACTGGAAGATACAGAAATATAACCATGCAGATGACTGTTTAATAGAAAAAAAATGAAGCAAGAATTTATTTTCCTGAATTTCTTCCTCAATCATTCCATTTAAAAAAAATAACAATTTCCTTTTGTGGAAAAGACAAAAAAGGCATCTTCTACAGAGCAGTAGAAGGCAGAGAATATGCCAAAATACTACTTTTCTAAGCCATATTACATTACGTAAAGCAGATTAAAATCACAAGAGATGCTCCTATTAAGACATTTTTAACAGTGGTAGAAGTTGCCAGCAGGAATAGTTAGATATGCAAGTCTGATTGTACTAGAAATATTTTCCTAGAGGAGCATTACTAATGTTACAAAACTAGAAAAAATGTATTCATATCTTCAAAGTTCATTTTAATTATTTGAAGAATATGGTTATTGACTAAAAATGTGTTGACTTTCTCCCGGGAAGGTAAATTGTTCTGTATTCCTCAACAAACAGCCATGGTTTCTTATTTTACTATAAAGCTACTGCCCTACACTAACCTCACTGAAGCATCAAGCCTCAAAAGTAACCCTGTTTTTCAATAAATGAGGTATTTATTAGGAAATGGAAGCAAACAGCTAACTTCTAACTGAAAATGTAGCTTTGTCCTGTTAGTTTATGCTCTGTGGCAGATGGATACGTGATGGGGAAAGGTCCACTGATGCCTGTTACCAACCATGACAGAGCTACAGAGATTTACAATGCAGCATCAATCTTGTCAGCTGGATTCTTAATACTGACTGCTGGACACTGGGGAAAAAACAAACTATGTTACGTGAACTCTTTTGTAATGCTGGACTTCCAGTGTACACCTCAGTGTAAGGGTATTTTACTAGAAACTTACTTTCGAAACAAGCCTTGGTGCCATGGTGGATGAAAGGTCTCCACCTGTAAGGGAAAAAAATTCTCAGTTAGATTGAGATTTAATTTGAAATCCAGAGGAAGAGTAGCACATATCAATTGTCTTACTTCCCTTATAACCAACTCCATATTAGCTTTTTTAAAAGGCTTCTTAGCTTCAGTATATATAATTTCAAAAGGGAGTTTGATTTTTTTATTATTTTTTAAAAAGCAAGCAGGAATTTTCATGTTCATTAGGTCACCTACTGCTTGTTGCGAGTCAAACAAAATCAGCAGATGACACTTTAAAGACTTCTTCCATAACAAGCACTGCAGAGCTCTGATCTTTCGAATATGAATGCCTTAAAAAGATATGGTATTAATTTAAGAAATATTTGTACAGGCAGTAATGCACTTCTGAGTTACTTAGTAAAATAAACAGCCTTTTGGGATTTGGGAAATAACACATTTTAAGGCATGAAAGCGAGTGGCTTTCTTAGCAAGATTCTAGGTTTAAAAGTACAGATTGTGAAACATTAGGAAAAGAAATGTTATCTTCAGTTATTATAATGCTAAACAGTATTATTTATATACCATTAAACAAAAATACAAGAGGTCCCTCTTTGATCTCCCCACTTAAATAAAGGATAATTCCTATTTTGTTGGCATTTACTTGGTTTCCCTCCTCTATTTCCTTTTCAGTGCTATTTAGCCAAGACCACTATATCTCTACAAAGATGTGCTATAAGCATCACATTTTGGAAAATCAAGCAGAGTCTCTGGCAGAGCTCAGCCTCAGAGCCCTGACTCACAGCCAACCTCCGTGGGAACTCTTCCACTTCAGCTGGGGAACTCACTACTCCACAGGAGAGGATGGCTGCATCCGCTGGAGAAATGATAAATCTCTTAAGAAACGATGGGAACATCTGAGGCTGCCCAGGTCCTCTCTAACACATCCAGCCTTGAAGCCCAAGGCAGTGACAAAGCTTATAGCCAAACTACACAGAAAACAGTACTACTTAAACTTAGTATTGAATCTTGATTATTTTAACAGTTTAAAATTAAGATCCCGAACAACGAGTATTTTAAATATCCTGACAGCCATACCTTTACAAGGCAGGCACTGCAGAGATTCCATTTTTCAATGTAAGTCAGGGAGATGAGCAATCTAACATATTACTGAAAATACCTGTGATAGAGCTAAAAATAAAACAGCAATCTAGTTCTATTGCTGGTTCAGAGCTTCAGCTTCCCAAGTGCGCAGCAACACTCGGTGTTATTCAGGTTTTTCTGAGTATCTGCCTTGAGAAGCAGATTTATCCAGAAGCTCCTTTCAAACCTGGGCCAAAGACCAAAGAGAAGCAGTGTGTAAGTGCACCGAGTTTGCATCTGTCCTCTGCCTTTGCTACACTCCCCCAGGAGGCCAAGGAGCAGAGCAGCTGCCAAGGTGGTGGTGGGGGACAGTGGGCCAGGGTGGCAGCCCAGCATTCCCCGTGCTATGGGAAAGGCAAGCCAGCAGCTTGCCTCCATCCCACCCACTCTGCCAGGCAAAGCAAGAACCAGCCACCATCAAAATGCCCTTGCACAGTGGCAGGCAACCCAAGGAAAGCTATCTACCACCTCCAGGTGGAAAGGGGAACCCAAAGCCCTCCTCTGAGCACCTGCATCTTTTGCAGCCGGAGGATGATGAAAGTCTGGACACGTTTGTATGAAGGATGGGCACCTACACACTTCTGCTCCACTTGCACCATGTTAAATAATTACCATTAACAGCTCCTCTTCCCATCTCCTACCAGCTGACCTGTGACACACGCTGCTTTGGATTCTGGTGAGACCCACTTGCTCCCCACCTTCTCATTGGGAAATCAAGTGTTTCCAAGACAGCAGGTGCTCTCCAGCACATCAGGTAAGCCAGGAAACAAGCACTCATCCCAACTGAAAGAGCTCGGAGCCCAGCAGACAGCTTTAGGACAGAACTGGTCAGGAAGCATCCCTTGCCATTATAATTATTTTTTAATTTCCTTGCAACACAGTCTCTCTCCCTATTTATGAAAGAAGTTGTGCCAAGTGCTGAAATCAAGTTAAATTTCAAGTTGTTGCTTTAAATAGCATCTGATCTGTGGTGACAACAGCAGTTTAATTGCTATCCAGGTTCCACACGATGCCTTAATGCTTATCTAAAAATCCCTGCAGCACCCCCATAAGGATGCTGGCATACTTGCAAGAGGAATTCACACAGAGCTCAAGCATAAATCTAGATCAGCCACCAAAAATTCCTTCAACAGTTTTAGGCAATTCCCCTTGACACTTCCTCAATGCAACAGCCTGAAAAAGCATGAGTAGAAATACTCAGCTTCTCCTGCAGTGTAGGGAAGCCATACGAGACCACTGCTGTAAGCCAGAGGGCTAGGGAAGCCCAGAACACCACTCCAAGATGCATCTCAACCTCACGAAGGCTATCTTGTTGGAAGAGGCCAAGGTATGAACCCCTAACTCCTTTTCACATGAAGCCGAGGGGTTCCCCTAAGGTTGATTTTGAAGGTAAGAATCCAACAACTTGTTCTGCATGGCATGGGAATTGCCACTGATCTAATTAAATCATGACACCTGATCTGGATCATGTTTCACTAACCAAGACACCAGAATCACTGGACCTGTCTTTAAAGACTCAAACCTTATTGTCAGCAACCCCTTCACCCAAAGAGAAAACCACCTCCTGCATTTGCAGAGATTGGGATCAACCGAAGGGATCAATTCACAAGCAGAAGTGAGGAAAAAAATAAAATCATAATTTGTCCCCATTCTCACTAGCTCAGAGCTGCCTTGGACCAGTGAAACCCATCTTCTGTTGAGCTCCTGCCTCAGACCTGAGCTGTGGGATCACAGCTCCTGCCTCAGCTCCCCATGGCCTTTCAGTCGAGATGTGCCCAAGTTCCTCAGAACTTCTGTTCCCACACCAGAGCTGTGCTGAGTCTGAAGTCATATTAACGAGCAGCCAGACAGCAGGATGCTCCTAAGACACCTGAAGATACACAGATGCCTTCAGGTGCTGAGCAGGAGCTCGTGCACAGCAGGAGATGAGCTGGTGCTGGAAGTTAATTTATCACAGAGCCACCCTGTGAGCATTCCAAACCTCTGAATAAGTCAACAGACCCCAAATTTAAAGAAAAGTCAGAGGTTATATTAAAAATCAGATCCTTAAAGGCCATGAGAAGTTTCAGCAGTATTTTGTTGTTAGTCTAGAGCAGAAGTCCTTGGGTTTGAAGATACTTTCACAGGACTGCAGCCTGAGAAGTACACGTGATGGCAGCACTATGGTAAGAACTCCTGGATTCATAACAAGTATTTTTCTCAGTTCATCAACTTTTAAGCACTAAAGGAAGATTCTCCTTGAAAGACAAGTCCTCAGGACCCACAGAACGTAATACTCCCTGGTTTCAGCACTAAAATTTAAAAACAGCTATTACATCGAGTCAGTATATGAATAAAATTCCATATGAAAACATTTAAAGTACATTAGATTTTTGGTCAAGATGAAAGACTGAAAAAAACTCAAGCAATCTATTCTAATTGGGTTCCCATGGTAACTGTACAATTGGGTTTTTCAGTATAACATCCCAAAGGCCCAATGCACACTTGTAAAATATACTTCAAACAGCCTGAATTGTTTTTACATTACAGCACTCCCAGGAAGATCAATTACTATACATCCCCACCCTAACTATTAGTGGCAGGAGATGTTAACACTATTGGCCATATTAACATAAGTCATGCAAAAACCACCACGTATCACCATCATTATATAAAACTAATTACACACTTCAGATTCATCAAACACGTCCTGAGTAATAAACCAATACCAGGCTTGTCACAAGATCATGTTTACTGAATGTTAGAAATCAACCCCAAATATGTGCCAAGCCATTTTGCTTCTCTTATTGATTGCGAGGATAAACAGAATCAATCATTAATAATTACATTATAAGATGACCCATAGGGTTAATCATATTCTTAGGAGCTCTCACTGTGGAATCAAATATAGCTACACAAAAAGACAACTGAAATGCATCCAAATCCAGGCTGCGTGCATCACCAATAACACAAACCCAGGTGCAGCCACCAGCATGTACCTGGTGAAAATAAAATACTATTGTTCTATTTAAAAAAATAAAGCCACAAGTATTTTATTAAAAAAGTTATTAGCAAAAGCATTTTACATTTATTAAAAAAAGGTATTATCAAAAGCACTCTGCCTTTTGGGGCCTCAGTTTCCCTTTCTGGAAGCCCAGCACTGGCTGTAGACCCAGCCTGCCCTTCCAGACAAGCCTTCCATCCAACAGCCTGGAGATAACGACCCACAGCCATGGTAAGCAGGATTCAAAATTACCAACTCACTTATATTTAGAAAAAAACAAATCAAAAAACCCAAACTGTGACAAGTCTGAATAAAGTCAATCTCATTTCTCAATCAACGAACCAGAAATCTTGGTCTTTCATGAACTGAAGGCAGCAAATAACCAGAGGCATGTCAACAGGAGACTGTGCAAGGGATTTCCCTCTTCTCCCCACCCTTCCCACTACATTTGATCATCCTAAACTTGACTGGAGCAAGATGAAGGGAAAACGAAGCTGTGCAAATTGCTTCTCTGACAGTCTCAAAAAGTACTGTCACCATGGCCAGCCTGCTGCTACCAAAGCAAGGGTGTGCATTCCATGTGTATTCTTAAATGCTGTACCTCCCATCTTGGGGGTTTTATATGTGAAACAGAAAAATTAATCTTTTAACAGCACCTTAAGTACACTCGAGGTGTTTATTAAAAAGTTTAACTAATTAACAGACCTTCTGCATACTTGAGTGTACAAACAACCAAAGATAATGTTATTGTTTGCCTTGTACTGACTGATCTAGAGCAGTCAGATAATTTAAATATTATTGAATGATGATTATACAGCAGCAACATTTACAAGGCAGGACTGATACTCACTATCTGCCAGCACAGAGTTACCTGGAGGGAGTTAAATTTGCACTTGGAGCATGTAGATGGCAAGATCTGGAAAACAAAGCAAGTCTGACCTCAGAGTGGGCTGTGCTGCTAATACATCCTACTTCACTAAAATACTGATTTCATTCACCTGATCATAACACATCAAAAAGTGGCATTTGAGTAATAATTAAAACCTGGAAACACACCCATCAGGTAAGATCAAAAGCCCCGTCAGTATCCCACCTTCAAGAGCACACAGCTTATACTAAGAACAGGGGCACGTATGCAGTGATTTTTACTGATACACCATCATGTCCCCAAAAAAGTGGGATTCAAACTTCCCGAGTCAGAAGTGGGACTTCTGAACATAACATAAAAGCTATTTTCTGAGTCCAAACCCAGCACCTCCAGACCAAGACCCACAGCCCAGCTACATGCTGGATAGTGAACATACACTGCAGTCCAGAAGCTGCTCATCCAGGTGCTGTCAGCTCCTGCTTCGAGAGAATCAGAATTATTCTTCATTCCCCCTCACCAAGCTGCTCGGGACTCCAGGCACTGTCAGTGCTGCTGTTTTACTACGATTTCACTTGTAAAGCAGAGGGGAAGTCAGACCCTTTGCATCAATGAACCCCCCTCACCCTCCTTAAGATTAAAGGTGACTTGTTCAGATTTAAGTACTTTCAATCACCTTCGGAAACTCCACTGCATTGGGGAGAATTTCAGCTGTGTGTCCAAGTTTTATAAGTTAATTGAAAATATACCTGAAATTATTTACACCATTTAATTTGGCATAATATAAGATAAAATAGCAGATAGTCCTGATGGACATCAGGACAGGGTGCTTCTGCTCTGCTGATATAAAATAGTAAATACAGAAACAACTTGGAAAAGGATCAGCAAAAGTCACTTCCAAAGAAAAATTTCACAATTAATCAACCTCCATAAAAGTCCAAAGCCACACAAGCTTTATTGACATTCAAATACATTGGACTTGTTTAAACAGCAGTCTGGACCACACAAGCAGATCCTCAGTTTTAAAATTGCATTTTATATTTGTGGAAAAAGACTTCAGTGCAGGTTTGGTCTGATTTGATAGCCTGGTTGTTCCTCCAGTTGTATGTTTAACTCCATCTGGCCCAAACACACCAGTGCTGGGTGATACCAGTAGTCATACAGGAGACAACACTTAACACAGGAGTTTTTCTTGCATAGAGAAGGTTTTGCTCATTATACCTTCAGATAAATTACCACAGGCAAAGCCCTTGCCAGCACAGATTTGTAGAGCAGTAACCTTCACAGCTATCAGCAGGGGTAAGAAACTCAAGAGCTGAAGCCTGCAGTAAGGACACCTAACCAGGCCTTTTGCTTTTTTAATTATGGCATTAACAAAGAAACTAAAAGTTGGCCAAAACAGCCAAGACACACACCGAAACCTGTCCCTACCCAAAAAACCTCACGCCTCCTGAAATTAAAACTTTGTCCTACATCTTCCCACTAGTTCCATTCTCCTCACCAGTCCAGATACCTTGTGAACACTTGGTAAACTGGAGAATTGCACAATCCGTCAATAAAGTGTATTTTGAATTACTGTCCATATGACTCAATCTGTCAGTAAAAACTGCCACCAGCGCTGCGCTTGCAGAAAAATGTCCATAAATGCATTATTGCGACTGGCAGATCGATGTCCATAATAAAAACAAATAGATTTAACAAGTGCTTGCTTTTACGAGTTGTGCGATTGGTGGGATGCGTGTTCAGCTTCACCCAACAACTTCTGGGAATGGGCCATGCAGACAGAGTCAGGCACCCGCCGGCTGCAACCGTGCTGCAAACAGGAAATTATTCTAACACAGGAAAACTCTGAGAGCATTAGACTGCACACTAATGCCTTCAGGATGTATTTGGAAGTTTTACACATGCAGAATTTAACGTATTGTTCCGTGAAATATAAAGTGACAGATGCTAGCAGCCATCAGAAGCAGCGAGGCTTTTTTTGCCTCCCCCTCTTTGCAGGTATTGTTTAATTTAGGCCAGCCTCGAGGCTGATGTTAAACACCCCAACAAACCAGGACCTGCAGTTTGCTCCCACAAAGCTGTTACAGCACCGACACCAGAAAACCACCACGAGGGAGGATGCCACCTCTGCAGAAACCACCACAAGGGAGGATGCCACCCTTGGCATCAGACAAGGACAGGACTCATGGGGAAATTCTGCACGAGCTGGTACAGCAGCCAGTGTCCCAAGGCTTGGTTCATAAACATCAGCTGTTCTTGCCCTAAGTGCAGGGGAAAAGAACACTACAAAAACAGCCATCCACCTCTTCGACATGTTCTTCTGTGGAGTTTTTGCATTACTGCTTCTTCTAACTGTTCCCCTGTCACCGAAATCAGCTTAAACAGAATTTCTCTGGTGCCTTCCCATCTTATCCACACTCCCCGTAACAAAGTTAATACTTCTCCTGCACAAGTCCTTCAATTAGCCATGCAGGGAAGCCCCGATAACCTTCCCAAAGGGCAGGAGCTTCTCCTTCAGGCTACTATCCCTTTAGTGATGCCATTAACTGATTCTCTACATACGTTAAGCATTAAACAGTGGTGACAAGTTAATTACAGAGTTATCAAGAGATAAAGTAGTCACGGTAACACAAGTTGCAATATAACTACAACAGTTTCCTATAGAGCTTCTGTTCAGTTGCTGGTGTAATTGGTGTAATTAACTTGTCATGGATCAGAATGCAGATAGGAATTGCTAAAGCCACCTTGCAAGCTCACATGGCTACAGCTTTTTTTCCTCTGAAGCTTGAGGCTTTTGGTGGAATTGTCCAGACTTGGAACATTTCTGTTTAAAAACAAAGCAAACAAAACTTTTTATGTCACGGATTGACAAAATGTTTGCAAGAAAACAAATGAGCAAACTGGTAAACGTCACATACCCAGATGTTTTTAGGCAGAAGTATTCTGCATGACAGGAGTGAGGGGTTTTTTTGCCCCAGAGGCAATAAGCTTTACAAACACCCCAACAGTCAGACACGTATTAAGTTACTTAAAAGATGAATCAAGCTGAGCAGGGACACCTGGTCAAGAGGGCAAAAATTCCAACCCAAAATTAACACCTGAAGAAGTAACTTGGGTTTTAAACAAGATACTCTGTGGTATCTCCAACCCTGTTCCGAGGCAAGTGCCAGCCTAGAAAGCAGAGCCAGCTTGCCCCATGGTTACCAACCCTTCAGGTCTCGACACAAGAGGCAGACACAGACACACGGGCTCTGCTCACTCCTCCCTGGAGACACCACACAGAAACCTTTCCAAAGGGGTGCCCAAGCAGGGAAGCAGAGCTGCTAGAGAAGAGTTTTGGCTCACCAGACCTGTGAGCTACACCAGAGCAGGAAGGCATTGTAATGCAACAGTAGATCCCTGATCATAGCTCCACTTAAGCTGTATTTCCATGCAAGGGAGGGAAGACCAAAGGCCACCAAGGCAGTTCAGGGACATGGAGCTCCTACACCACCAGTTTTGGTCCCCCGTGCACTGGGGAGACAGGCAGGGCTCGGAGGCCAAAACCTCCATCAGGTTCACGAGGGAACCCTGTCATCCAAACAGACCCCTCCAGAAGCTGACCCTTGTCTTATGTGCAGAGGGAGCAGAGCCTGGACACGAGTTACACCGTGACAGTCATTTCACAGAATCCCAGAATCCTAGGGGTTGGAAGGGACCTCGAAAGCTCATCCAGTGCAACCCCTCTGCCAGAGCAGGGTCACCTAGAGTCCATCACACAGGAACGCATCCAGG